>PYHX02000158.1:5688480-5768366 GCA_004302925.2 Cochliomyia hominivorax | reverse complement strand
AAATTTTATCATCTTTAGTGGGTTTTTCGTTTTTTATTTTTTCTCTCTGTTTGAATGAGAAAAGTTTATGACGTTTTGCAACGTAATATTGATTTTCGTTACAATTGAATGAATGTCAATGTGAGTCCGTAAGTACTTTTGTGGCATATTTACTAGTCATTTTTATTATCGATGGAGTTATTGTTGTAGCAGCATTTGTTGTATGAAAGTAGAGTTGTTGTGGCTGCCACAATAACAACATGTACATGATGAACAACATGATGTTTGATGAATGAAGTTAAAACCGTATTTGAATGTGTTTGTTTGTGTGTTCATCTGTTTGTTAAGCGGTTAAAGATCTATAGATTTTGTTTGACATTTTTGCTAAACAAAATGTTTGCTCAGCCACAACTCCAACATTAGGATTTTGTATGAAGTGGAAACAAACGAAAAACGGAGAAAATTTTCACATTTAACATCAGAGTCACGCATAACAGTCTAAAACAAAAAAAGTCAACCATAAAACTTACTTTAAATCAGGAAGTGGAACATCAGCCTACAATACAGTCTACTTTCAATTGTATCGATAAAAATGGCATCATTTGTTATTATTCTAGAAGATTTACGACTCTAATCTGATTCATTACTTTTTTTGTCGGTTTCAGCTGTCTTTTGCGGTGCGCAGGAAAAATGTCACAAATGAATATGAATGTATAACGTTTAGATAAATATTGACATTTTTTTTACCTGTATTAACCACCTGTACGAAGTGAAATTTTTTCTTTTCTATTTTTCTATTTTTAGTGAATGTGCACGGATTTGTAGGTTTGTCAGTGTTTGCCCAGACATGTTAGAGAAAATAAAAAACCGTTAGTTATGCCCTTCAATATTAAACGCCATTAGATAAATCTCTCCATGTATATGTATGTACAAAAGTGTCTTTGTGTGCTCGTTTTTATGATTTCATTATTTTTTTAGAGAAATAAGAAAATATAAATCACCTGTCAACCAACTTAAATCATTAAAAGTATTCACTCGATTTTTGCTGAATTAACAAAAAAGTTCCCATAAAAATTTAACAAAAATTTCTATTCACAAGAAAAGTTAGTAAAATCTCCTATTAAAAGGGAAATTTATTGATTATTTCCTATAAAAGAAAAAATTTAATAAACATTTTAAAGAAGATAATAAAAAAATCTCAGGAATACAAAAATACAAAAATTCCTCTAAAAGGGAAATTTATAGAAAACATCTTATAAAAAAGGAATTTATAGCAAATTTTCTCCAAAAAGCAATTTTATATAAATTTTTTCCAAAATTTCCTTTTTGTGAAAATTCTACTATAAATATTCTTCATATTTTAATTTCATTTTCTTTTAATATGAAATTTTCACTAAATTTGATTTAAGGAAATTTTTATTATTTCTTTTCATTGAAATTATTTTTCACATGAAATTATCTCCAAATTTTATTTTTATGAGAAATTTTCACCAAATTCCCGTTTTGTTTAGGAAACTAGCAGACCAGCAAACCTCCTTTTGCCAGAAAAATCAGGATGTTGCAAATATTAATGTTGTAAACGATTTAAATCGGTTGTTAGTAATTTAAATTTGTTTTGCATTTGGGGTACCTCTCCCCCTGGTCTTATCCATTTCACGTTTTGTCTGGAGAACCGGGCTTTAAGAGTACGATAAGGGCCAAATTTGAGAACTCTGGTTGTTAAAGTTCTTTAAATATTCGATCAGTGTTAGACTTGTTTGCGCAATACCCCTCCCCCTGGTTTTGTTAGTCCTACGTTTTGTCCAATAAAACAGTTTCTTGAGAAAGTTTAAATTTAAGTACTCTCCTTGCTGCAGTTCTATAGATATTCGATAATCAATATTTGCTTTGTATGGGAGGTACACCTCCCCTAGATCCTATCGGATTTTTTTGTAGCCTGTGTTACTTTCGGGAAACTGAGATCATTCTGTGAAGATTTCATCAAAATTGGTATACCATACATACATACATACATACATACATACATACATACATACATACATACATACACATACATACACACTTCCTATTTTACATACATAGATTTTCAGTAAATTTACTTTTGTTTAGAAAATTTTCATTAAATTTCCTTTTTAAAGAAAATTTTCACTCAATTTTATTTTTGTAGAAAATTTTTCCTAAAATTTCTTTTCATACTTTTACTAAATATTCCTTTTATAAGAATTTTTTACTATTTTTATAGGAAATTTTTGTTCAATTTCCTTTTCAGAGAAAATTTTCTATAAATCTCGTTTTTATACAAAAATTTATTATCTTTTTCCCCTCAAATTCATTTTTATAAGAAAATTAAAAAAGTTTTCTCAAAAACAAAAGGATTTTTAAAAAAAATAGATTTTATACAAATGATTTTTACAGAAAGTTTTTCCTAAGATCATTTTTTTATAGGGAATTTCTTCTAAAAGCGATTTTTGAATAATTTTTTGTTCGTAAAGCGATTTTTATGGGGAATTTTCTCTAAAAGAATTTATAAAAAAACAAGTAAGAGTGCAATAGTCGGTCAATCCTTACATATATGCTCTTCACCACTATGAAAGCATGAGAAATTATGGACCGTTCCTAGAGGTTTGAATTTATGATTTACTTATTAAAAATATTATCATAATTCTCACTTATATGAGAGAATTAAAATATTTAAGATGATTTACGGCGGTGGGAGTTTTCTGAGGACTAAAGGAAATAATGGGCCGATTCTAAAAAAAATTGTTATGATGTTTTCTTAAGTGTATATATCGCGATACTTAAGTTTATTTTTGAGACTTATGTACCTTAATGTGATTTTAGAATGTGGGTTTCTATGAGAGTTACGGAAATTTTTGGATCGATCTTCTTGATATTTAGTTTTGGTTTTGGACTGATACAAAACATTATTTTCTTCCAATTTAATAAAATAATAATTGCGTTCTTAAAATCCAATGTAGTCATTTGTTTAAGATCTACCTGAAACATTAGACCGAGGAAGACAAAAAGCCTTCTGTAATATGTCTCAAATTTCATCGAAATATCTACCAAATTACGATCTGTTGAGTATTCAGAATTTATGCATGGACAACCAGCTGAACGGACGGACATCATTAAATCGACTCAGAAAGAAGGTGAGAGTAATACGATTCAAAAATATTAGGACAAACATATAATACCCCCACTCCCACAACCTATTGGAGTGTAGGGCATAAATACTTAAAATATGATCGAAAATTTAATTTTTCGAGAAATAATTACAATCGAGATCTTTGAAATGAAATGAATTCAAAACATTTTTGTTCCAAATTCCGGGTTATTTAATGAGATCTTTAACATATTTTTCTCAAAAAAATCCGAAAATAATTTTAACGAAAATAGAAATCTGGAGCTAAAAGTTTGTTCACCTTTAACTACAAAATTCTAAACTTGATTTATTTTTAGACATTTTAATAATTCTGATAATCTTTATTGAGGTTATTTCCTTGTTACAACTTTGATTTAATACCTTTTGGGATCTGTTCTTGTAGACATATTTGACCATCACACATACCCACACAATACCATTTTTTCAACTAAATTCATGTAATTTTTTTCTCATTTCTCTCTTCCTCCCTCCGTCACAGTCAGATAGAAAAAAAATGTCGCTACTTTGTCTCGTTAGAAGCGGATTAGTTTTGTGGTTATTTTTCTTTAAGCTTCTGTGGGAGGGATTTGATTTTTTTCCACAGGTAAATCTCCAACAATAAAAGTAAATAAATGAAAAAATGAAAAAAAAATTTAACTGAGTTTTTTTTTTTCTACAAAATTTTAAAGATACAAAAATAAAAATTAAACTTAAAAAAAAACTAGTAGAAATGCTATATTCGGCAATACCGAATCTTAAATACCCTCCACCACAAATAAGTGTGAAATAAATACTTTATGTTTCGTATATACACACTCACACATACATACTTTATATCATTGTTTTTAATATAACACCGGAGCATTTAATGAAAAAGCCTCAGATATCGGTCTATATCTTTTATTATACTGAACCGATTTTACTGGTTTAAATTAGAAAAATTCTCAAGACTGCACAAAATACTCTCGCTAAATTTCATAAAGCTCTATCAATTATTTTGAATGGTGCCAACATGAGACAGACAGACAGTTAAGCAGACATAGATAAATCGATTCAGATTTTGATTTAATAATATTCTTTCTTAGCGTTACACATGGAATAACAAAGCTAATATAACCACTTCCGTTGATGGAGGGTATAGAAAAACAAGTAAAAATGCTATGATCGGTCAAGCCCGATTATGTAATACCCTACACCACATTGTTGAATTTAAAGGACAGTTACGAAAATTTTATGAATGACCCTCGTATAGTTTGCTTTCCTAATTTATGATTAACTAAGATGTACATTAATATGTTACTAATATATACATGAAGTTTATGCGTTTGGAAAGGATTTTTCTGGGGGTTATAACGGAGCTAGAAGAATTGATGGACCGATCCTCATATAATTTCGAACAAAGATTTTAGATTAGAATTATCTTAATTCGAGTTATTATTACAATACAAACTTATATGTGAGTTTTATGCCATTCAAAGTGTAACTTGGAAGAGACTTTGTATGGGACCTTTGACAAGTAATGGACCGAACTTCACATAATTTGGCACATGGATTTAAAATATCATAAGACTTATTTGCATTAATGTTTGCTAAAATCGCTTGATATTTAGAACCTCTATGAGCTTAAAACCTTATTGCGGGAGTCATTTCTATGGGAGGTACCTGAGATATGTGACCGAATATAACTATAAAAATTTCAATAGGTTTCGTCCTTTGGCCAAAAAAGTAAAAAATTTCATCAAGATATCGAAGAAATTGCGACCAGTAGAGTTTTTACAATGTTTACATGGACAGCCAGCCGGACAGACGGACGGACATTGTTAAATCGAATCAGATAATGACCATTATAATCAAACCACATATGGTGTTGTAGGGTATAATAAATAAAATAAAATTATTTATCCCATAATATTTGGTTGTATTTATAGCAAAACGTGTGCAATTTTCTAAGGTTTTTTCTCGTTATTTCCTCTTTTTTGAAATATATTGAAAGTATTTAGAGATTAAAGCATTTCATGTTCAATGTTTGATATAAAAAGTATTAAAAAACACAATTTCACCAACAATTTATATGATTCTACTGTATCTGTTTCTGTATTTGTAGTTGGGATAAAAGTTTTTTTTTTGATAATTTCAAATACACGAGTATTTTGTTTCGGGTTCTATTTTTCCGATAAATCTTTTCATTAGAATATTTTTTAGATTTTTTTGTAACAATTTTTTTGTATTGAAAATTTAGCTTTTAATTTTTTTTTTTGGCAAAATAAAAGTAACTTTGATTCGGTTACTTTGAGGATTAAGTGAGTGGGTTTTCTTATTGGCAGAGTGAATAAAATGGCATTTTGGGATTAGAGACATCAATATAATAGTTGATCAAGTTTAAAATAGCTTTATGGTTGCAAAAGATATTTGCGATAAAAAGGGAAAGAATTTGTAATGAAATTGGATATTTGAGGGCAATAAGATATTCAAAATTATGGGAGTAAAAGTTATTTTCAACATTTTTTGTAGGCAAATTAATTTAAAAAGGGAATTTATTTGAATATTTCTACAAATATTTTCAATAAATTTCCTTTCTGAAGGATTTAATAAATATAGTTTTTAACAAATTTTTGTTTTATACCCCATAAATTTCCTACTTAGAAATATTTTTTCCTATTCAGTGAAATTTTTCACCAAAAATTTCGTTTTAAGGAAAATTTCTAATAAACTTACTTTTAAGATCAAATTAAATGTGTTTGTTTGTAGGTTTGTATGTATGTATGTATGTATGTATGTATGTATGTATGTATGTATGTATGTATGTATGTATGTATTTATGTATGTATGTATGTATGTATGTATGTATGTATGTATGTATGTATGTATGTATGTATGTATGTATGCATGTAACGTATAAATCCCAAAACGACTGGGGCAATTTTAATGAAATTTTCACGAAATGATCCAAATACATCGGAAAGTAACTTATGGTATAAAACCTTCCGATAGGCTCAAGGGGGAGGGCTGCCCCCATACAAACCAAATAATGGTCATCGAACATCATCAAGGAACTATTTTTTGGACAAAATGTAAAACGAATGGGACCAGGGGAAGGGGTACAGCCTCTACAAAGCAATTATTGATTTTCGAATATCTAAAATACTACAACTGCGCGAGTCTTAAAACTTTGCAGCAATAATGCTAATGTGAGACACCATAACTGGAAAAAATATAATACTTATATTTTTTTGAAATTTTGTTTTTTAAAAAACGAAGTTTACCGAGTCTGCAAAAAAAAAAAAAAACAAATTTTAAGAAATTTTCAATAAATTTTTGTTTAAGGAAAATTTGCAATAAATTTCTAAATTTTATTTCAGAGAAAAATCGTTTAATTTCATTTTTTAAGAAAATTTTCAATAAATTTTGTTTCTATAAACTTTCCTCTAGGAACCAATTTTCTACAAATTGTCTTTCTAGAGAAATATTTCTCTGAATTTCCATTTGAAAAAAATGTCTATAGAATTCATTTGTAGAGAATTTTTTAATAAATTTCGCTTCAAGAAGAAATTTTCAATAAATTTCCTTTAAAAAAAAATTAAATAAACATATTTTGTAAGAAGAATATTTTCTTTAATTCTTAATCTTTAATAGAAGACTTTAAATAAAGTCCATTTTTGGAGAAAAATTTTCAAGAAATTTTTTTTTAGAAAAATTTTTGTTCATATAATTTTTATAGCCTACACCACCGTAGATGGTTGGGCTATTTGTATAGGGCAGAAGAAATATTGCTACCACCACTTTAAAGTACTTTAAACAATATACTGTGATGATTTAATGATGTCAGTCCATTCGCCTGGCTGGCTGTCCATGTAAACCTTGTGAACAAAATGCAGGACGCAATTTTTTATCTTAATGAAACTTGACATATGTTATCTTTTTGACCCGAGGATGATATCTATTGGAATTGGATGATGATGGTTCCATTATTTCACCTTAAAAATTCCTTCTGTAATGATGTTTTAAAAAGCGATTTTGGCGAAATTTGGCACAAATAAAATTTTAAAATGATGTCCGATCCTTTTTTGATAGGTCCCATTGTTTCTCATGTAATATCAGTTTGAAATGCTTAAAACTCATATTTACATTGGTATTGTGATAAGAATTTTCAGATTAGAATAAACATAAGAACAAATTGATGGGCGAAATTTTACGAGGGTTGGTCCATATATCCTCCAATCCACCTATGTCAACCAAGAAAAAAATCCTTTAAATCGCACAAAAAAAAAAAACAATAAAAATGTAAGTACATAGTACACTGTACTCTCAAGCATAAATAAGAACATATTTTAATACGAGGGTCGTTAGTTAATTTTTGGTAGCTACCATAACTAAAAATGTGCTGTAGGAATGTCTTGGAAATTTGTATTTAGAGAAAATTTCCAAGACATTTTCAAACAAAAAAAATATATTTAAAAAATAAATTGCAAAAGTTTTTATTTTAGAGCATTTTTTTTAAATATCTGTTTTAGAAGAAATTATATTTGATCATTTTCCTTTTTTTCTAAAAATTAAAATTTTATTTTTAGAGAAAATTCTTTTCGGATTTTTTTTTCTACTGGAAATTTTCAAAGTTTTTTTATAGAGAACTTTTCATTTTTCTTTTAAGAAATTTCAAAAATTTTCTTTAAGAAAATTTCAAAAATTTTCTTTTAAGAAAATTTTCAAAAAAATTTTTTTAGAGGAAATTTTTGAAAATGTTATTTAGAGGAAAATTTCAATATTTGTTTTTTGGAAATTTTTAAAAAGTTTCCTTTTAGATAAAATTTTAAAAAATTCCATTACGGAGACATTTTTCCATAAATTCTGTTTTTAGGAAATTTTCTATAAATTCCCTTTTCACAGGACTTTTTTTTAATTGTCCTTTTTATATGAAGTTTCTTTAAATTCAAATATCTCTTTCTTTTTATATCCTCCACTACCACAAGTGGTGAACACCATTCCATTCTTTGTGTTACGTTATGAAGTTATCATCCAAACACCCATATTTTTGCATCAAGTCAAAATCTGTGTCGGTCTGTCTGTTGTAGGCACCCTCACATGAACAACAATTTACAGTGTTCAATGGAATTTGATTTCAGTATTTGTTATTGTCCTGTGAGGTTTCCTATTTAAAACTAAAAAATCAGTATAAAAATATAGAACGAATTTTCCATAAAATTGAGCTATATCTACCTTATTACTCATTATCAAAATCGGTTCGGAAGAAAAAAGTTATAGACAAGAATATGACTAATTTTATGACTTATTAAGCGCTCTTGTGTTACATTGAAAAAACTCATATGTTAAATTTTATGTTTGTGAGTACTATACTGTACATGTATAAAACATGATGTATTTAATTAATACACATTATTGGTAAAGGGTATTGAATACTCGGCAATTGTTTCCAATTAATTTTTATTTTATTTTTTATACCCTATACCATCGAAGGTGTTTGGGGTATTATGCGTTTGTGCTAATGTTTGTAGCATGCAGAAAAACTGTGTAACCCAGCTTTTTGTTCAGTCCAATATTTTAGGTACCTGTTATAAAAATTTTCTTCCCGTAATGGGTTCTTAAGGTCGTAAAAGTCTTAAATACAAAGCGAATTAAACGAAATTTGGCTCAAAAATCGATATGCGAAGTTATACGTGGTTCAGTTCATAAAATCTTGTAGTTCCTATATAAGTCCTCCCCTAGAAAAAATAATTTAAAAACCCATAAATTTAACATAAATCGGAGTGACACAATTATGTACTATACACTTAAGAATAAATCAGAAAATCAAATTATACGAGGGTTGTTCAATAATTTTTTGTAACCCATTATTAACCGACGATGTGGTGAAGGGTTTGACCGACTTGTTACCTGTTTTTGTTTTTTTGTTAAAAGTTCCGTTTAATTCCACATTTGTAAAATTTTAATAAAGTCCCTTAGCGACTCATCGCTTATAACCCACACTAGTCAAGTTGAAAAATCTACATTATTAAATTTCGAATCCAAAATTGTTCTCTTTAAATTTCCATTTTATTCGTTTTATCCTTTTTTACATTCACTAAATAAAATTGTTCTCACACTTGTTGTCCTTTAAGAAGGATAATATCTACAGGCTCTTTTCACACTTTGTACGTTTTGTTTCTATTGATTGTGTCTGTGGTACGTTCAAAGTATCTAACGATTGACAAGTTTTGGTAAATTTCTTATAATTCCATTTTACTGATACGATACGATGAATGAGTGAGTGAGTGAATGAATGAATGTAAGAACATTTTGTAGCCATTATGAGAATTTACCAAATGTTGACACCAAAGACATCAAAATAAATCTTAGCAATTGTCCTAAACGATCCAAGACCACAACAAATATGCCAATAATTAGCACAATTAACAATGTTATACAGGAACATACATACACACACACATATATATGCACACGCTAAAGTCTTATATAAGGATAAAGAGAGGATAAGAGAACAACAGTTTAATATATATATAGAGAGAGATATAAAGTAAAATACATTGTCATCTCAATGGTTACTTGAAGTAGAAGGAAAATAGAAATTGAAAGAATTAAAGAACATGTTGCATATTTATGGGCTACAAGAATACACGGACACTTGGACAAACATACACACACTCTCATTCACAAGTAATTTCATTCTCAATTGAGCACATAAACTTTGAGTTTTATATACACATTCATATAGACACGTAAAGGGAGTAGTTTTAAATGTGTTTGTGTATGTGTATGTGTGTGCGTGTAAGTGTTACAGTTATTTGATAAACTATGAAGATATAATTAGTTGAATCTAGTTTGGGTGCTTTGAATAGTCTAGATTAGTAGTTACAAACGAACCAACAAGCATGATGAGAGTATTGCAAATTCTTCTTCTCTTTCTTAACTTCATTACTCACTCACGTTTGCTGTTGTCTATGGACTCTAGTGATTGTAACGAGGTGAAGTGCTTATTTTAAATTCACGACTAATTTGAAGGCCGTTCGAAAAATGTAATCTTATGTAAAAATTATTTTTAAATTTATATTTGATCTGAAGAAACTTTTCCTCCTGCCTTCGTTATATTTACATTTGTGTATAAATATCTATATTCCAGCCAGAGCAAACTAAATGCTCATGTACTCTCGTAGACATGATTGTGCTTGTGCACCTAAGTTGGCTAAAATATAATTTTCCATGAAGTATAGGTGAGTTTGTATGCGTGTGTGTTTGTGTTTTATGCATGTGCGTTTATATGCATGTGTATTCAATGTTTAAAAGGTAATTTCCGGAACTCATGTGACAAACGTTATTACATTCCAAAACTTAGTTGTTGCTTCTGCAAGAGCACACACACATAAACATCACACATATACATTTTCATACTCAAAGGATTGTTTGGTTTTGATGCAATATGACATTGCTGGCCAATGGATATATGGATGGATGGATGTAATATTTGTATCTGCGTGTGCATTTGAACGTTATTAAATAAGTCTCTCTTACCATGTAATTTTTGTTGTTCTTGTTAAACAACAATACAGTTAATAGTAAAGGGAATTTGGGGAAAATTAACGCCACTTGGGATGTTTTTATTTCAGAGAAAATTTGTTTTCTGTCGAGGAAATTTTTTTAAAATGTTCACTAAATTTTCTTTTAAGAGGAAAACTTCATTAAATTTCCTTGTTAGAAGCAATTTTTTTATAAAAGTTGATTGCTAGAGGAAATTTTTTAGCGATATCTCTTTCAGAGAAAGTTTTTCCTAATTTCCATTTTAGAGCAAATTTTTACTCAATATTTTACTAATTTTCACAAATATTCTTTCTTATTTTTACAAATTTTCCCTTTTAAAGGAAATTTTAAAAAAATTCCTTTCAAAGAGAAGTTTTAGAAAATTTTCACAAAATTTCTTTTTTATAGAAAATTTTCACAAAATTTCTTTTTTATAGAAAATTTTCACAAAATTTCTCTTTTTATAGGAAATTTTCACAAAATTTCTCTTTTTATAGGAAATTTTCACAAAATTTCTCTTTTTATAGGAAATTTTCACAAAATTTCTCTTTTTATAGGAAATTTTCACAAAATTTCTCTTTTTATAGGAAATTTTCACAAAATTTCTCTTTTTATAGGAAATTTTCACAAAATTTCTCTTTTATAGAAAATTTTCACAAAATTTCTCTTTTATAGAAAATTTTCACAAAATTTCTTTTTTATAGAAAATTTTCACAAAATTTCTCTTTTATAGAAAATTTTCACAAAATTTCTCTTATAGAAAATTTTCACAAAATTTCTCTTTTTATAGGAAATTTTCACAAAATTTCTCTTTTATAGGAAATTTTCACAAAATTTCTCTTTTATAGGAAATTTTCACAAAATTTCTCTTTTATAGGAAATTTTCACAAAATTTCTCTTTTATAGGAAATTTTCACAAAATTTCTCTTCTATAGAAAATTTTCTATATTTTATAGACATTTTCGAAGAAAATTGAAAATTCAGCTTTTATAGCAGATTTTGTTGGCATCACTTTTTATAGAAAACTTTCGGTGAATTAATTTAAAAAAAAAAAAAACTTCCAAATAATTTCATTTTATTAAGTTATTTTTAAAAATTCTTATGGTCTCAAGTTTCTTTGAATCCCGTGGATAAAGAAGGAAATGTTTACAACAACATTTTTATCAAGTGTGAGTTTAACAAAACGTATGAGGACTTGAGCAATTTCTAAATCTATTATAATGTCAAATTGACAAAACCAATTTAAATGTGCACTGGACTGCAAAAATTTCTGAACATTCAACTGAACACTAAAATTTGAAATACTCACACACACGCACAAACACGCATATGCACACAACACGCGCACGTAACAAATTAAATGCTTAAACTACAAGTTCATGTGGTTGTGTGCTTGTACACATGTTTAACTTAGACACGCATACAAGTGTAAATTTGAAATTTACTAAAAACATTTTTCTTGTTTTCTTTCATTCATTTCACTTTTTCATTTCTTTTTAAATGTTTTGCAGTTAAAAAGAAAAACACGACTTTATTTCCTTCCTGTCTACACAAAAAAAGAGTAACGTATGAACTTGCAAACAATTATATCTGGACTTTTGTAAAAATGCAACAACTGTAAATGCAGTAAGCAAAAAACAAACAAAACAAACTATAAATGAATGAAAAGAAGGAGGAAGAGAAGAATAAAAAAATATATTGTAAAATATATGAAATCAATGCGTGTATTTGTTATTTTATATATTTTTGTTGTTGTTGTTGTACAAGGATATTACAATGGCATAAATGTTATTTTGTTTATTTCCAATTTGTTGTTGTTTCTTTTCTGGGAAGTTTCATGGCAACATTTACTGGTCATTTTTACAATAAATCTGTTGCATTTCATAAAACGTATGTTAACGTAATAACGATTTGTTGTTATTATTTTTGCTCATATGATTTTTTTGCCAAAAATTTTGTTAAGTGTGTGTGTGTAAATGGAAGATGTAAAAAATATTATAAATGAGCGCCAGTTTGCTTCTCACAAATAATACACTATTTTGTTGTATACGTTTCCTTTCAGAGAATTTGTGACCTACGATATTTTGGGGGGAATGAACTTAAATTACAGTTAACATTTTTGGTTGCTTATTGCGGACTTTTTAATTTTTATGGTGAAATTTCTATTGAAAAAAATTTTTTATTAAAAAAAAATTAGTTAATTTTTTTATGAAAAGAAATTAAATGAAAATTTCTTGAAATTTCCTATAAAGAGGAAATTAGTGAAATTTTCTAATGAAAAATAAATTTATAAAAGTTCTCCTTTAGGAAATCGAGCATAATTTTCCTATAAAAAGGAAATTTGGTCAAAATTTCTTAAAAAACAAAATTCAGTAAAAATATCCTTTATTAAAATAATTTGGTTAAAATTTGCTTCAAAAAGGAAATTTTTCCTTAAAAAAGGAAATGAAGGGAAATTTTTCTAAAACGAGGAAATTAAGAAAAATTTTCTTTAAATTAGGAAATTCAGAAAATTCTCGTATATAAAGGAAATTTAGGAAAACTTTCCTATATAAACGAAATTTAGATTAATTTTACTGTAAAAGGAAATTTAAACAAATTATCTCTAAAAAATTGTGAATAAATCCCATGAAAAAGAAATTTTGTGCAAATTTCCTGTAAAAAATATATTAGAAAAAATATCCTATATAAATGAAATTCATGAAAGGAATTTAGTGAAAGGAAGTATATTTTTGAAAAATATCTTCAAAAATTGAAATTTAAGGAAAACTTCCTCTAAAAAGGAAATTAAAGAAAAATTTTTCCTAGAAAGGGAATTTGGTGAAAGTTTCCTCTAAAAAGGGTATTAGTGAAAATTTCCTCTAAAAAGGAAATTTAGTGAAAATTTCCTCTAAAAAGGAAATTTAGTGAAAATTTCCTCTAAAAAGGAAATTTAGTGAAAATTTCCTCTAAAAAGGAAATTTAGTGAAAATTTCCTCTAAAAAGGAAATTTAGTGAAAATTTCCTCTAAAAAGGAAATTTAGTGAAAATTTCCTCTAAAAAGGGAATTTTGTGAAAATTTCCTCTAAAAAGGAAATTTAGTGAAAATTTTCTCTAAAAAGGAAATTTAGTGAAAATTTTCTCTAAAAAGGAAATTTAGTGAAAATTTCCTCTAAAAAGGAAATTTAAAGAAAATTTCCTCTAAAAAGAAAATTTAGTGAAAATTTCCTCTAAAAAGGAAAATTTGTAAAAATTTCCTCTAAAAAGGAAATTTAGTGAAAAATTTCCTCTAAAAAGAGAATTTAGTAAAATTTCATTTAAAAAGGGAAATTTGTGAAAATTTCCTCTAAAAAGATAGTTTACTTAAATTTACCTTTAAAAAAAGGTAAATTGCCCTGGGAATGAAATTTAGTGAACATTTAGCAAATTTTTTTATTTAAAGGAAATTTAGTAGTAATTTTATATTTATAGAAAATGAAACGGTAATTTTCTATTTAAAAACCTGAGTGGAAACTTCCTATAAAAACAAAATTGTATAAAAATTTTCGATAAAAAGCAATTTTTTAACATTTCCTGTGGTATTAAAATTCAAAAAAAGGAAATTTTATAAAAAAAATCTTTTAAATTCTGTTAAAAAATGTAGTTATTTTATGATAATTTCCTCTTAAAAGGAAATTTTGTAAAAATTTTCTTGTAGAAAAAAAATTTAAAAAATTTTCTCTCAACTGTAAATTTTATAAAAAAAATTCTTCTAAAATGGAAATTTTATAAAAAATCCGATAAGTTAGAAATCTTATCAAAGATTTCCACTTTAAAGGAAATTTTAGGGGAATTTTTTTACTCTTGAAAGAAAAATTTTGTTAAAATTTCACCTTAAAAGAAAATTTAATGAGAATTTATGGAAAAAATCTTATAAGCAGCATATTTTTGGTGGTTTGTAAATAAATATGTTACAAAACTGCCACAGAATTTATCACGCTTCACAGTTCTTCTTAAGAATTTCATAAAAATCATTTTCGACCCAAAAATATAAATAAATATAAAAATATTGAAAAAAAGACTTTATATATCATGTGTTCACATCCGTTATAGTATTTCCTCTTTTTCCAATATATTTTTTGTGTGTTGAAATTTCCACTCAGTGATTCATGTTTATACACGCATGTTGCATGCATGAAATGCAACAACAAATAACACCAGCGACAAATAGTCTCTGTGGCATAAGATCGTATATTTTTTCAATATTTTTTTTCTTTCAACAATTTTGTGAAATATAGAATTTGGTAACCTTTATTTTTAAACAAATACACATACACACAAATCCACATATACAAACATCTTCACATACTTTCTGCTGAGTATCATAGTATGTGTAGTTATGTTTGTGTATTTGTTGTTTAATCTATTGAGGAGTGAGTTTGTTTGAGGTGCAAGATATTTACATGGTTGTGTCATACTGTGGTCAGCCAACTAACCAGTTCAGCCAGCTACCAAACAGTCCTGGCAACCAACCAGTCATAAGTCACTCATGCATGCATGTTACAACAACAATGACGACAATGTAGGCGAGGTGTTGCATGGTGTCACTATTTATGTCTCGTTATTTCTTTGTTGGTGTGTTGCGTAGTGAAATTAATACATAAACAAACATTTGTATGTGGGAGAGTATCAGCACACAGATTACATACATTTCTTGTATTAAAGCCAGTGATTAAGATGTTAGTTTTCTCTTGAAAATTGCTTGACAAAGGAAGCGGAAATAAAACATTTAAAGAACCATTAAATTCATTTGGTGTTAACAATTCAATTATTAAAAATATATAAGATCAATTCCAGAACAAAATGCTCACAAGAAAAAATTCTTTTTATAGATTTTAAAAACTGTATGGTTGCTTTTGTTTACCACGGTATTACATTGTGTATCTGTATATGTTTTTGTGTGTGTTGCGTATTTGTTGTGAGTAAAGTTTGCAAGGTTATGGGTTATAAATCAGTGAAGAAAAAAAAAAGACATACAACAACTGTTGTTACTGTTGATCGGTGGTATCATATGTTTGTTGTTTTATTTTTTTCGTTCCACCAGCGATTTTGTTGTTTATATTTTTTTCGCTTTTTGTTGTTTTATAGTTTTATGTTCGTCGTTCTTTGGCTGTTGGGTCGTTGTTAAGTTATTTATATTTCTATGGGGATTTTAAGTTTGCAATCTGCATGAATGTATGAATGTATGAACATATGTGTATGTGTGTGAGTGTCAGATCCGTTTTAAGTGAATCAGAGAAAATTTGTTTTCTGTCGAGGAAATTTTTTTAAAATGTTCACTAAATTTTCTTTTAAGAGGAAAACTTCATTAAATTTCCTTGTTAGAAGCAATTTTTTTATAAAAGTTGATTGCTAGAGGAAATTTTTTAGCGATATCTCTTTCAGAGAAAGTTTTTCCTAATTTCCATTTTAGAGCAAATTTTTACTCAATATTTTACTAATTTTCACAAATATTCTTTCTTATTTTTACAAATTTTCCCTTTTAAAGGAAATTTTAAAAAAATTCCTTTCAAAGAGAAGTTTTAGAAAATTTTCACAAAATTTCTTTTTTATAGAAAATTTTCACAAAATTTCTTTTTTATAGAAAATTTTCACAAAATTTCTCTTTTTATAGGAAATTTTCACAAAATTTCTCTTTTTATAGGAAATTTTCACAAAATTTCTCTTTTTATAGGAAATTTTCACAAAATTTCTCTTTTTATAGGAAATTTTCACAAAATTTCTCTTTTTATAGGAAATTTTCACAAAATTTCTCTTTTTATAGGAAATTTTCACAAAATTTCTCTTTTATAGAAAATTTTCACAAAATTTCTCTTTTATAGAAAATTTTCACAAAATTTCTTTTTTATAGAAAATTTTCACAAAATTTCTCTTTTATAGAAAATTTTCACAAAATTTCTCTTATAGAAAATTTTCACAAAATTTCTCTTTTTATAGGAAATTTTCACAAAATTTCTCTTTTATAGGAAATTTTCACAAAATTTCTCTTTTATAGGAAATTTTCACAAAATTTCTCTTTTATAGGAAATTTTCACAAAATTTCTCTTTTATAGGAAATTTTCACAAAATTTCTCTTCTATAGAAAATTTTCTATATTTTATAGACATTTTCGAAGAAAATTGAAAATTCAGCTTTTATAGCAGATTTTGTTGGCATCACTTTTTATAGAAAACTTTCGGTGAATTAATTTAAAAAAAAAAAAAAACTTCCAAATAATTTCATTTTATTAAGTTATTTTTAAAAATTCTTATGGTCTCAAGTTTCTTTGAATCCCGTGGATAAAGAAGGAAATGTTTACAACAACATTTTTATCAAGTGTGAGTTTAACAAAACGTATGAGGACTTGAGCAATTTCTAAATCTATTATAATGTCAAATTGACAAAACCAATTTAAATGTGCACTGGACTGCAAAAATTTCTGAACATTCAACTGAACACTAAAATTTGAAATACTCACACACACGCACAAACACGCATATGCACACAACACGCGCACGTAACAAATTAAATGCTTAAACTACAAGTTCATGTGGTTGTGTGCTTGTACACATGTTTAACTTAGACACGCATACAAGTGTAAATTTGAAATTTACTAAAAACATTTTTCTTGTTTTCTTTCATTCATTTCACTTTTTCATTTCTTTTTAAATGTTTTGCAGTTAAAAAGAAAAACACGACTTTATTTCCTTCCTGTCTACACAAAAAAAAGAGTAACGTATGAACTTGCAAACAATTATATCTGGACTTTTGTAAAAATGCAACAACTGTAAATGCAGTAAGCAAAAAACAAACAAAACAAACTATAAATGAATGAAAAGAAGGAGGAAGAGAAGAATAAAAAAATATATTGTAAAATATATGAAATCAATGCGTGTATTTGTTATTTTATATATTTTTGTTGTTGTTGTTGTACAAGGATATTACAATGGCATAAATGTTATTTTGTTTATTTCCAATTTGTTGTTGTTTCTTTTCTGGGAAGTTTCATGGCAACATTTACTGGTCATTTTTACAATAAATCTGTTGCATTTCATAAAACGTATGTTAACGTAATAACGATTTGTTGTTATTATTTTTGCTCATATGATTTTTTTGCCAAAAATTTTGTTAAGTGTGTGTGTGTAAATGGAAGATGTAAAAAATATTATAAATGAGCGCCAGTTTGCTTCTCACAAATAATACACTATTTTGTTGTATACGTTTCCTTTCAGAGAATTTGTGACCTACGATATTTTGGGGGGAATGAACTTAAATTACAGTTAACATTTTTGGTTGCTTATTGCGGACTTTTTAATTTTTATGGTGAAATTTCTATTGAAAAAAATTTTTTATTAAAAAAAAATTAGTTAATTTTTTTATGAAAAGAAATTAAATGAAAATTTCTTGAAATTTCCTATAAAGAGGAAATTAGTGAAATTTTCTAATGAAAAATAAATTTATAAAAGTTCTCCTTTAGGAAATCGAGCATAATTTTCCTATAAAAAGGAAATTTGGTCAAAATTTCTTAAAAAACAAAATTCAGTAAAAATATCCTTTATTAAAATAATTTGGTTAAAATTTGCTTCAAAAAGGAAATTTTTCCTTAAAAAAGGAAATGAAGGGAAATTTTTCTAAAACGAGGAAATTAAGAAAAATTTTCTTTAAATTAGGAAATTCAGAAAATTCTCGTATATAAAGGAAATTTAGGAAAACTTTCCTATATAAACGAAATTTAGATTAATTTTACTGTAAAAGAAAATTTAAACAAATTATCTCTAAAAAATTGTGAATATATCCCATAAAAAGGAAATTTTGTGCAAATTTCCTGTAAAAAATATATTAGAAAAAATATCCTATATAAATGAAATTCATGAAAGGAATTTAGTGAAAGGAAGGATATTTTTGAAAAATATCTTCAAAAATTGAAATTTAAGGAAAACTTCCTCTAAAAAGGAAATTAAAGAAAAATGTTGCCTAGAAAGGGAATTTGGTGAAAGTTTCCTCTAAAAAGGGAATTTAGTGAAAATTTCCTCTAAAAAGGAAATTTAGTGAAAATTTCCTCTAAAACGGAAATTTAGTGAAAATTTCCTCTAAAAAGGAAATTTAGTGAAAATTTCCTCTAAAAAGGAAATTTAGTGAAAATTTCATCTAAAAAGGAAATTTAAAGAAAATTTCCTCTAAAAAGGAAATTTAGTGAAAATTTCCTCTAAAAAGGAAAATTTGTGAAAATTTCCTCTAAAAAGGGAATTTAGAGAAAAATTTCCTCTAAAAAGAAAATTTAGTAAAATTTCATTTAAAAAGGGAAATTTGTAAAAATTTCCTCTAAAAAGATAGTTTACTTAAAATTACCTTTAAAAAAAGGTAAATTGCCCTGGGAATGAAATTTAGTGAACATTTATCAATTTTTTTATTTAAAGGAAATTTAGTAGGTATTTTATATTAATAGAAAATGAAACGGTAATTTTCTAAATAAAAACCTGAGTGGAAACTTTCTATAAAAACAAAATTGTATAAAAATTTTCGATAACATTTCCTGTGGTATTAAAATTCAAAAAAGGAAATTTTATTAAAAAAATCTTTTAAATTCTGTTAAAAAATGTAGTTATTTTATGATAATTTCCTCTTAAAAGGAAATTTTGTAAAAATTTTCTTGTAGAAAAAAAAATTTAAAAAATTTTCTCTCAACTGTAAATTTTATAAAAAAATTCTTCTAAAATGGAAATTTTATAAAAAATCCGATAAGTTAGAAATCTTATCAAAGATTTCCACTTTAAAGGAAATTTTAGGGGAATTTTTTTACTCTTGAAAGAAAAATTTTGTTAAAATTTCACCTTAAAAGAAAATTTAATGAGAATTTATGGAAAAAATCTTATAAGCAGCATATTTTTGGTGGTTTGTGAATAAATATGTTACAAAACTGCCACAGAATTTATCACGCTTCACAGTTCTTCTTAAGAATTTCATAAAAATCATTTTCGACCCAAAAATATAAATAAATATAAAAATATTGAAAAAAAGACTTTATATATCATGTGTTCACATCCGTTATAGTATTTCCTCTTTTTCCAATATATTTTTTGTGTGTTGAAATTTCCACTCAGTGATTCATGTTTATACACGCATGTTGCATGCATGAAATGCAACAACAAATAACACCAGCGACAAATAGTCTCTGTGGCATAAGATCGTATATTTTTTCAATATTTTTTTTCTTTCAACAATTTTGTGAAATATAGAATTTGGTAACCTTTATTTTTAAACAAATACACATACACAAAAATCCACATATACAAACATCTTCACATACTTTCTGCTGAGTATCATAGTATGTGTAGTTATGTTTGTGTATTTGTTGTTTAATCTATTGAGGAGTGAGTTTGTTTGAGGTGCAAGATATTTACATGGTTGTGTCATACTGTGGTCAGCCAACTAACCAGTTCAGCCAGCTACCAAACAGTCCTGGCAACCAACCAGTCATAAGTCACTCATGCATGCATGTTACAACAACGATGACGACAATGTAGGCGAGGTGTTGCATGGTGTCACTATTTATGTCTCGTTATTTCTTTGTTGGTGTGTTGCGTAGTGAAATTAATACATAAACAAACATTTGTATGTGGGAGAGTATCAGCACACAGATTACATACATTTCTTGTATTAAGATGTTAGTTTTCTCTTTAAAATTGCTTGACAAAGGAAGCGGAAATAAAACATTTAAAGAACCATTAAATTCATTTGGTGTTAACAATTCAATTATTAAAAATATATAAGATCAATTCCAAAACAAAATGCTCACAAGAAAAAATTCTTTTTATAGATTTTCAAAACTGTATGGTTGCTTTTGTTTACCACGGTATTACATTGTGTATCTGTATATGTGTTTGTCTGTGTTGCGTATTTGTTGTGAGTAAAGTTTGCAAGGTTATGGGTTATAAATCAGTGAAGAAAAAAAAAAGACATACAACAACTGTTGTTACTGTTGATCGGTGGTATCATATGTTTGTTGTTTTATTTTTTTCGTTCCACCAGCGATTTTGTTGTTTATATTTTTTTTTCGCTTTTTGTTGTTTTATAGTTTTATGTTCGTCGTTCTTTGGCTGTTGGGTCGTTGTTAAGTTATTTATATTTCTATGGGGATTTTAAGTTTGCAATCTGCATGAATGTATGAACATATGTGTATGTGTGTGAGTGTCAGATCCATTTTAAGTGAATCAAAAGGTTAAATATATTAAGTAATTAAATACTTTTTTTCTACGCTTCACTTTTATTGTTCTTTCAAATTTAGTCATTAATTAAGTTCTCAAGGGATTTGTTAATTGTTGTGTTTTTATTATAATTTATATTCTCGGAAAGAAGAGTTTATTATAATTTATTAATAAATTTATGTTTTGTTTTTTAATAAAAAACTAAAAAGGAAATTTTACCAAAATCTATTGGCAAAAATTTATTAATTATTCAACAAACTTTATTTTCAAAAATAAAATAAAAATAAAGAATATTTTCTATAAAAAGATCATTTAATATAATTTTCTCTAAATAGGAAATTTAGTGCAAACTTCCTCCAATTAGGAAATTAGTAAAAATTTTCCACTAACAAGGTATTTTATATAAAATTCCATCTTAAAGTCAATTAATTAAAAATTTTCGTTAAATAGGTAAATTAAGTAAAAATTTCCTCTAGAAAGGAAATTTTCTAAAAACGAAACTTGGTAAAATATCAACAAAAAAGAAATTTCCTTTCAGTGCAAGTTTTCTCTAAAAGGGAAATTTTGTAAAAAAATTTCCCTCAAACCGAAATTTAGTGAAAGCTTCCTTTAAAATGAAATTTAAGTGAAGATTTACTCGAAAATTTAAATAAATTAAAAATTTCCTTTAAAAAAAATTTAGAAAATATTTTTAATAAAAAGAAAAATTAGAGAAATTTTTTTCTAAAAAGATATTTTGGTGAAAATGTTGTCTGAGAAGGAATTTTGGTGAAAATTGGCTCTGAAAAGTTATTTTAATAAAAATTTCCTCTAAAAAGGAATTGTAGAGAAAGAAAATTTAGTGAGAATTTTTTTTAAAAAGTAAATAAAGTAAAAGTTTCCTTTCAAAGGAAAATTTAGTGAAATTTTCTAAAAAAAAGACAATTTTGTAGAAAATTTTCTCAAATATAAGTAAAGTAAAAATATCATAAAATAACAAAATTTAATGGAAATTTTTTCCAAAAAGGAAATTTAATTAAAGTTTCCTCTAAAAAGGATTTTTTTTAAATTCGTTATCTAAAGCAAATTTGGTGGAAATTTCTTAAAAATAAAATTGAGTGAAACATTTAAATAACGAAATTAAGTGAAAAATTCTGAAAACGAAAATTTGTGAAAATTTCCCATTAAAAGATTTAGTAGAAATTTTTATTATAGAGAAAATTTTTCTGAAAATTCTCTCTAAGAAACTTAATTTAGTGAAATTTCTGAGGAATAAAAATAACAAAAATTTAAAACATTTAGTGATATTTTTCATAAAATTAAATTAAATGAAAATTTATGTACAAGATTTATCATAAATTTCCTGTTAAATGTTAATTTTCAAAATTTTTTAATAATTTTCATTTAAGAGTAAATTTACAAAAATTTCCATAACCTTTCACAGGAGAGAAAATTTAATCTAAACAGAAGATTTTTCATAAGTTTTCATTTAAAAGTGTAATTAAAATTTCCTCAAAGGAAATCATTAAAAGATAAAATTTATTTTTAATTCAGTCTTAAGTGGGAAAATTTCCGAAATTTTCTCGTAAGTGAAAAATTATCCGAAATGTCCTTTAAACAAGTAAAAATGCTATATTCGGCTATGCCGAATCTTCAATACCCTCTACCGCAAAAGCCTGAGAAATAAATAAATTATGTTTTTTACATTTACTTTATACGCACATACACACTCAGAAGCGCATATGAATGTATTTTCTATATAAAGAAACCTTTATTTTTTCTATTGAACCGATTTTGATAATTTTTAGAACAGTAATGAAGCTCATAGAACTTAATATCATGGAAATTTCATTCGTATAAAATGACTTATAAGTCATTTTACAGTTTGACGGTGGTTCATCGCTTGAACTTAGAGGTTGCATCAGATATTGGTCTATATCTTTTAATATAGTGAACCGGTTGTGCTGATTTTAGACAAGAAACTTTCAAGGACTAAAGTGAATACTTGGGCCAAATGTTATTGAGTTTTGTCAATTTTTGTGGATATGAGCAGGCCAAAATCAGACAGGCGGTCAGAAAGACGGATGGACAGGCAGACAGACGGGCATAGCTAAATCGACTCAGATTTTGATGTGATGCAAGAATATATATATATATATATATATATATATATATATATATATATATATATATATATATATATATATATATATATATATATATATATATATATATATATATATATATATATATATATATATATATATATATATATATATATATATATATATATATATATATATATATATATATATATATACATTATAGAATCTTAAATGATTCCTTCTTAACGTTACACACGTCATGACAAAGTTAATATACCCTCTTCGCCACTTGTGGTGTTGGAGACTATTGAATGCATTTTATCTTTAAATTCCTCTAAAAAATGAATTTGTCCTAAATATATAAAACTGCTGAAAATTCCTCTTTTAGAACATAAACAACAAATTTCTTCTGATAAGATATTTTTTCTCTTTAGAAAAGGAAATTTTGTAAAAAACTTTCCAAAAGAAAATTTTTCAGAAATTACACACATTTCCTTTGACAGGGTCGTTAATTAAAGTCTTTTTTCTAATAATTTTCTATTTATTAAATACAAATTATTTTAAAATTTCATTAAAATTAATTAGTGAGTTTTTCAAACTCTTTATCTTAATTACAAAAAAAAAATCCACTTTATATCCTGACTTTATATCTTTCATTTATATCTAATTAAATAATAATTAAAATAATGACTCATTCATTCATTCATTTGTATATCAATTTAAATTAACTGTTTTTATCACGTAATTAATTTGTCTATTTTTTTGTGTTTTATTCTTTTCTTTCTTTCTTTCTTTCTTTCTTTCTTTCTTTCTTTCTTTATATTTTCCTTTTTTTCCAGTTCATTTCCTGTTGGCATGTTCCTGGCAGCTTATATGAGAGGTGAGTTGTTTTCATTTCTTTTTTTCATTTCCTAATACATTTGCAAAGGAGTTTAGGTTGGATGGGAGGAGAATAGTAAGTTGTCAATAGTCATTATCAGTGGTTAAAATCTATCATTATTTTTTGTGGAACATATTTAATTAATTTCATGACACGTAATGCAATTAATTGAATTACAAATATTATTATTATTGAAACTTTATTATAAATTATTGAGAGTAAATTGCAGGAGTTGAGTTTTTTTTCGTTGAATTCAATTGAATCCTGTTGAAGTGTTCGATTTTTTTTGTTGAAACAAAGATGTCACTTTAATTTAGTGCACCAAATAATTGAGTTTTCATATACAACGTGACCTTTTGATGGGTAAAAAAAAAGTAGAATTTGTTGTTGCTTTTAAATGTGACTGCTTAAAAGAACGTTATGTCTGTCGGTGATGATGTTCATGATGTGGAGTTAAGCTTTAGTCCATTATAAAGATGATAAGGATGAGGTTGTGTTGACACACACACGGTGAAGTGGAGATTATGGATTGGAATACAAATCAATTTAACCATAAGTCATGTGAAAAATTTCTGTTGACATTTAGTCGAATGAGTTTTGTTTAGTTTTCGCATTTCTCTGCCAGAGTATCACACATTTGTCGCTATATTGAGCATTTTTCCAAAAAGGATCAATTGGAAATTATAAACGAAAGGAAATTTTTAAAGAACGAAATTGGTACAACTATTGTGCTATAATTCCCTATAACAAATCTTTAACACTCTTCGCTATAAATATTAATGTTTGAGAAAACTGCAGTATTATGCTAAATATAATCTGATTCGATTTTGATTACATTTGAGATGTTAAAGACATACGTGAGGTTATTTATTATATATTAATTCCCTTTCGACTTTAAATTTTTGTGAAATCGGCTAATGAATTTTAAAGTAAAGGACCGATTTTCTGGTTTCAAATAGGAAGCTTTTCAGGACAATAACAAACGATCTCGAAGAATTTGTTTGGTAATGGAATGAAAGATTTACATAAGTCCTTCTTTCGAATTTTGAGATCTTCTCGGATATCGGTGTATAACTTTTTAATTATTATGCCGAATTCGCCGCTTTTAAATAGGAAAATTTTCAAATTTTTTAGAGAACGGATAACTAATTTGGACAGTTGGACCCCATAACTTTTAAATGAAAAATATTAACAAAATTGTCGCTTTTGGTTTGTCTATAACTTTCTAAAAACCAATACCGATATTCGTGGTTTCAAATTTTGGACTTATAAATCCTTCAACTTTTGGATTAAAAGTTTACAAAATTTCTATCCTTGAATTATCGATTATCGATCTCTTACTTTTTAATTATTGTATTAATTCTATTGATTTTAAAAATAAAACTTCTCAGGATAACTATAGACGATTGGGCCATACTTTTTCGAGAATGATAAGTTTGAAAAATGTAATCCATGAAGTTTTAAATAAAAAAATACAAAAATTCCTTCTTTGAATTTTGTGCAAAATTTATATATTGGTCTACAACTTTTTAATTATTAAACCCATTTTGTTGATTTTAACCAACAAACGATCTGGTCAAATTTCCCTGGGCTCAGATAATTAGTTTGCATATTTATATCTGATGACTTTTCTCATAAAAAAACTACAAAATTTGCCTTCTAAAGGTTGCTTCATATAACTGTCTGCAACTTTTTAACTTTTGAAAAGATTTTGCTAATAACAAATAATCAGGCAAATTTTTGCTGAACTCAGATAATTTGTTCGAATATCTTAATCCCTAAACTTTTGTATGAAAATACGTATAAATGATCTTTACTTGAATTTAGTGATTGTCTCAGATATCGGTCAACAACTTATTGGCTATTCAACCGATATTATTTCTTTTAAGTAGGAAGCTCCTCAGGGTTACAACAAATAATCTGGCTTAAGTTTACTAAACTCGGAAAAATTAGTTTGGATACATAAGTCTGTTAACTTTTAAATTAAATTGTAAAAATTTGTTCGCTTGAATTTTAACGTTCTTAGAAATATCGGTCTATAATTCCTTAACTATTGCAAATAAACAACTTTTCAGGATTATTGTGAATAATTAGAGCAAATTCCTTTGAGCTCGGATAATAATTTTTTGATATTTTATCCCAAAACTTTAAAGATTTTTCACAAAATTCATCATTTAAATTACTAGGTTTTCTCAGATGTCGGTCTAGAAGGTGCAGTCTATTTAACGGATTATTGTAAGACATACGAGCAGACAGAATTATATACAAACAGACGGGGAAACAAACTGAATTTGTCAATACTAAAATTGACCACGTTAATAAATCCCCATTAAACACAAAAAATATTTTTATTTTTAAAATTGATTACAGATTTCCTATTGGGTTCTTTTGCACCCGATGCTAAAGTAGTTTAGTTGAAATATTTTTATCCCTTAAAACTAAAATTCATTCCATCGAATACAATTTTATTTATTTTTCTTTTTTTTACAAAAAAATATCATCTTCTTGTTAACCATGTGACACTCACATACTTGTCTCTCTTTCTATATATATATGTCTGTGTGTATGTGTGTGTTGAAAAAATATTTTTATTTAGCTTGAAGTTATGGATAAAAATAATAATGAAAAATCTTTAGGGAGTTGTTATGGTGTATTTATGTCTAACAAACAAACCTTTTTTTCACTTTTTTGCACTCTTGTATCTTTGGAGATTTTTGATTTTGTTATATGATTTTTATACCCTACACCATTACAAGTAGTGAAGAGGGTATATGAACTTTGTCAGTCTGTGTGTAACGCAAAGAAGGAATCATCTCAGAACCCATAGTTTATACATATATTCTTGCATCAATTCAAATTCGGACTGGATTTTATTGTGTCCGTCTGTCTGTTCGTTCGTTTGTCCGTTCACATTCACAAAAATTGACAGAGCGCAATGAAATTTGGCCTAAGTATTCACTATAGTGAGAAGTTTTCTATTTATAACCAGCAAAATCGGTTCAGTATATTTAAAGATATAGATCAATATCAGATGCAACCTCTTAGTTTGAGCGATGAACTTCGTAAAATTGTTCATAAAAGACCGTTAAATTGGAGTGAAATTTTGCCATAATATGAAGTAATATGAACTTCATTATTAGTCCAAAAATTATCAAAATCGGTTCAATAAAATAAAGTTACAGTTACAAATATGATTTATTTTAATTTAAGAAAATCTTGTATATATTTAATACATTTGTGAGTGTATATATGAGTATGTGTATATATGCACGACATATAATATATTATCCTCACACGCATGTGTGGTGAAGGGTATTGAAGATTCGTCATGGCCGAATATCGAATTCTAACTTGTTTTCTTTTATGCTTTTCTTTCTCTCTGTTTGTGTTGCTGTTGATTTCTATAATTTTTATAAAAATTTTATCTGTAAAATCTTTTAGTTTTAGTAACTCTTGATTGGGATTATGATTTTGTTCACAATTTATTTCTTAAGTTTCAAATCAGATGAAAAAAGAAGAAAAAAAAAAAACAACAAAAATTATGAAATGTGTGGAAAAACAAAGTAGATAATAAATTTTCTCTGTAACATATGTTGTTAAAAAGTATCACAAATTTTATTCTATTATGCTACAATGGAGAAAAGTCTTGTATCTTTTCAAAATATTTGTTGCTTTCTTTCTTTTTTTTGGGGGGAGGGGAGTTATTTGATAAATTTGGTAAAAGGTGAACTCACGTATTTGGCAAATAGTCAGGTTCATATGTGTAAATATTGGACATAAATAGAGGAACATATTTATTGTTGTCTCCAAATATGGCACATATGTGTGTGTGTCTTTTTGGAGGGGGAAATTTATAGTTTAAGATCTCAAATTTCAAAATTATTTGAAATTTAATTTTATTGTAAGATTTTATTTTATATATAAAATTTTTTTTAATAATTTTCTTTATTTGAAAATTACATTCTCATACATTTGTCTTTTGTTAGCCAAATTCCTGTCCTTTCTAGAGTTTGCCATTTCCTAAATGCTTCAAATGGTTTTCACAAAATTTGAAAAATGTTTTACAAAAAATATTAAGTATTGATAACTATTTAAGAGTAAATATTAAGTTTTAAACTTCTTTATAAGACCTTCCTACTGCCCGTCTAGTGTATCCATTTACGGCTCTAAATGGTGGAAGGATAAATTGATGACATGAGTTACATATGATTATTTTGATATAAAAACAAATTATACACATTTTTATGATGGAACCAATATTTCATCTTCATTCCCATATAAATGTCATTTCACGGTTCAGATTTTCATTGATTTCACTCCAAATTTCTTATTAACATTATTTTCTCTTAATTTATAATAATTTACCGTTTAACCGGTTTTTTGACCTAAAACCGTATTTGAAAACGGGGTTTTTGAAAAGTACATTTTTGGAATAACTCGAAAACCGGTTTCCTGGAAATTTTTTTGAAACGCAAATTTTTAACATGATTCAAATTATATGTCCATTTATAATCTAAATATTTCCCCTTTCTTTTCCCTTATTCTTCATATGCGTTAATACAACAACACCAACATAATTGATATTTAGATACCAGTTTGGTTTATGTACAATATGAAATATATTAATTCTTATTAAGTTTATAAAAAATAAATTATCATATTTGACATGCACTGATACATATTCCTATAAACGCTTTTAATATTTTCTATATTTTTATTTCATGTTTGTTGTTCTCATCCAACAGTTGAAAGTTTTTAATGGCAGGCAATTTTTTTCTTAGACTTGTTCTTTGCCTTATTCATGCGATCAAATATTATTGATACTATTTTATGTGGAATATTTCTATAAGCGCAGATTTGAGAATTGCTTAAAAGACTTAACGGTACTTTTTAATGAGCCACATATTCTAATAGAGAATTTGGTCCTAAAGTCAAACGTTCCGAAAGTGTGGTGTGTAGTTTCTTTAAGCAAGTGCAGTATTAAAGTGTTTAGAATTCTACCAATGGAAACAAATCTCGCAACACAAGAGTAAACCCGTACCAAATTTAATTTCACACAAATAAAAAACAAACTTAATTAACTGAAATTGGCAGAGGAGTGGAAAAAGGTAATTTTCTCCAACGAAAAAAATTCATTTAGACGGTCCTGACTCAGACTCATGTTATTGTTACGGTTTGAGATAAAACGATAATCGGATGTCTAAACGTACTTTCGGCGGTCGTAATTTTATTGTTTGAACAGCATTTTTTTAAGTTGGAAAGCCGAAAATTTGTTTTGTTTCCAACAAGTGCGGGCAAGACAAAGTGCGTTTTTTTATATTTTTTCTAACCGACATCGTGATCCAAAGATTTATTTTACCAAAAATTTTAAAACATATCAGCAGAAATTTTTAAATACTGAAAGTTTTTATTATTCCAAATTAGCGATTTATAAAATTATGCCTAAAATTGGGGAGAAAAATTGGCCTTTAAAATTTTACGATTTTAAGGGTCATGATATGTTTTAAAGGTGTTGACAAGCACAATATAGCATTATGAAGTTTCAAATCCGTTCAGTTATGGGTCTATGGTTATCTCTACAAAGTTCAAACTCAAGGCTTAAATCAAATTATATCTCTGGTATAATTGTAAGTAATTTCCTTGAAATCAGACGTTTGGTGGTTAAAGATTTATTTCCCTTTAATTTTTCATTTGAAACACTGTACAGTGTTAAAAAAATATATCTAATTTTTATGACATATTCCACAAATAAGGGATCACTGGGTCCATGAATTAGTCAACTTTGGTAATAAAATTATTTAATATAAATGGGCCATCTTTACTATTATTTCTCAAATTGCAAAGCTTTAAATAAAAATTATTACTTTATCTACCCGATATTGGTTGGAGAAATATACCAAAAAGTAAACATTTTTAAAAGTTCTTTTTGATATAATATAAAAACAAGTAAAAGTGCGATATTCGGCTATGCCGAATCTACAAATTCGAATCACAGATTCGTGTGAAGTTGATATGTGCACATACACTCACAAATGTATACTTTATATAAAAGCGTTGCTTACTAAATCGGTTTTGCTGGCTTTAAATAGGAAACTTCTCGGGACTGTAGTGAATATTTTGCCTTAATTTCATTGAGCTCAATTTTGATTTGATGCAAGAATATATGTTTACATTATGGGGTCCGAGATGATTGCTTCTTAGAGTTATATACGGAATGACAAAGTTGATGATCATTTGTGGAGGTGGAGGGTATAAAAATACATGTAAATGGATTATTTGTTTTAAATATTGACGTTTCTAAGTAACCAAAATAAGGAATCAAAAATTACAACTTCTATTAATAGCGAGAGTACCAAGAGCAGTCGGACAAAAAGACATAGCTAAATCGATTCACTTTCTAAAAATATTTATACTTTACAGAACCTTTAATGATTTGGAATGATAAACTTCAAACACCCTCACTGGCGAATTATGGCGGTGCGGAGCATAAAAACATCTTTAAAAATCTTTTGAATTCTTTATTTTAAAATTTCCTTCGTATTCTCATGGAAAATTGATGGTTAAATATATTTTCATTAATTTTTTCTCTTAATAACCAAAATTAGTTTCTCTTTCGTTTTATTCAAAATCAATACTTTTTCATTATTTTCATCCATCATAATCAATTGTCCAAAAAGAAAAAAGAAATTTTCTCTTTTTCTGAAATGTCTGAAATTTTCTCCACCTATTTTTTTGAATAAAGACTTATTTCTACTTGAGTAATTCATAAATAAGTAAAAGTCTGTGTTTAAATTCTTATTCTTGATGAAAAACAAAGAAAATTTCTATTTCCATTATATTCACATCATTGCTCTCGTAAGACTTTAATTAAAGCGTTCAAATGGGAAACGGAAAAAAATCATCACACTATTTTGAATTATTTTTGAATCTGTATGTCCGTCTGTCCATAGCAATAAACAAATGATGATTTAGCGAAAAAATTCCATGAAATTGTTCCGGTTGTGAAATAAAACAAAAACAAAAATAAAAACAGATACTAATAAACTCAAAACTCCTGGTAGAGTTACACTTCGAAATAACAATGATGACTATGGGAATCACGTAAATATTTAGAAATGAATACTTTTTCTCGCCGCCTTAAAGTAGGCAAATAATTTTTTTATAATAACAAACCTGCAAGTATGCTAATGATCGTTTTTCTAAACTTTCCAATACACGCACACACAAATAAAACACTTGGTTCTGCTTCTTTTTTTTGCTAAAGTGTGTGTATAGATTTTGATGAGTTAGCGATTTTTTATGGGAAAAGTTTTTTTAAAAACTCTTTTTCTTCTTGTTTAACTGGAAAAAAAGAATTGGAAGCAGCAAAAGAATTAGAGCAAATTCGAAAGAAGCGAAAAATGAATGAATGAGTAAACCAGTAAGATGTTATATTTGGTCAAGCCCGACCATTCAATACCCTACACCACATTGTTTGTTGGTTATAAGCGTTAGCCACCAAAAATTAATGAACCACCCACGAATAAAACCATTTCTTAATTTATGCTTAAGTCGGCGTTACATGGGAGTTACAAGAAAGAATAGACCGACCCTCGTAAAACTTCGTTAATCGCTTTTTGCTTATATTTGTCTCCATTTGACCAATTGTTATCACAACACCAACATATAAGTGAGATTTATATCCTTCAAAGGTATTTAGAAGGGGGCTAGTATGGGATCTATGAGAAGGAATGTACCGACTCTCGCATAATTTGGCATATCGTTTGAGAATATTATTTAGAAGGGGGCTGGTATGGGATCTATGAGAAGGAATGTACCGATTCTAGCATAATTTGTCTCATCGCTTGGAACTATTATAAGACATTTTTCTGCAAAATTTCGGCAGGACATTTGTATGGGAGGTACTTGAAATATTTGACCGAATATATCCAATACGTACCAAATGCGATCAAGATATTTACAAAAATGCGACTTATAAGTTTCTAAATCATTTACATGGACAGCCAAACCGATGGACGGACAGTCGGACGGACATTGTTAAATTGACTCTGACAGTTATTTTGATTCTGAACGGTATACTTTAAGGTGTGTATAACATAATTTTTTTCTGTATGTTACAAACATCAGCATACCCCCACCTACGGTGGTGTAGGGTACTAAAACATGAAGAACTAATGTTTTCATAAAGAAACTTATTTTGGTTGTTAGTCGAAACATACTGACACTTTGGAAAGCTTTAAAGATTTTTCTTTTATTTTTGCTTAAATGCCTAAAAGTATGTAAACTCGTTAGTTTCTTTAGCTGCCAGGATAAAGGTATATTTGTGTGTGTGTGTATGTTGGTAAAATAGAAAGATGTTTCCAAAGCCAACTAAAACAAAGAATTACAAAGATGAAATGGAGAATATAGAAAGAACAAAATTATTATGAATTTATCCTCTTTCTTGGTTTTCTTCTTTATTTCTTTTATACTCTACTTTTATTTCATACTCCATTAAAAATTCATAAACGTTTTTTTTGTTATCCTTGTTGCTATTGTTATTGTTCGATTCCTTTTTTTAACGGTCTTTTGTAAAAAAATAGCAAAAAGAGAGAGGGAGAGAGAGAAAACAGAAAGGAAACAATTTTTTGAAGAGTTTGGTTTTGTATGCGAGCGTTTCTAGATGGTAAAAGCAATTTCCTGACTTATTGCACACACAATATTGAAGTATTGAAGTAAAGTTAATTTACATATCCACACACACTTACATATGTAAAGTAAAGTGGCCATATTCTAATACAAATCACAATGGGCTTAAATGAGATTTTAAATAAAAAAAAAATAGATTTTGGTACCGTTATTCATGTAAAATTTTAGATTTTAAAGGTTTGACTTATGGTTAGAGCTGCAGAAGAGCACAATAACCGGCTCACCATATCGGGTATTTCGGTTTTTGAAAAATTCGAGAAAAAGAATGTAAAGACGACTACATATGAGGATTACTAAAGTCAAGGGCGTGGTGGTATTTTGGTTTTTTTTTATAGAAATGGTTGATCGTCTTATTTCCAGGGACATTTTGGCCCCCGGGTATTACGCTATGTTTAGTAAGAAGTACCACATTGATGAATGTTTTAGCAATGACAATTAATTGATTAGTTAACAACTAATGGAATCCAAGTCTTGGGTTTGTCACTCCATGGAGAACCTTTGCGGTAATTTAAAAGAGAGATGTTATGTTTAACGCTTCAAATGTATTCTGGAGCTGATAAACTGTTTAAAATGAGAGCAGGATGCGATACTTATGAATTTTAAACAATGAATAATGATTCTAAAAAGAAACGGAAAGTCACATCACATTTAAATTGAATTGATAATTTTACATTCATTTTTTAGAGTGTATCAATCTTATCGGTTCATCGGTTATAACCCCACTTCTCGGAATTATGGATTAAGTTCAAAATACCTATTATATCGAAAAGTTTTCAATATGTGTAATTAATTCTATTTTTTTATAATGCATACACTCTAAAAAATAAATATGTATTATTATTTAATATTATTCAAAATTTAAAAAGTTTTGTATACAAAATAAGTGATTTTAAATGAAAATGTTTGGTAGATAAAAGTCTTTAAAAATTATATCAATCATTTTATGTTCATTTTTACGCACATATTGTAATATTACATGAAATCTTACTCATTGTATTAGAGTAATTTTACATTAATTTTTTAGAGTGTATTATATGGAAAATTTCCTTCCACACTAAACCAAGGAAGGTAGTAAATATAACGAAAAAGTGTGTGGAATTGAAAAAAAATTTGATTAAACCTTTATTCATCATAAAGAAAATTTTCGTTAATTTTTCGTAAAATCTTCAAATTGACGAAAAATTTAATTCGTTAGTAATTGAATAAATATCATTCAATTTGAATAATACATTTTGCAAATTGTCAAAAATAAATTCTTTATTTTGATAAATATTATTCAAAACTGTTTGAATAAATTAATACATAAAATATTAAGGACCAAAGCAAGGAGTACTCCAGATACAACACAAATATTGTTTATAGAATATCTTATGAATTGTAACAGTGAGAACTTTTAAATTTGTTCTGGATAAGTAAGACGGATAGTATCAGGAAACAAGTAGCCCACATACAAAGTAAATATTGATTATCGAATATTTAAGATCTACTACATCGAGAATTTGGTCCCAAATATTTTTTTTATTATACTTCGATTTGTGAATTTTTTTTACGAGATCTAGAAGTTTTAGATAATAATTAAATAGTGTAGAAAACGTAATAGACAACCAAAAAAAGTGCAATGTCAAAGGACGATGATGAGCTGAACGGCTTGTATTTCTGATCTTTCATTTACATTTTCATGAATTTATGCAAAAAATTTTGAATTTTCTATAAAATATTTTCCTCCTGTATGTTTATCTATATTCAGTTTATATTTTCTTTGTCATATTTCTTCAAAATGACAAAGAAAATATATAAAATTATTTGATGAAAGAATTAATTAAATTAACAAAAATTTTATTGAAATGAACTTCACTTGAATACGTAGAATTCAATAAATTTATGTTGTTATTTTTTTAAACGAAATTTTATTCCATTTAACATCTTTTACAAAAAAATTTTTCTGATTAAATATTTTAGTATATTTGAAGAAAATTCTTCAATTTGAATAAAATTTTGTTAAATAGTATAGAAGTCTATTTATTTAACTTCTTTTTTTTTTGTTAAAGTTCTACGAAAATTTTTCGTAAATACCACCTACGACATTTGGTTCCATGCATTATTTTTTTAAAAAGGTGAAGACAGATTAAGCTAATTTCGGTTTTTTGTCTTGTAAGCAGTTTTCAACCGATATGATCACAAAAGAGTTATGAGGAATTTTCGGTAAAAATTTCGATTTTTTAATTATTAAAAAAGTGATTAAAGATCATTAAGCTTATTTTGGAAAAAATCAGTATATTAATTGAGTCGAGAATGCTGCATTTTTAAGTTATAAACAATTTTAGGTAAAAATTACAAGTTTTTAATTTTTTAAAAAGTGTTCATAGTTTATTTGCTGAGTTATGAACAATTTTATCAAAATTAAAAATTTTCTTTTTAAAGAAATCACAGATGAAGTTTATTTTGGTCCAGATGCAATATTTACTGAGTTATAAACATTTTAATATAAATGTGAAAACAGAATATGGTTACTTTATCGAAAAATGCAACATCTACTGATATATAGACACTTCAAAGTTCCTCCCCATTGTGCATTTTAGCATATTTCTCTCATAATCAATATAAGTTATGCAAGTAAGAGTGAAGGCTTATTTTATGTAAGTGAATACGTTTGTGTGTATTTGAACGTTACGCACAATGAAATGAAAAATTATTACTCATGTGTTTCTATACTTTTTATACTCCCTGATGGTTCTTTTTTTTTGCCATAAACTCCCCACGTACTTTGGCATGAATTGCAGAAAACAAAGAAGGAAAAACATAAGGAAAAATAGAAAAAAAAATCTCAGTTATTGGTTTTGCATGGAATTAAAAACTGTAGATTTTTTACTGTCTGTTGTTGCTTTGCGTTGCCTTGTGTTGTGTGTATCATGTTGAGGGTAAACGATGTAGAGAAACCATTTAAAGGGTTAAAAGTGAATAATGATTCCATTTTACTCTCTAATCCTTACTTACGCACATTCATAAGTCGAGTGTTATTTGTTGTTTGTTGCTTTTGTTTTTTCTTGTTGTTATGTTGTTTTCTTTATTCTGCTTCTCTGCAAAAGTTCTTGTTATATTTTTTATTGCATATCTAACAGGCGTATGAATAACAGTAAATAAAGCATATTTTAAGGCTGTTTCTTGCTTTCTCTATTTATTATGTGGATTTCTATTTTTTTTTAATTTAAAAAATATCTAGAGGTAATAATAAAGAGTTAAAAATAGAAAAGAACATAAATTGCAAAAATACGATTCTTGTTGGATTTTTTAATCTAATTAATTTTGAAATATTTTTCCATTGAATTTATTTCACATATTGACCCAGTTTTTTTCCAACTTCGTAAATTTCTCTGAAGTACATTTTCTTTGTTGAAGTGTTTAGAAGGAGTTTTCAATAAATTTCATTTAAAGAAGTTTTGCACAATTTCAGAAATAATTATTTAATATTGTTGGTCATTTTCTTTAGAAAGGAATTTCAACTTATTATTCATGTATTCAAATTTTATAGCAAAATCTTATGGTCTTAATTTGCTTTTCATACGTTTTTAGCTCATAAATTAGCAGCAATAGAAAATAAATTAAAATATTAAACAATTTCATTGTCAAGTTTGCCAACATTTTGGTTTCATAAATTTCACTGTTTCACCGAGTTTATTTGTTAGATTCCATTAAATAAGACCGTAATAGTACCAAAAGTAATAAAAAGAGTTAATTTAGAGTTTTGTTCTTTTTAATCTCGGAATAAAACAGATTGTATGTTACAATAAATATAATGGCTTATTTAAGTCGAATCCTAGGAATAATGATGCTTTTTAAGTTTTCTAAAAGCAAATACAAAAATGCTTATTTTAGACAAAATCCCAGTATATAGTGAATTAGAGACATTCTCAAGTAAAAATTTCCATTTTGGAATTAATGTAAAAAATGTTGTGAATTTTTTAATTTTCATAAAAGTAATTATAGATTAAGCTTCTTTTGGCCAAAAACGATGTATTTACTGAGTTATAAATGATTTTAAGTTAAAAGTTTTAAACGTTTCTTGTTTTTTCAAAAATATATTAGAGACTAACTTTATCCAAAATCGCTGGATTCACTGAGGTCATTTTTTCTAAAAATAATCCTGTTAATTTGGAACTTTTAGGAAATAGCTTTCGAGAGGAACATGAAACTAATGCTCCTCCTAATGCATCCAAAAATATCACAAATTTAACTGTGGAAATTTTCACTAAAATAAATTTAAGGATAAAGAATTACGCTACATTATTTAAAGACATGTAACACTGCATGTTGCAGTACATATCCCGGTGCATATTCCTAAAAACGCACATATCTTTTTTCTAAAGAACTTGGAAAAAATTAAACAAGAAAATATTAAGAAAAAGAGTTTATTTGAAATCTTGTTAACTAAAAGCTTTATTTGCATTACATTTTATTTTCTTTGCATAATTGTAGAGTTTAACTGCCATTTTAAAAGACATCTTCCTATAAACTCATTTAATTTGATCAGCCTCTATAGCATTATTAATAATGGGTGATTTGTTGTTGATTTACTCAACAATATGATTCACACTATTTTTAAAGAAAATCGGATTCAATTTCCTCCCAAACGGGCTTTATTTTTAGTTTAAGCTTTATTTTAGTCATATGCTTTCGTTTTGAGCCATGTATCCCCACAATAATTTTATTGGGTTTAAATCCGCGTTTGAAGCCGAACAGTTCAACAGAGTTATGATGAGTTCGTAAAGATTTGCCAAATGCCAAAAGCAAAAACTGTCATCTTAAAATTAACGTTTTGACATCAGAATATCTTTTAAGCTCAAATCGTGCCATATCATGAGTTTGAGTCAAGATCGTTTAAATTTAATTTTTTTTTCGTCGGAGAAAATAATCTTTTTTCCACTGCTCTGCTTAATTTGAGGTGATTTTAATTTAAGAGGTCAATTTTTAATGCAGACAAGATGTTTTTAGTCTTGTTGTTTCTTTCATTCACGCAATCAAATATTCTTGGTGCTATTTCATGAGGAATATTTCTATAAACGCAGACGTGATTTACCAAAAATATGTAATATTTTTAATAACAACATCTCAAATTTACTGCAGAATTTTCTAATTTAATCGATAAATTCCATAACCTTTAAAGATGACCAAGGAAATTTTTCTGTCCGATCAACAAAGATCCAAATTATATTTTTTCATGAGAAAGGATGTTCCAATAGAGAAATTGGTTATAAACTTAAGGGTGTCGAAAGTGTGGTGCGTAATTTCTTAAAGAAAGACAGAACTATGGTGTTTGGAAACCTTTCAAGGGAAATACAAAGTTAACAGAAAGACAGATCTTTTAAATAATAAAATATAAAATCCAAAGATCAAAAAAGCTTGAGAAATTCGTCTAAAATACACACTAAAATACTTGATATGGGCAGAGTAGTGGAAAAATGTAATTTTCCCCGATAAAAAATAATAACAATTTGAACGATCATGACTCATACGGTTTGAGATCAAACGATGTTTGGGAAGTGTTATGTTTAAAAAAAATTATTGCTAGAAGATGCTCTTATCTCTTTTATGGATAAAAAATAGATGATGATTGCATATTTCAGTAATTTAATACTGCGATTTTAAAGTTGTGTAAAGTATGGTTAAAGGAATACAGCACAGCTGTTGGCCGACTTGCAGTGCGGAATTAAACCCAATGAAGAACGTATAGGGATACATGGCCCGTAAAGTTTATCCACATCATGCTCATAATAATACTACAAAGACTGCATTTATAGGAAAGTACCATTACAAATGACAGCAAATCTCTAAAATTAAGTTGAAAATATAATTAGACAAATAAAGTTTTAGTTAATAATATTTCAAATGAAATATTTTTTTATTGATTTTTCTAATTCCTTAAAGAAGATATGTGCGCATATATGAATATGCAACGGTGTATATTAAGCTTTATATATATTTACAGAGTTATAAATGATTTTAAGGAAAAATATCAAGTTTTGTATCTATTTGTGAGTTCTTATAAAAATGATCACAAATTGATTTTATTTTAGTCATTATTTTCTTAGTTATAAATGATTTTAACTTAATTTGATTTTTATATCGACTTTTCGAATTTTTGTTAAAATAATGATAGAATATGCTGATCATTGAGATGAAAACATTTTTAAGAAATTTTTTTGTTGTCCTCTTTACATTGTATTCTTATTAGACACATATCACCGATAAGCATCTTTTTAAATATATTATGAATTTAAGTTCTTTTTTCTATTTCAATTAAATATTTTTTTATTAAAATATAATGAATTTTATCTTTTGGCCTTATTTTATGAACTGAACTCAATAACGAAAAGGTTAAAATTTGCAAATAACTGCAAATGCTTTTTTCAACTTAATCTCCCCTGTTTTAGCAAATTTTACCAAAACCAAATAAATTTAAACCCCTTTTACAATTTGCACTTTTTAAGCATTTTACCTGAGTTCTATAATGACTTTTTGATTGTTTTGCTGTTATTAAGACTTTCCCAAAGAAAAAGAGGTAAAAACAAGTAAAAATGCTATATTCGACTATGCCGAATCTTCAATATCCTCCACCACAAATGTTACGTACATGTACATTATTCTTACATACAAACTCACATACACACTCACAAACGCATACAATATATGAATGTATTTCTTAGAGGAAACCTTATTTAGTCATAGAACTAAAACTATTTTTAGCTATAACTTCTTTTCTACTGAAACGATTTTCATGATTTTTGGAATAGTAATGAAGCACATATTTCTTGATATTATGCTAATTTTAATTTATTTAATTTATTTTAATTTAATTTATTTATTTAAATTTGTCGATTTATAATTAATAATTTTACGAAAATTCTTCGCTTTAGTTTGGAGGTTGTCTCCGATATCAATCTATATCTATTGACGTACTAAACCGATTTAGCTGATTTTAAAGAAAAAACTTTCCAGCACTATTGTAAATACTCAGGTCAAATTTCATTGAGCTCTGTCAGTTATTGCGGATGTGTGTGTGCCAACAACAGACAAACGGACAGATAGACATACAGACCGACGGACATGGCTAAATCGATTCAGATTTTGATGTTATGTATGAATATATATACATTATGGGGTCTTAGATGATTCCTTCTTAGCGTTACACAAGGAATGACAAAGTTAATATACCCTCTTCACCACTTGTGGTGGTAGTTGTAATGAAAGGAAACAAACAAAAATTTTGTAATCGTCCTCATCATCAGCAACAAGAACAACAACATGACTTCCCAGACACAAATTAATGTTTATTTGTTTTTACAAACACTGACATTTTTTATATTTTTTTCTTCTTTTTACCAAAAAAACTACTACATTTGAATTCCTTGGTTGTACTTATGTGAGTGTGTGTGTTTGTATGTTTGAATTTTTGTGTGAGTTATTTTAAGTGTATTTAAAATTGAGTTGAATATTTTTGTTGATGGTGTTAGTGATGATGTTCTCTATTTAAAGGACACTAACAAATACCTGTAAATGTTGTGAATATTCAATTTCCCCCCAAAAAAAAAAAAAATGGATAAAAAAAACGTTTGTAATTCACAAGTGGAAATTTAGTCATTATGATTTTTATCAGATAAAGTGAAAAGAAACTAAAGTGAGGACATTCGGTTTTGTGGAACTTTAAATGCCCTTCGCCATGAGTCGGAGAGACTAACTTTTAAATGAACTTAGGAGTCAGATTGAAAAATGATAAACACACATTTTTCATTTAAACTTTTATCTCGAGTATTATAATTTGGTGAATCATTCTATTAATCAACTAAATTGAAGAGAAAAATCTGCGTACTAAAATTATTGAATATTTTCGTTAAAACCGAACTTGGTACTACAAAAAGTTGACCAAACTGCTTCCAATGTCATAAAACAGTACTGGAAGAACTATCTGATAGAAAACCTGAAAGAATGGTCCACATGATGTTTCTAAAGCCCAAAAATTAAAAGCATTTTAAAAAGAGCACCTAACACATCCGGAAGGAGAGCTATTTATTTAGAAAAGTTAAAGCTTATGCAGGTTTAAAGGTTGAAAAGTTCCTGTCAAATGCTACTTAAAATTCCCAGGTCAAAAAAACAGAGAACGCAAAATGAAGTCAAGTTTTCTAAACTAAATATTTTGATTTGACACATTTTTCGCAACTTCCTGGTTGGAAATTTAATGTTGTTAATGCTCGTTGTAAAAAGTTCAGGATCCAAAGTTTCCAAAATCAAAAAATATTCCAAAAAAAGGTTGCTTCCATTCATATCACTTCATTATGTGTCCACTTATTTCTGACTTTACTTGGCATTCTGTCACTAATGGTAAATAAGGCCTCGAGTGATACACGAAAAACGGAGATGGGCTACCTGTTCGAACAAAGCTCTATTAAAACGTAAATGGAAGTGTTCGCCAAAAAATTTCTTTTGTAAATTATAACAATTTTATTCAAGTTTAATAGTTACGTTTTAATTGTGATACTAGCAGACCCGGCAGTCTTGGGTTTGCAAAAAAAAAACATTTAGAGAGTTGTTGTTCCCAAGCAAACATTATTGTTTCATTATCCTACGATTCCTACGTCCTACATTTCGTCCGGTGAAACAGTTCCTTAAGAAAGTAGTTGGTACAAAATTTTACAACTCTCGCATTAATAGTTCTGTAGATATTCTATATCCAATATTTGCTTCATATGGGAGATACTCCTTAACAGTCCTATGTTTTGTCCAGTAAATTTCTTTGAGAATGTTGTTGGTACCAAATTTTTAAACTCTTTCTGTTATAGTTCCTTAGATATTCGATAATTAATTTTTCTTTGTGTAGGAGGTACCCCTCCCCCTGGTTCTATTTTTTATAGAATATGTTACTTTCGGGTATATTGAGATCATTCTATGAAAATTTCATCAAAATGGACCAACAGTTTACGTAACATACATATACATATATATGTGTACACATCTTATTTTGCATATATTAAGAACTTTTTGATGTCACTCCTAAAGATGCTTTTTACAGCTTGACATTGTAAGTCTCTATAGCTTCATATATAATGAGTGAATGATCCGTTGATGTTGAATTTTTAAAAAGATCGGAATCAATTTTCTCCCAAATATGCTTCATTTTTAGTTTTAACTCTGTTAACATTCTCATGCTTTCATTTTGGGTATAATTTGAATAAACTTTACGTATCTGCACTAGTTGCCCATTCAGCTTAAATCCGGACTACAAACTGAACAGTCTAACAGGGGTATGCTGTATTCGTTACATCATGATTTAGACTCCATTGAAACACCTGTGCTTTTTTTGAGAAATTATGTAGCATATGAAAGGAACATTCAATTTTACGACCATTTTCTGTGTTGAAACATTCTTGGTCATGAACAATTTTAATTTGGATCTTTTCTTGGGAGGACCAAAAAGTTCCCTACGAAATTTAACAGTTAATTAGAAAATAATGCAATAAAATAGAGATATAAAAAAGCAATTTTCACGCCTGCGTTTATAGAAATATTTCGCTTTGATCGCATGAATAAGGAAAACAACAAGAACAAGAAAAAAAATTTATTTACATAAAAAAGTATCATAAAATTCCCATTTGGATAAGAACAACCAAGATAAAACTAAAATTATAAAACTGTTATTTTCACAAAAGTGAATGTTTGATTTGAAGGTTAATTTTAAGGTTATTTGAATCTGATAAGATTTAGAAATTATTACATGAATTCACTATATTTTATTACTCCCAATTTATAAATTTAACACCTCCGTAAATTTAGAGTCTTCCAAACATAAACTTTACAACTTAATTACATCCAGATAAAAAAAGATTTGTTTAGAAAACCCTGAACTTCAGAAGTTCATTTTCCAAAATTTTGTATAAAATAGAAGAAAATTTTCGAAAAACTCATCAGTTTCACAAATTCAAACAAAACTTCAATATGAAATATTATCAAAGTTTTATACTTTTGGCCCTGATATTGGTCAATTGCTATGGAGCTCCGGTGGAGGACATAGAGGAAGAGGACCCCGAGTTAATTGGTGGAGATTTTGAAGGTGATATTCTATTGGATGACTCCCGTAATGGTTTAAAAGACGAAGAAAGAAGATGGCCTGATGGTATTGTATACTACAAAATAGGCGATGAATATGGTATGAATAGGATACACTTACACACCCATTGCATAGGATAAATATATAATTTAAAATTAAATTTTAATTATCCATAGATGAAGATCACAAAAATTATATTTTGGAGGCCATGAATGATATTGAGAATGCTAGTTGTATACGTTTTAAGCCCGCAAAGAAGGATACAACTGGTTATATTGACATCACCGGTACAAAAAAAGGTTGTAGCTCTTATGTCGGCTTTTATAACCAAGCGCAAACAGTTAATCTTCACATGGGTGAAGTGGGACAGGGATGTTTCCGTAAGGGCACAATCCAACATGAGTTGTTACATGCTTTGGGCTTTGAACATCAACATTCGGCAGCAGATCGTGATGAATATATCAAGATTGTTTGGGAAAATATTAAGGATGATAAACATGATCAATTCGACAAGCGAAGCGAAGACACTGTAACAGACTTTGGAGTTGGTTATGATTATGGAAGCGTTATGCATTATGGACCTAAAGCATTTTCGAAAAATAACAAGAAAACCATTATTCCTTTGAAGGATGAAGATGTTGAAATTGGACAACGTAAACGTTTTAGTGATAAGGATATTGAAAAATTGAATTTAATGTATAAGTGTGATGATTAAAGTGATATGAAATAGGACAATGATATAAATAAAGGCTTAAAGTTATAAAAGTGTATTTTATTTTTTTGCTAACAATTTGGGGAAAAATATATGCAAATTTCTAATTAATAAAAAGTTAATTATTAATTTTTATTGAAATTAATATTTTTAAAGAAAATTTTTTATTGAAATTTTCTAAGAAAAATTTTATTGAAATTTTCGGAGAAATTTTGTTATTGAAATTTCAATTAAAATTTTACGGAAATTTCAATAAAATTTTTTCCGAAAATTTCAATGAAAATTTTTATGGAAATTTTCAATTAAAATTTTTATTGAAATTTTCAATGAACATTTTTATTGAAATTTTCAATGAATATTTTTATTGAAATTTTTAAATTTTTTAAAATTTTAATGGAAATTTCAATAAAATTTTATTGAAATTTTCAATTTTTTTTTTTAAATTTTTAACGAAAATTTTTATTGAAATTTTTAACGAAAATTTTTAATGAAATTTTCAAAAAAGTTTTTATTGGAATTTTCAGTGAAAATTTTAACTAAAACTTTCAGTGAAGACTTTTATTAAAATTTTCAATGAAATTTTTAATTGAAAATTTTTGATGAAATTTTTAATTGAAAATTTTTGATGAAATTTTTAATTGAAAATTTTTGATGAAATTTTTAATTAATTTAAGATATTGTAATTAAAAACATTCCATTGTTATAATATTTTATTTTTAGTTATTGTTTGAAAAACAATTTGCACGTCTGCGTTTGTAGAAATATTCCACATAAAATAACTTTTCTTTTAAACGTTTAACAAAATACAGCGTTTTTCGCCAAAAATAAGCTTTATTAATGATCTCATTTTCAAAAATTTCAAATAGTTGTTTCAATTGAATTTTTACTTTAAAACGTTTTTAGTTCAGAAAATTCGTCAATTTTCATAAAAAAAAATTCAGTCCATTTTTGGTAATTTCTAGTACGGAAATTGACAAACTTTATATATCCTTATTCTCCCTTTACAAAGGTGTAAAGTATAAAAAAGTAAAATGAAGGAAAGAAAAACATTTAGAGATTTTAAATAACACAAAGGTGTTGTAAATACACCCACAGACATATTTACCTAAATTCCTGTTCGCTGTTGTTGATTTTATTTAAGGAAATAAAAACGAAAGGACCATATGCTGCTGTTATTAAATGCCAAAACTGCTGTTGTTGTTCTGGTAAGCAAGCAAGCAACAACAACAAGTTGTATTAACAGCAGTAGCAACGAAACATTCAACATCATAAAATGATGACATTCAACAAATTTGCCTTAAGGGACGTTTATATTAATGAAAATATTCAGTTGAATGGACAGACAAAAGAAACACACACACACATACACAAACACATATATATACATACACAAACTGAACATAGCAAACAAACTGACAGATAAATGTTCTCATATTTATAACAAACAAGTATGAATGGTATATGCGGTTATGCCGAATCTCCACCACCCTCCGCCAAAAATTCATGTGAAGTAAATACGTTATGTTTCGCACGTAGACATACACTTACAGACGTATACAATATATAAAAGTTTTTCTCATATATAACACGGATCACTTATTTTTTTTTTATTCTGAACCGATTTTTATAATTTTTGAAATGGTGATAAAGTATAAACTCCTTAATATTATGGCGAAATAAATCTAATTTGCCGATTTATAATTGAAAAAATCATGTTAATTTTTTAATTGAACTCGGAGGTTACCTCAGATATCGGTCTATATCTTTTAATATAATGAACAGATTTTACTGGTTTTAAATAGGAAAGTTCTCAGGATTATGAAGAATACTCAGTTCAAATTTTAGTTACTTCAGTCAGTTATTATGGATGTGAACATGTAAACAACCGAAAGACAGACAGACAGACAGACAGACAGACAGACAGACAAACGGACAGACAAATCAACTCAGATTTTTATTTGATGCAAAAATATATATATACATTATGAGATCTGCATTGATTTATTCTTAGCGTTACACACGGAATGACAAAGTTAATACAACCTCTTCACCACTTGCAGTGGTGGAGGGTATAAATACACATAAAGTTCAAAATAGCCGGACGCAGTTTAAACCATTTTTTTGGATGACTTCTTTAAAAAACACACAAATTCACAAACATACACAAATTCAAACACAGTAACAAAAATTATATTTGTTGTTATTATCACACCATGATCTTTATCTTCCCCTTCTACATTCTCAAAACAAACAAAAAAATGTTCATTTCACATTATGGTGACAAAGATGTTGACGTTGACAATAATAATGGCAAAATGCTGTCATTGAGTTTCTTCTTGGTCGGGGTGACGATTATGATTATTATGAGACCACTAATAAATGTTAATGGTTTTAAATGAGATATTTCAATTTCGTCGTTTTGTTTCTTGTCTGTTTGGCCTAAAAAGCATATAAATAGTTAACAAATAAGGAAGAAACAAAATTATGTTTGATAAATGTGGGGCAATAGCTTTTATTGGGGATCTTAAGAAAGTATGATATAAAAGAGTTTTCCTTAAATTCAATCCATTGCAAATGCGTTTAAATTAAGTTGGAAAAACTAAAGAACTTCTATAAATCAGCTAATACTGAGTTTTTAGCCAAAATCTGTGACAATCTTTCAAAAAAAGAATGAATAAGATTTCATAAAAATAGATTTAATCTGTAGCTTCTGTAAAAATTAAAAATCAGTAGACAAATTTCTATGATCCATATTTTAATAGCTCAGACAATATAGCGTTTTTCGCCAAAATAATATTTTTCTGTGATCAAGTTTACCAAAATCGATTTAAATTAAAACTTTAAGAGTAAAAGTTTCTATAACTTTTAAATATGGCATTTTAGGTTAAAAGTACCTCAATCAATTTTCAAAAATGAACTTAATATATGATCACTCAGAAAAATTTGAAAACTGTTATAAAAATGAAAATTTTAGTTAAAATTGTTTAAATTTTAGTTAATCTAGCGATTTTAGCTAAAATAATCTTAATATGTGATCACTTTTACAAAAAAAAATAAGAAATAATGTAAAAATGAAAATTTCATTAAATACAGAGGATTTTAAGATTTTTACCTAAAATTGTTTATAACTCAGTTAATACAATCTTTATAGCTAAAATAAGCTTAATTTGTGATCACTTTTACAAAAACTCAATAATGGATGTTAAAATGAAATTTCAATTTAAAATCGTTTATTACCCAGTAAATACGACGTTTTTACCAAAATAAGATTAAACTGTGAGGACTTTTTAAAAATATTTAAAGTCGAAATTTTAACTTAAAATCGTTAATAACACGCTTTTTTACTAAAATAAGTTCACTTTTTAAAAAATTTCATATGTTAAATTTTTACTTAAAATTGTTTATAACTCAGCAAATACCCCATTATATGGAAAAAACATGCTTAATCTGTGATCAATTATAAATTTAAATCTCACCAAAACTAACTTAATTTATAACTTAGAATATAAAAAGTTTTTAGCAAAAATAAGCTTAATCTATCTTAAAATCGACATAAAAATAAAAGATTTAACTTAAAATTGTTTATTACTCAATTTTCGACGAAAATATATTAAATCTGTGATAACTTTTTGAAAAAAAAATCGATAATGAAAAATTATTATAATAAGCCTTTTGGACAAAAAAGGTTAAAGAAAAGTTCAAAAATCAAGAGGCGTTCAAAACTTTAGAGGCATTCAAAACTTAGTAAATAAAGCGGCAAAAATAACATTAATTTAAGATTAAAAAATTTAAATTGAAGCAAAAATTGTTTGTTATTCAATAAAGGAATTTAATGCGTGAATATTTTTGCAAAAATTCTTAAAAAACATCAGAATAAAAAAGATAGAATTTTGGGTCAGAAAAGCTTATAATTTAGTAAGTACAGGAGTCCATCATAGATTAAAATCTATCCCACTTTTGGATACCTCTTTTGTGCTCTTCAATTCTCTTTTAACATGAATCCAATATCTCTCCTGGCCTTAGCTCCGAACAAGTTGGAGGGTTTGCCTTTCTTGGTACAAAGGCACCATTATGGTCTAGGGCCTGTTTACTATAGTGACCTGACGCTAGATCAGTTTAAAAATTAGTGTCCTCAGTATGAAGTCTACAAATGGTTTTTCTTACTAAATAGCTGCTTTCCTACCGGATATTTGGGAGCTTTTTGAAACTGTTTTCTATATTTTGTCTTTAGAAAGAAAGATCATGTAGGCCATGCCTTCTACCGGAACCAGATTTTCTAACCATGGACAAGTTCTTTCGGTACTGTTTGATAACATTGGAAACGGTTTAATGGAAGACCTTCGTAAATACTACGTTTTAGGCGGAAATAAATTTTATTTGAATCACTTTTTCAAAAAATTAATTTTTCGCCAAAAAAATTCTGATAAAATTTTAATTTCCACCAACAACAAATTTTTCGGGAACGATTTTAAATTTCTGTAAAATTTAGATTTAACCGAAAAAAAATTAATTATTTTTTTAAGTCACAAGAACTCCAGGACATAAATATCTCGTTCCTTTGAAATGAGCAAATTGTTTTGTCGATTAAATTTTTCACTAATTTCTCTTTTTATCCATCGAACTTCAATGTGAAATAATTTTCCTCTCTCTTTTTGTCTCAAAATCCTTGCAGCTCATTAAAAATTTAAAATACAGTTGTTTTTTCCTTTTTATAACAAACACACATTAATTGCTTTATAAAACTTTTTGTTCTCACAAGGAAATGCAAGAAAATAGAAAAACAAAAATAATAGAAAACAATTTCCATTTATTGTATCATAAGGATTTTTCATTGAATCGCCACCAACGCCAGCAGGTAGAGCAGATAAACATGGAAATACGTTTTTGGCTTTAAAAGAAATAACCATATTTAAGCGTTTTCTATGGTATAAAAAAAACAATTAAAACTAAAATAAAAAACTATAACTGTATTTGGAAAACAGATTCCTTTAAAAGCTGCTTTTCATCTCCTTTAAGCTCTTCGTCCTCCTCTCTCTTACTCTCTTCGTTACTCAAACATCTTTAAACTGTTGCAACATCATTTTTTGTAGGGAAAAATTGTTATAATTGCACTGAAATGAATTACAAATGCAATTAAAATGTATGAGATAGAGAAAAAGAAGAGAAAAGAAAAAGTGGAAAATTCTAAAATAAAAAATGAAAAGAAAATTGAAATTGAACAACAGGATGTTGTAAATGTTGTGAGATGGAAATTATGATATGAAAATACAACAACAACAACATGAATGATAGTAGCAACCACAATAAATTCGTTGACAACGATGACTAGAACAACAACAATAAGCAAATAATATTGCTAGATTTATAAAGGACAATAAAAGGAAACAGGAAGGATGCTGGCAAAGAGAGAGAGAGCGAGAGCGAGTAAAATTTCTTCACTAAAAGCATTAACAAACATAATCCTGTTGCACAATTAAGACGAAATGAAGATTTCAGAATGAAGTAAAAACGTTATGAATGTCATTAAAAATAAAATCGATAATAATAAAGGATGTGATATGTTTTTATTCTCTTTCTCTTCTCCAGCGATTTTTAAATAGAGCAAAATCTAAAAAAATCTCATTTTTGGAAATTTTAGTTACATTTTTGGGAATTTAAGGAAATTCTTTAAATAAATCAATAATATTTTTCTATACTTTGTTTTGAAATCACACGGTACCCATTATCATTTATGGAAAAATATCTTTTTATAAATATTTAATAGGATTTCAAACAAAAAAATACAATGGTTGTGGTAACTATTATCGAAAGGAAACATTTTATGAATTACTATTGTGGGTTGCATCTCCACAAAATATGGTTGTACCACTACAAAAAAATGGTTATCCCATAACCATATTATGATTAAGAACGCAGTTACACCCATGTTATTGACCATAATATGATTGTGGGACAAACATATTATGGTTGCGAACGTTGACACATCCATGTGTGGATCATAATTAGGTTAGGAAACGACCAAATATACCTGCGGCATATCTAAATATGCCAAATTTCTTAACAATTCAATAAGCCGTTAATTATAATCGTTGGTCAATGAAAATATTTAGGTTGAAATTTCCTAAATATTTGTTGTTGCAACTGAGATTTTATCAATGATAATATGTAGGTCAGTTGAACATATTGCATAGATGTTTGTCACAAAAAAAGGACTATTGCGACGAAAATATTAGAAAAATCACTTTTTTTACGTGCAATGCCTTGACTGTCTCCTTATTGTACACATGACAGTGGTTAAGTGTATAGAGTGTGTTTTACAAATTATTTGTTGTCTCCCTACGATATATCTTGTGGTTATTAAGTTGTTAAATTCATGGAGTTTTATTTAAAGCTTAACTCACTAAAAAGTACTTTTATAGCAGATGATATTTTAAACAATAAATACTTTTTCTTTTAAATTTTAATAAAAAAATCTGTCAATATTGTAAAAACAACTCTTTTCTCAGCGAACATTGAAAACATATAGAAAAATGTTTGAAAAACTATTAAAGTTTTTTGTTGCCAGAGAGAAAAAAATTATCTATAAAGATTTCACATATAAAAAATAAATCAAAAATTAAACAAGCAAGAATGCTGTGTTCAGCTGTGCCGAACCTTCAACACCCTCCACCACAAATGCATGTGAAATAAATTTGTTACATAAACATTCATAAATACACTCACAAATGTATCAAAATATAAACGTTTCTCTTAAAATAAGAACGCTTTATGAGTCATAACATAAGCTATAATTTTTCCTCTCCTGAACCAATATTGATAATTACATACAATTAAATGTTAATGTAAAAATTAATCAAAAAGTTTATTCTAATTTGTCATTAATAATTTAACAAAGTTCTTCGCTTGGACTTGGAGGTAGCCTCAGATTTTGGTCTATATCTTTTAATATACAAAACCGATTTTGTTGGTTTAAAGTAGGAAAGTTCTCAAGTCTATAAGAAATACTCAGGCAAAATTTCATTGAGCTCTATCGATTATTGTGGAAACGAGCGTGCCAATAGACGGAGATTGCAAAAGCGATCAAGATTTTGATTTGATGCGAGAATATATATACATTATAGGGTCTGAGTTGATCCATTGGTGGTGGAGGGTATAAAAAAGAAATTTAAAAAATCATGATAACCGACAAGAAATATAGAAAAAATATATAGAAAAAATTTCCACCCAAAAAATAAAACTGAAAATAAAATTCCAAACTTAAAACTAAAAATCTGTAAACAAAAAGAAGCTTAAGGATTTATAAAAGATACCGAAGCTGTTAACAATAATATTTAAAAACAAGTAAACATATTATAGTAGGTCAAGCCCGACTATGTAATACCCTACAACGCATTATTGATGTCTACTATGAAAAATTATGATACTAATATCTTTGTGAAATTTATGTTATTAAGGAATTGTTTTCTAAAGGGTTATATACGAATTAGAAAAAATTATGGACCGACCCTCGTTTAATTGAGCACAGCGGTTTTGTCTTATACTCTTACTTGACTACATATTTGTACAATACCAACGTATATGTGCGATTTATGAGTTTCACTTTGAAACTCATAAATGAGTTGTATGGGACCTACAATCCCCCTCCGATCCTCAAATTATTTGGCACATCCTTTTAGTTTTGCAAAATTTGGTTAAAATCGTATTATATTTAGATATTTTAAACCCTTTATTCCAGGCGGATATTTTTATTGGACCTATATGAAATAATGGACCGATTATAACAATCTTCAACAGGCACCGTCATCTGACAAAAAAATAATACGTGTCAAATTTCATTAAGATATGTTCCGGACTGCTACCTGTAGTTGGCTAACAAGCTTTACATGGACAGCCAGCCTGACGCACGGATATATTTAAATCGACTCAGGAACTGAATCTGAGTCGAATTGTATACTTAAAAGTGACAGTAGGACTATTTTTTGCTCTCCGTTACAAACATCTGTACAAACGTATAACACCGCCACCATCTATTGTGGTGTTGGGTATAAAATCTCTAAATAAAAATAGAAACAATTTTTAAAACTCCCTAAAAAATGAATGAAGGTCCTTGAAAACATATTTTTTGTAAAATCAAACAATTTTCTTATATATTTTCTTGATTTAAAAAATAACCCTGAACAAAAACTGTTTTGTAAGCATAATATTTTGTAGGGTACTATTTTTCCCAAAAAATAAAGAAAAATCGGAGGGAAAAAACTCTCAGTTGTAACAAAATGACAAACTTTATTTCTATTGCAAACTTTATATTTTACACGCGAAAAAATTCAAAAATTAATGAAAAACTTTTTGCATAATCTTTTGTTACAACAAAAACAAAAACAAACAATAAAAAATTGTAGGAAAACAACAATATAAAACAATATCTATCTTTATCTATCTATATATAGAAATAAATCTGTGTTTGTTTGGGACTTATGGACAGCAAAACTTCTGGGCCGATTTTTCTGATAATTACAATACACCCGAAAGTAATATAGGACCAGGGGAGGGCCAAAGCAAATATTAACAGCGAGAGTTCTCAAATTTGCTTCCAATCACTTTCACAATGACCTATTTTCTGGAAGAACATATACAGATAGGACCAGGGGAAGGGTTCCCCCTACACAAAATGAAAATTTATAGAAAATCTAAAGAACTATTTCAAATAGTTTTGCCAAAAATTCATTTTCCTATAAAAGCGATTTAAGTTCGAGTACTGAGATGAATTTCTGTGCAGCAAAGCCCACCGGGTAAAGGCTAGCGTTTTTATAAAACAAATAAAATGCAAAAAACTACAAAAGTGATATTATTTGTTGTCAGAAAAAGTTTTAGTTGTTTTGTTCATTTTTATTGCTATTTTTTTTGTAACCGAAAACCACAACTATCGCAAAGTCAAACCCAGTAAAGTGTTAGTCAAGCCACCAACCATCCAAGCAATTTTTTCTGCAGACAAAAAATATCAAAAACTTTTTGATTTTGGGAGTTCAGTTTAAAAGTTAGTAAAAGTGACAAAAAGAGGAATCAAAAAAAAAAAAAATACAGAAATGAGCAAAATAATTTTTATGTCAGAATCTTTGGAAAGAGAATCATTTATGTGATAAATTTAAATTAATTTCGATTCGAAGGACCATAAAACACTGTTTGGTTTTCACAGTTAGTTTCATACATTATGGATCTGATTTTTAATCCCAAATTAATATTATAAATAATTTTAACCCTGATGATGAAGAAGAAATATTGATTCTGTTATTCCTTGATAAAGTAAACAAATTATCATCTCAGATCAGTATATAGTTACTCTTGCATCCAATCGAAATCCTCACGCTAATTGTGATTTGCCATCCCTGCTTAAAAAGATGCAAGAGTTTTACATTTTATGCATTTTAAAGGAAATTTTGTCTGTAGGATTATATGGGAGTTAGAAAAAATATGGACCGACTCTTGTTGTTTTCGTATAGCGGTTTTAGCTTATATTTATCTCTTATTTGAATAAATATTTTTACAATACCAACGTATAAGAAATACTGCACCGATCCTCGTATAATTTTACAAATCCTTTAAGAATAAATAACACTTAGTTTTGCAAAAATTGATTAAATTCTTATTACGCTTAGGAATTTCTACCGACAAAAAACCTTCTGGGGGGGCATTTGTGTGGGACTTATCTTAATAATCATAGCCAATTTCAATAAGAATCGTCCTTGGACCAAAATAATAGTATGTGTCGGATTTCATTAAGATATTTTCAAAACTGCGACATGTACTTTGCTAATCACCTTTACATGGACAACCAGTCGGACAGACGGACATGCTTAAATCAACTCAGGAAGTTATATACTTAAAGGTTTGCTACGTATGTGATATTTGTGTCCAAGAGCGAATCCTATTAAGATTGGCTATTTTCTGTTCAATATTTGAGGAAGCTGCCATAAAAATATATATCGGGAAGCGATATTGATTCAAAGTTAACAGATATAAGAATATTTTAAATAAGTATTTTTACTAAGTTAAGAAAAATCCTTGAAAAATTTCAAGGGGTTCCCCCAACTGTAGCTAAGGAATCTTAAAAACAATAAAAATAATATAATGGGTCAAAGTAGTATTTCGACTTTAGTATCTCTGTGACTATAAGAGATAACATCACACCTTATCTTTCTGACCGTGCTTTTATCAAGGTTTCTCCAACGATTAAAAATTTTCAGAACCATTTTATCTGTTCAACCTTGACATCATATAATTTTTTTAGATAGAAATTTTAGAATTAATAAGATTAAGATAATTAATGAGTTTAAAATAAATAAATAACTAAATAAATAAATATAATATAATATAATATAATATAATATAATATAATATAATATAATATAATATAATATAATATAATATAATATAATATAATATAATATAATATAATATAATATAATATAATATAATATAATATAATATAATATAATATAATATAATATAATATAATATAATATAATATAATATAATATAATATAATATAATATAATATAATATAATATAATATAATATAATATAATATAATATAATATAATATAATATAATATAATATAATATAATATAATATAATATAATATAATATAATATAATATAATATAATACAAAATAAATATAAATACTTTGGTGCTAATAAAAATATTAAAAATCACACGTATAAAACGATAAAAAATAATTTTATCTAAACATTTCGCTTACAACATAAATAAATAACATATAAAAAAATACACAGTGGGAAAAACTCTTTTTTTTTGGAAATAAATCTGTAAATATTTACTGTCAGCATGGAGTTGCATGACATTCAACGTAAAAGCAGTGTAATGGAGGTGAAAATTTTAATTACTCTGACATTTTATTTTGGTAAAATCTGGGAACAAAATTTTGTTAAATTTTAAGGTGCCACCATTTGAAAGCCTTTAATGAGATCTTTAGGAACACGCTTAACATTTGCTATTATTTCTTATAGTTTTCGAGTGAAATTTTCACTTTAAAAATAAGATTTTAAAATACATTTCCAAAATAATTGCTGGGACTTTTATTTAATACATTATAATAATTGAGTTTTTTTTTGTCAAATGAAAACATTTCTACATCCGTCCATAAATAAATAATTTTCCATTTTAAAGCTAAAAAATTTACGAATTTGGCAGAAAAAGTGTCTGAACTCATTTTCATCAAAAATAAGATTTTTCTTAAAAACAGTAAAAAATTATAATTTAAATTATCTATCAAAAAACTTTAGATGTCCAGAATCTTACGAATCTAACCTGATCAATATTTTAGATTTAATCTGCATCTTATCCCAAGATCCCAAATCATATGGATTTTCATATCATTTTGGATTTTCCTTACATTTTTGACAATAAACACAGGGAAATTGTTTTATCAATTTTTATTAATTTTTCTAACTTTAAGTAAAATTCAATTCTTGAAAATTTTAGATTATTAAATATTTTATTGTGATTGAAATAAATATTTTATTGTGATGGAAATATTTTTATTTTTTTTTTCTAAAAAAATCATTCTATTAAAAACACAGTCTTAAAATTATTTTATAAAAACTAAATTATTCAATGTTTCCTCTTTGTAACAATTATACATTAAATTAATTTTCAATATATCTTTTAAACTCAACCCAATTCTTTGGCCTATTTTAGCATCGGGATCCAAAGGCACAATCGTATCTTTGCCATTCTTTGTGAACGCTTTTGCACTATAATGCATAACACTATCGTAATCATATCCCAAACCATAATCGGTTATAAATTTTTCGTCAATTTTCCTAAAGAATCTCCAGTGATGTTCATCAATATTTTCATACAAAACCTTAATATAATCATCACGATTGGTGGCACTTTGTTGGTGATAAAAACCCAAAGAATGTAATAATTCATGCACAATTTTACCCTTTAAGAAACAGCCTTGATCCACTTTATTAACTTGTAAATTTAAAACTTGTTCTCTACCCAAATAACCAACATTAGAAAAGCAACCACTGGAGTTACCAGTAATTTTAATATAATCGAAAGTATCATTAGGAGCTTGATAAAAACGAATACAACTGACTGATTCAATAGCTTGCATAGCTTGTTCTATATAAGAGATCTGTTCCACATCTAAATCGTGAAAGAATAACTTTAAAAATTAATTTCAATTTCTCTTCATGATTTTCTTACCAAATATTTCATCCATTTTATAATAAACCATTCCCATGGGCCATAATCTGAATTCATCTTTAATACCATTTCTAGGTGTGGCCAAAATCATATCACCCTCATAATAACCAGCCACTAATTCTGGATCTTTTTCTATGACATCTAATTCAATTGGAGCTGCTTGTATTCGGAGTAAAAATAAACTTAGTAAAATTATTACTATTTTTAGTTCCATGTTTTTAGTTTGGGGTTTATTTGTGTTCTACTTTAAATATCTGGAAATATCTTTGTATTTATATATCTTTCGGAATCATATGAAAATTCTAGTTTGTCTTGTAAAATTATAAAATAATAAAATTGTAAACTTTAACATAAATTAATTCTTTTGTTTTATCTTTCCATATCAGTCTATTTTACATTATCATTCATGTTTATCTTTCAAGATCACCAGATGGGTCAATAGCACTTTAACACAAATAACAACTAAAACCAAAAAGTTTATATTTTATTAATTATAATAATCCGCAAAGAATAATGTCAGCGGACTCTGATCATTTCAACGAACCTTTAACCGATTTTGCAAAGTTCTTAAAGGTTAAATTCGGTCAGAATTTTGGCAAATTAAGATTTAAGACCTTTAAAAATATAAATCAAACAAAAGAAAGTTATAGACTCATAAGGACAATTATGTAGTACCGTAAACCACACAACGAAATATAATCGGTTTTATTTTGTTTTGTTTTGTGATCGGCTGAATAAATTTTCATAGATTAACATAATGAAAGCAGAGGTGGTAGAGCGTTATAAATTTAATAGCTTGGATTTCATAGGGTCTCCGTAGGAGGAGCTTAAGAGGTGTAAAATGAATTATAGGAATTCAATTTTTGTTAACCGTGTTTTTGATTTTTATTTCTTATTCCAAAATTTTACTAACATGGCACTTGATGTGACCATTAAAATGATGTATTTACGGTGCTTTAAATATTTCAAATGGCATCGGAATCGAAATAAAACCACTAAAAACTACTTTTATAGAAGTGTCACAATACGTCGAAATATTTTAAATTTTTCTCAAATATGAAAAAAATATTTTTAAAATATGTCTCAAACTCTTTTAAATATCTCTAAATTTTCGTTCGAAAAATATTTAACTCGGCTTATTTATCTTCACTCAATTCCAAAAATATATATTTTTCAATTTGAATATTCCAAAAATTAAGAATTACTCTAATTCTTTGGCCGGAAAGAGTATCTAAACTCATTTTGAACAAAACTAATTTTTTCAAAAAGAAATATAAAATTATTGTTTTTCTAAAAATATTTTTTTACATGAAAATTTTTATTTAATTCTTGTTCTCAATAATTGAAAAGGCGATAGTCCAGATCATCTCAAATGTTACCGTTATAAATCATGTTTTTTAATATAAACTTTATTTTCCTAAATCCCAAAGTATGAATTCTAAAACTAAATATAATTTTTAAAAGCCTTATTTATATGACAATAATCGTATGGCAACGATTCTTCTGAGACCTCAAAAAATATGAACCCTTCAGAAAAAAATACTAAAAGATCTTTATTTTTAATTTTCCTCAGATGTATAAGAATATTAGAAAAATACTTCTTTAAATGAATTATCGTTATCAACACTTTTATTTAGAATAGAAAGATCTAAATTTTCTGGAAATTTCAGAAAGATATTTGTTTCTTAATAAATTTGTAATGCAATAATTTATCTATTAATTTCTCCAAAATTCATCAACTTGACCACAGTTTTATAGTACAACATCATAAACTTAAATGTTGTATATTCGTTGCCAAAGCGTAATTAAGACTTATCGATTAACCGATTTTCGTCCGTCCTTCCGGCTGCCTGTCCATGTTGTTAACACTCAACGAGTCGCAATTTTTAAATTATCTTTATGACATTTCATACATGTTTTTTTGGCTCAGGTACAATACAAAGTATTCCTAAATATCACTTTGAAGATCATAAATCTAACATATACGTTGGTATTGTAATAAAAACTGATCAAATTAATATAAACATTATCTAAAATCGATGTTCGAAATTATACGAGGTCTACCCTCACCAAGCTCCGATATAACTCCTTCAGAAAAAATCCTTTTCAAACGCATCGTTTCACATAAATATTAGTATCATAATAACATACTGTAGTTGGACTTGGCCTTGTTACTTGTTACCAGTACTGCATTGATCTCATAAAAACTTTTCAATAAAATATTTCATAAGAAATTTTCAGTTAAACAATTTGTCAATTTTAATAGAAATTCCATAAGTTAATATCGTAAGACAATTTTGATCAAAAATGTCACCAGAAATTTTACATTATAAATTTCAATTAAACAATTCGTAAACGTCAAATTATATAAGAAATTTTTAATAAAAATTGAGACAAAATTTCGCGAAAATTTTTCAATTAAAAGTTTTAATGGAAAAACTTCTTCGATCTGTAATTTTCAATAAAATTTTCTTAGGAAATTTTTAACATTCTTTTCACAGAAATTTTTTAAAAATTATTTTAATTAAAAAAATCAAAGAAAAATCTATTAAAAATGTTTAATAAACAAAGAAATTAAATAGTTAATCAAATGTTTGTTAACAATGTTCTCTCTCTGTTTTCTAAACATAATATTTAGTCAATATAAAAACAAATTTAAGACAAAAACAGGTGATGATTATAAAAGTGTTATTATCTCAAAAGTAAATGTTTAAATGAATGTTAATCTGAATCTGATAAGATTTAGAAATTATTATATGAAATCATTATCTTTTATTATTCCTGTTTCATAAATTAAACATTTCCTGAAATTTATAGTCTTCCCAACATAAACTTTACAACTTAATTATATGAAGATAAAAACAGATTTGCATAGAAATCCCTGAACTTCAGAAATTCATATTCCAAAATTCGGTATAAAATAGAAGAAAATTTGCAAATAACTCACCAGTTTCACGATTCCAAAGAAATCTTCAATATGAAATATTATCAAAGTTTTATACTCTTGGCCCTATTATTGGTCAATTGCTATGGAGCTCCGTTGGAAGATATCGAGGAAGAGGACCCCGAGTTAATTGGTGGAGATTTTGAAGGTGATATTTTATTGGATAACTCTCGTAATGGTTTAAGAAACGAAAATAGAAGATGGCCTGATGGTATAGTTTACTACAAAATAGGCGATGAATATGGTAAGGATACACTTACACACCCATTGCATAGGATGAATATATAATTTAAAATTAAATTTTAATTATCCATAGATGAAGATCACAAAAATTATATTTTGGAGGCCATGAATGATATTGAGAGTGCTAGTTGTGTGCGTTTTAAGCCCGCAACAGAAGATACAATTGGTTACATTAACATCACCAGTTCAAAAAAAGGTTGTAGTTCTTTTGTTGGCTATTTTAACAGAGCGCAAAAAGTAAATCTTGAGATAAGTGAACTGGGAAAGGGATGTTTCCGTAAGGGTACAATTCAACATGAATTATTACATGCTTTGGGCTTTGAACATCAACATTCGGCACCAGATCGTGATAATTTTATCAAGATTGTTTGGGAAAATATAAAGAAGGATAAACATAATCAATTCAAGAAGCGAAGCGAACAAACTGTAACAGACTTTGGAGTCGATTATGATTTTGGAAGCGTTATGCATTATGGACCTAGAGCATTTACGAAAAATAATAAGAAAACCATTATTCCTTTGGGGGATGAAAATATTGAAATTGGACAACGTAGACGTGTTAGTGATAGGGATATTAAAAAATTGAATTTAATGTATAAGTGTGACAATTGATATGGAACTTGATATGAAATGGAGTTTAAAAATGGCAAATAAAAATTTCAATTTATTTTAATATCAAAATTGATAATTGTATACATTTTTTGGAGTTATTAGGGTCTGTTTAATTAACTTACTCTCACTTTTCAATAAAATCCTTAAATATAACTGATTTTTATTTAAAATTTTGTAGAAAAATTTCTGAAAATAATGTCTTAGAAATTTAATTATTAAAATAATAAATGAAAATAATTCAAATGTCGTAGAAATTTAGTAAACTTTTTCGTTAAACATTTTCTAGAAAAATGTCAATTAAATTTTTCAGAGAAAAAAAGTTCAACCAAATATTTAATAAGAAATTTAATTAAATGTTTCATTAGAATTTTTAATCATAATTTTTAATTATAAATTATTAACTAAAAATTTTACAAAAGTTTGATAACAAACTTTCGATAAAAATTTGCAAAATTTTTCAATAAAAATTCCATAAGAAATTTTCCATAAAAATTAAGAATTTTTGGATTAAAAATTTTTAAAAAATTATTTGAGAAAAATTAAATAAAAATTTTCATAAAATATTTTGAACTAGAAATTGTATAAAACTGTTCAATTAAAAATTTCATAGACAATTTTTCACACAAAAATTAACTTTTTTTTAAATTTCGGGTAAAATTTTGAGATAAAAGTTACATAGAAAAATTTTAAAAATTTTCAATTAAAATGTTCATTAAAGATTTCGGTTGGAAATTTTGAAAATTATTGATTAAAAGAAATTCGAAAGAAAATTTAAAATTTAAAAAAAAGAAAATATAAGAAATTTCAGGAAAAATTTCAATTGAAAATTTCATAAAAATGCGATTAAAACATTATTAATATTTTGTTTTATTTTGAAATTTTATTTTTTTTTTATTTTTTCTATTTCAAAAATTTTCCATAAAAATTTTGACAGAAAATGTTCAATTAATTTTTAATTGAAAATTTTATATGAAATGTTTCTATGATATTTTAGTTTGAACATTGTTTTACAATTTTTAGTTCAAAATATTTTAGATAATTTTAATTTAAAGTTTCTAAATAATTTCTAATTGAAAACTTCAATTGACAATTTCTTAACATTTTTTATTCGAAAAATTTTTATGAAGATTTAATCGAAAAATGTTTATAAAAATTTTAACGAAACATTTAATTAAATTTTTTATTAAATTTTTGTTTGAACTTTTTAAATAAAATTTTACTTAAAAATTTAAATAAATATAAATTTCTTTCTCTGAAAAATTTAATTGACATTTTTCTGGAAAATGTTTAACGAAAAAAGTTTACTGAATTTCTACGACAATTGAATTATTTTCATTTATTATTTTAATAATTAAATTTCTAAGACATTATTTTCAGAAATTTTTCTACAAAATTTTAAATAAAAATCAGTTATATTTTTAAAGGAATTTTTAATTGAAAAAGTGAGAGTAGTAAGTTAAATTAAAACAGACCCCTAATTAACTCCAAATAAATGTATTACAAATTATCAATTTTGATATTAAAATAAATTGAAATTTTTATTTGCCATTTTCAAACTCCATTTCATATCAAGTTCCATATCAATTGTCACACTTATACATTAAATTCAATTTTTTAATATCTCTATCACTAACACGTCTACGTTGTCCAATTTCAATATTTTCATCCCCCAAAGGAATAATGGTTTTCTTATTATTTTTCGTAAATGCTCTAGGTCCATAATGCATAACGCTTCCAAAATCATAATCGACTCCAAAGTCTGTTACAGTTTGTTCGCTTCGCTTCTTGAATTGATTATGTTTATCCTTCTTTATATTTTCCCAAACAATCTTGATAAAATTATCACGATCTGGTGCCGAATGTTGATGTTCAAAGCCCAAAGCATGTAATAATTCATGTTGAATTGTACCCTTACGGAAACATCCCTTTCCCAGTTCACTTATCTCAAGATTTACTTTTTGCGCTCTGTTAAAATAGCCAACAAAAGAACTACAACCTTTTTTTGAACTGGTGATGTTAATGTAACCAATTGTATCTTCTGTTGCGGGCTTAAAACGCACACAACTAGCACTCTCAATATCATTCATGGCCTCCAAAATATAATTTTTGTGATCTTCATCTATGGATAATTAAAATTTAATTTTAAATTATATATTCATCCTATGCAATGGGTGTGTAAGTGTATCCTTACCATATTCATCGCCTATTTTGTAGTATACAATACCACCAGGCCATCTTCTATTTTCGTTTCTTAAACCATTACGGGAGTTATCCAATAAAATATCACCTTCAAAATCTCCACCAATTAACTCGGGGTCCTCTTCCTCGATATCTTCCAACGGAGCTCCATAGCAATTGACCAATAATAGGGCCAAGAGTATAAAACTTTGATAATATTTCATATTGAAGATTTCTTTGGAATCGTGAAACTGGTGAGTTATTTGCAAATTTTCTTCTATTTTATACCGAATTTTGGAATATGAATTTCTGAAGTTCAGGGATTTCTATGCAAATCTGTTTTTATCTTCATATAATTAAGTTGTAAAGTTTATGTTGGGAAGACTATAAATTTCAGGAAATGTTTAATTTATGAAACAGGAATAATAAAAGATAATGATTTCATATAATAATTTCTAAATCTTATCAGATTCAGATTAACATTCATTTAAACATTTACTTTTGAGATAATAACACTTTTATAATCATCACCTGTTTTTGTCTTAAATTTGTTTTTATATTGACTAAATATTATGTTTAGAAAACAGAGAGAGAACATTGTTAACAAACATTTGATTAACTATTTAATTTCTTTGTTTATTAAACATTTTTAATAGATTTTTCTTTGATTTTTTTAATTAAAATAATTTTTAAAAAAATTTCTGTGAAAAGAATGTTAAAAATTTCCTAAGAAAATTTTATTGAAAATTACAGATCGAAGAAGTTTTTCCATTAAAACTTTTAATTGAAAAATTTTTGCGAAATTTTGTCTCAATTTTTATTAAAAATTTCTTATATAATTTGACGTTTACGAATTGTTTAATTGAAATTTATAATGTAAAATTTCTGGTGACATTTTTGATCAAAATTGTCTTACGATATTAACTTATGGAATTTCTATTAAAATTGACAAATTGTTTAACTGAAAATTTCTTATGAAATATTTTATTGAAAAGTTTTTATGGGATCAATGCAGTACTGGTAACAAGTAACAAGGCCAAGTCCAACTACAGTATGTTATTATGATACTAATATTTATGTGAAACGATGCGTTTGAAAAGGATTTTTTCTGAAGGAGTTATATCGGAGCTTGGTGAGGGTAGACCTCGTATAATTTCGAACATCGATTTTAGATAATGTTTATATTAATTTGATCAGTTTTTATTACAATACCAACGTATATGTTAGATTTATGATCTTCAAAGTGATATTTAGGAATACTTTGTATCGTACCTGAGCCAAAAAAACATGTATGAAATGTTATAAAGATAATTTAAAAATTGCGATTTGTTGAGTGCTTACAACATGGGCAGGCAGCCGGACATGCAGACGGACAGACAGACGGAAGGACGGACGAAAATCGTTAAATCGATTAGTCTTAACTACGCTTTGGCAACGAATATACAACATTTAAGTTTATGATGTTGTACTATAAAACTGTGGTCAAGTTGATGAATTTTGGAGAAATTTATAGAGAAATTATTGCATTACAAATTTATTAAGAAACAAATATCTTTCTGAAATTTCCAGAAAATGTAGATCTTTCTATTCTAAATAAAAGTGTTGATAACGATAATTCATTTAAAGAAGTATTTTTCTAATATTCTTATACATCTGAAGAAAATTCAAAATAAATTGTATATTAAGTTTGTCATTCCGTGTGTAACGCCAAGAAGGAATCACCTCAGACCCTACAATGTATATATATTATTGCATCAAATCAAAAACTGAGTCGATTTAGCTATGTCCGTCTGTTTGTCTGTTGAAAACATTCTCACGCCCAGAATAATTGTCCGAATTCAACAAAACTTGGCCACATCGTTTGCAGTTTACAGTTTAAAACCGGATATATCGGTTTATAAGCAAGGAAATTATAGACCAATATCTGAAACAACCTCAAATTTTCGAAAATGAACTCTTATAATTTCTTCTAAAAATGTAATTGGACTTAAACAAAAAAATAATTTTAGCATACAATTGCACGTGCTTCATCATCGTGCAAAAAAGTATCAAAATCTGGTTAACAGGAAAAAAGTTATAGGATATAATATGCAAAATTTTGATACACCCCAAACTCTTTGTGTCATATGGGCCGCAAGTTTTAAGATAATTTACTGAAATTTGTCACATATACTTATTTTGATACAATAATAAATCCAAAGAAGTCATATTGTTCTGGGTTCATTAATTGACACAGCTCCCATATAAGGCCCCTTCCCGGAATATGATTTATAGCTTATAAAACTTTTAAATTTGAACCAATTCTCCTGAAATTTGGCACAATTAAATAAATTTTATTAACATGGGTCCATATTTTGATATAGCTCCCATATAACGCCCCTTCTCGGAAAATGGGTTTGAACTTATAAAACAATTAAATGGAACTCGATACAACATATTTTTTAACTATTTTCAATGTATATTTTTAATTAGAACAATCTCGGTCCATATTTTGATGTAGCTCCTATATCAGCGCCCCTCAGCGAAAACAGTTTTCAGCTTATAAAGACCAATTCTATTGAAATTCGACACAATTATTTTGCCAACTGTTCTGAAGTTATTATATAATTTTATTATTAATTTGCCCTATATCGGTCCAAATTTTTCTATATCTCCCATATAACGGGATTTCCCGGAAAACGGGTTTGAGTTTATAAAACATTTAAATAAAGATCAATTCCATTAAAATTTAACACAATGATTTTTCTAACTATAATCAAAGTATTTTATATATATGAACAATCTTGGTCAAAATTTTGCTGTAGCTCCCATATAAGAACCCTTCCCGGAAAACAGTATTGAGCTTATAACCAGCATATTTTTTGTTTTAATACGCTCCACAATACAAGTGGTAAAGAGAGTGTATTTACTTTGTCATTCTGTGTGTAACGCTAAGAATGAATTATTTTAGACCCCATAATGTATATATTCTTGCATCAAATCAAAATCTCAGTCGATTTCGTCATGCTCTCTGTCTGCTCACATCCACAAAAATTTACAGAGCTCAATGAAATTTGGTAGAAAAAAGGCAGTTCAATAGAAAAAAGTTATAGCCAAAAGTATAACCAAATTTATGACTCATTTGTGAGTGTATGTGTGTATATGTATATCTATGAAACCTTACGTATTAACTTCACACGAATTTGTGGTGGAGGGTATTGAAGATTCGGCATAGCCGAATATAACATTCCTACTTGTTTCTATAGTGTTCATATTTTTTGAGGTCTCAGAAGAATCGTTGCCATATGATTAGAGATATTTCAAGGGTTTAGAATTCGCACTTTGGGATTTAGGAAAATAAATTTTATATTAAAAAACATGATTTATAACGGTAACATTTGAGATGATCTGGACTATCGCCTTTTCAATTATTGAGAACAAGAATTAAATAAAAAATTTTCATGTAAAAAAATATTTTTTAGAAAAACAATAATTTTATATTTCTTGTTGAAAAAATTATTTTTGTTCAAAATGAATTTAGATACTCTTTCCAGCCAAAGAATTAGAGAAATTTTTAACTTTTTTTTTTATTTTTTTAATTGATTTTCCTTTTAACTGGTAGATAAATTGATCTCAATTATTTTAATATAATAAGAAAAATCTGAACATGATCGGTGAAATACTTTTATATGTAATAAAAATTGACTCAAGATCTCGCAAAATTTCGGTAGTTGAAAGTGCATGTAACTTGAAAACTACAAGAGATGTAATGAAATGACATTTTGAAAGGGAATAAAAAGCAAAAAAGTTTAAAAATTTTAATATCCGTGATACCCCATTTCGCACCTCTATTAATTCGACATGAAGATCCTAAGGAATTCAAACTCTCAAAGTTATAATTCTACACTTCTCTACTTCTGTCAAAGAAGAAGATCCAGAATTAGTGGCTGATTATTATGAGGGTGATATGATTTTAGCCACACCCAGAGATGGTATTAAAGATGAATTCAGATTATGGACCATGGGAATGGTTTATTATAAAATGGATGAAATATTTGGTAAGAAAATCATGAAGAGAAAATTGAAATTAATTTTCAAAATTATTCCATCACGATTTAGATGTGGAACAGGTCTCTTATATAGAACAAGCTATGCAAGCTATTGAATCAGTCAGTTGTATTCGTTTCTATCAAACTCCTAATGATACTTTCGATTATATTAAAATTACTGGTAACTCCAGTGGTTGCTTTTCTAATGTTGGTTATTTGGGTAGAGAACAAGTTAATAAAGTGGATCAAGGCTGTTTCTTAAAGGGTAAAATTGTGCATGAATTATTACATTCTTTGGGTTTTTATCACCAACAAAGTGCCATCAATTGTGATGATTATATTAAGGTTTTGTATGAAAATATTGATGAACATCACTGGAGATTCTTTACGAAAATTGACGAAAAATATATAACCGATTATGGTTTGGGATATGATTACGATAGTGTTATGCATTATAGTGCAAAAGCGTTCACAAAGAATGGCAAAGATACGATTGTGCCTTTGGATCCCGATGCTAAAATAGGCCAAAGAATTGGATTGAGTTTAAAAGATATATTGAAAATTAATTTAATGTATAATTGTTATAAAGAGGAAAAATTAAATAATTTAGTTTTTATAAAATAATTTTAAGACTGTGTTTTTAATAAAATGATTTTTTTTCAATAAAAGTAGATATTTTCGCAAATTTAAAAAAATTTACTATCTTTACTTTTAAATCCTTTTTTGGAAAGTCTTCCAGCTTTCACCCCTGTGTCAACGGTTTAGTGGCTTAACAAAAGAAATCTCTTGGAGAATCTCAAAAAGAAAATAAATGAAAAGTTGAGTAGAAACATGCAACAAAACATACTGAGACATACATCTCTCCAATTGTGTACTCTAGAGTAAATAAGAAGTTTTTAGTGGAAACATTCTACCAAAAGTCTGAAATCGAATGTTACCCTACCTACATCAAATTGTTAATTGTAACTGAACGACGCTCGTATATTACATTAATTAATAATGAGATTTATTTAAAATTTTTGTGTTTGAAAAGGATTTTTCTGTGAGGGTTATATCTAAGACAGAAGAAATGATGGACCGACCTTCGTATAATTTCAAATATCAATTTAAAATGGAATTTAGCTTAATTTGACCAGTTGTAATTAGTATGCCAACGTTTAAGTGATATTTAAACTCTGTAAAGTTTGAAAGGGGGCTTGTATGGAATCAAAGAGATTTAGAATATCATAAGATTTAGAATATCATTAGATATATTAGTGTTGAGTGGGGACTACCCCACCTCAGTCGGCTCCGTCGTTGAGCCAAAAAGATGATATTTACCAAATTTCATCAAGATTTCTCAAAAATTGCGAACGGTAGTGTTTACAACTTTTACATGGCCAGCTGGACAGACTGACAGAAAGACAGACAAACGGACAGACAACGACGATGCCTTTTACGTGAGTACCTGTCTCTGTAGACCTAACCTCACGGTGCTCTTCGCACAGGGTGAATACAATGCGTCTACCAGCGCCCCCAAATGCAGCAGACTGCTACACCTGAGTACCAATTCGAAGCCATGTATTTGGACATGACTTCCCCCTTGATTAGGAGCGGATCCTATCTAAAACTCTTGCCGATTTTTGGGGCACGGCACCCGGTTGTATATGCAACTCCACACCGAGCCTAATGGTCTAGACTCTCCCCGCGATTTGGGTTTAAACCACAGCCACCACGATGCTCCCCGAGGGGCCACACCAACTGTCAGGCTGGAACCGAGTTCCAGGGGCACCTGACTCCCGTGGTACCAGAATTAAGTCTCCGGTCAGACTTCGTAATCAACTCGATTACTACCAGTTGAACTCCAAACAGTTCGGGACTGGTGGCCCACCGCTCCACATACCAACATGCACATACAGTTGGACAACAATTACAACACTACATTGAAAAGCGCCCTCACGGACGAGGCTTTGGCCACATGGTGTGACACCAGGAATGGACAAAGACGAACGTTAAAAAGGACACACAAACAACGCAGCAAGGTAGGTGGTGATGATGACGGCAAGGGTGACGACGATGTCAAACAGCAAGGGCAGCAAAGGAGAGAGGCAAATTCCGGCATGAAGATGGCAGCAGCAAAAACGGAAACAGCGAAATGGAGCCGAAGATCCAGCAGCCAACAGTTCCAAAACTGCCAACAATCGTATGCCTTTCCGCAAACCGGGGACAGACAACAGCAACACAAGGAGCACGAGCAGACGACAGGGAGCACCACGAGGGGTGATCACATATCGGGGTTGCCTCCACTATTGACTCTACTTCTCCTAACAAAAACTTGACGAGCAAAGTCGCCCAATCTCACTAATGTTCGATCGTCCTCTAAGGCCCTACTATAATCCCAACCCGCCTCAGTATGAGCTATTCCCATACTATCTAAGTCCCTAATGTCATTATAGTACGAGCACACCGTAATGATGTGCTCAACAGTCTCGTCTCCCATCCCACACCCACATTCCGGAGAGTCGGACAGACCCCTTTTATGCAAAAATGCATTAAGTGAGCCATGTCCCGTAAGTAAGAATCCCAGGCTCAGGCCGAAGCCAAAGTCTGGACGTCGACGTACGAAGTCCGCGTCACGTATGAATTCATACGTCACCCTACCCTTGTCTGCATGGGTCCATCGGGTCCGCCACCTTGAAACAAGGCACTCATCTAAGAGTGTCTTTTTTTCCCTACGCTCCAAGTTCACCAAGTCATCCGCAGAAATCCAATCCTTCACTAGAAGTGGTAGTCCCTCCTTGATCTTAAAAGTGATAGCACGTCGTATCACTTCCAAGTCAAGGGGTGCTACACCTAACAGAACCTGAAGAGCATCTGTCGAAACGGTTCTACACACTGGCATACACGCTAACATAGCTACTCTCTGAACTGACAAGACCTTGTTTCTGCCAAGAACAGACATAACTGTTTCGTACCAGACGGGAGCACCAAACGTTGCACAGGCAACGAAGAGCCCTACATATATGGTACGAACAGCACGTCTGCTTAGACCCCAATCACTTCTAAGGATGCGCCTAATCTTACCTACTACAGCAGTCAGCTTGTCCCTTACGAGAGGAAAATGAACCAAGAAGTTCAACCTCTCGCCCACCGTTATGCCCGGATATTTGACCTGAGTCGCATATCTGAGACTAACGTTGCCAGACCGAATGAGTGGGGGACGACCATGAGATAACCTGCCCTTGAGCAGCATCATCTCAGTTTGGACAAACTGACAGACAGACGGATATCGTTAAATCGACCCAGAAAATGATTCTGAGTGAAACAGTATACCTAATGGTGGGTGTTATACAAGTTTTCCTGTATGCTACAAGCAACACCACAATCGCATAATACCCCAATTATAAAATCGCATAAAACAGTGGTGTAGGGTATAAAGATGATAGTATGGAAACAATTTCAAAGCAAACCCACTGCTCCTCACTATTCGTAAAATATTTTCTCAGATCAGTAAAAAATTGAAATTGAAATTTCTACAGCAAAAATATTTTATATAATGTGACGCCAAGTTGTCTGACGATTAAAGAACTTTACGACTTTTAAATATGTAACTTTAAATTGGCTGGTTTAAATGGGTAAAAGTTGTATTTCGACTTCGTCTCATCTTTCCGACCGTGCTTTTATTAAGGTTTCTCCAACGATTTAAATGGTACAGAACCATTTTATCCGTTCAACCTTGACATCATAAAATTTTTTTAAGATAAAAGTTTTAGAATTAATAAGATTAAGATAATTAATGATAAATAAATAAATAAATAAATAAATAAATAAATAAATAATTTGGTGCTAATAAAAATATTAAAAATCACACGTATAAAAAGATAAAAAATAATTTTATCTAAACATTTCACTTACAACATAAATAAATAACATTTCAAAAAATACACAGTGGGCAGAACTCGTGTTTTTTTTTTTTTTTTTGGTCAAATGAAAACATTTTTATATCCGTCCGTAAATAAATAATTTTCCATTTTAAAGCTAAAAAATTTACGAATTTGGCAGAAAAAGTGTCTGAACTCATTTTCATCAAAAATAAGATTTTTCTTAAAAACAGTAAAAAAATTATAATTTAAATTATCTATCAAAAAACTTTAGATGTCCAGAATCTTCTGAATCTGACCCGATCAATATTTTTGACTTATTCTGCATCTTATGAGATCACAAAGCCTGTATTTTAAAACGTGCAGTTATGGAAATCGTAACATGTTTCAAATCATATGGATTTTCCTTACATTTTTTACAATAAACACGGGGAAATTATTTTATCAATTATTAATAATTCTTTTTAAAACTTTAAGTCAAAATCACAAGACCACAATTCCTGAAAATTTTAGAAAAATATCTTTATTAATAAGTAGTTCCAGAGATATACAATTTTACACCTCTATAACTTCGGTCATAGAGACTCTAAATTATAATTCTACACTCGTCTGCAATACTTATTTAAAAGTTAAATATTTATTTAAAATTACGATTAAGACCCACTGTGTTATAAGTGTCGTAGAGTTCTGTAATCGTCAGACAACTTGGCGTCACATCATTGAGGTATATAAAATATTATTGCTGTACACTAAATCAAACGTTGTATGTAAAAAATGTTACTTTGAAGGGCATTAATCTCACATATACGTTGGTATAGTAATAACAACTGATGATGTTCGATTTGAAGTGATCCTTTCAAACGCATAAATTTTAGACAAATCTTAATATAATATTAATGTACTTCACACTTAATTATAAATCAGTAAAGCAAATTAAACGACGGTCGTTCATAAATCTTTCCCAGCTGTCATTTACAACCAACAATTTGGTGTAGGATACTTCATAGCCGGTCTTGACTGAGCATATTATTCTTACTGTTAAATTTGTCATTGATACAGGGAATTTGAACTCCGTTATATCCCTCGAATTATATTTTCTCTTCTTTTTCCATTATTCATTTTTGTAGTATCAAAATTTAGCATTTTGTTCATCACCTAAACATTAGTTTTGTTACTATAAACATATTATTGTGTTACAGAATGCAGGTTATTTTGGTATCATCCGATTTCAGACTTTTGGTAGAATGTTTTGACCAAAAACTTTTCATTTATTTTCTTTTTGAGATTCTCCAAGAGATTTCTTTTGTTAAGCCACTAAACTGTTGACACAGGTGTGAAAGCTGGAAGACTTTCCAAAAAAGGATTTAAAAGTAAAGATAGTAAATTTTTTTAAATTTGCGAAAATATCTTCTTTTATTGAAAAAAAATCATTTTATTAAAAACACAGTCTTAAAATTATTTTATAAAAACTAAATTATTCAATGTTTCCTCTTTGTAACAATTATACATTAAATTAATTTTCAATATATCTTTTAAACTCAATCCAATTCTTTGGCCTATTTTAGCATCGGGATCCAAAGGCACAATCGAATCGTTTGCCATTCTTTGTGAACGCTTTTGCACTATAATGCATAACACTATCGTAATATAATCATCACGATTGGTGGCACTTTGTTGGTGATAAAAACCCAAAGAATGTAATAATTCATGCACAATTTTATCCTTTAAGAAACAGCCTTGATCCACTTTATTAACTTGTAAATTTAAAACTTGTTCTCTACCCAAATAACCAACATTAGAAAAGCAACCACTGGAGTTACCAGTAATTTTAATATAATCGAAAGTATCATTAGGAGTTTGATAAAAACGAATACAACTGACTGATTCAATAGCTTGCATAGCTTGTTCTATATAAGAGACCTGTTCCGCATCTAAATCGTGATAGAATAATTTTGAAAATTAATTTCAATTTTTTCTTCATGATTTTCTTACCAAATATTTCATCCATTTTATAATAAACCATTCCCATGGTCCATAATCTGAATTCATCTTTAATACCATCTCTGGGTGTGGCTAAAATCATATCACCCTCATAATAATCAGCCACTAATTCTGGATCTTCTTCTTTGACAGAAGTAGAGAAGTGTAGAATTATAACTTTGAGAGTTTGAATTCCTTAGGATCTTCCTGTTGAATTAATAGAGGTGCGAAATCGGGTATCACGGATATTAAAATTTTTAAACTTTTTTGCTTTTTATTCCCTTTCAAAATGTCATTTCATTATATCTCTTGTAGTTTTCAAGTTATATGTAATTTCAAATACCGACATTTTGCGAGATCTTGAGTCAATTTTTATTATATATAAAAGTATTTCATCGATCATGTTCAGATTTTTCTTATTATATTAAAATAATTGAGATCAATTTATCTACCAGTTGAAAGGAAAATCAATTAAAAAAAATAAAAAAAAAAGTTAAAAATTTCTCTAATTCTTTGGCTGGAAAGAGTATCTAAATTCATTTTGAACAAAAATAATTTTTTCAACAAGAAATATAAAATTATTGTTTTTCTAAAAAATATTTTTTTACATGAAAATTTTTTATTTTATTCTTGTTCTCAATAATTGAAAAGGCGATAGTCCAGATCATCTCAAATGTTACCGTTATAAATCATGTTTTTTAATATAAAATTTATTTTCCTAAATCCCAAAGTGCGAATTCTAAACCCTTGATATATGTCTAATCATATGGCAACGATTCTTCTGAGACCTCAAAAAATATGAACACTATAGAAACAAGTAGGAATGTTATATTCGGCTATGCCGAATCTTCAATACCCTCCACCACAAATTCGTGTGAAGTTAATACGTAAGGTTTCATAGATATACATATACACACATACACTCACAAATGAGTCATAAATTTGGTTATACTTTTGGCTATAACTTTTTTCTATTGAACTGCCTTTTTTCTACCAAATTTCATTGAGCTCTGTAAATTTTTGTGGATGTGAGCAGACAGAGAGCATGACGAAATCGACTGAGATTTTGATTTGATGCAAGAATATATACATTATGGGGTCTAAAATAATTCATTCTTAGCGTTACACACAGAATGACAAAGTAAATACACTCTCTTTACCACTTGTATTGTGGAGCGTATTAAAACAAAAAATATGCTGGTTATAAGCTCAATACTGTTTTCCGGGAAGGGTTCTTATATGGGAGCTACAGCAAAATTTTGACCAAGATTGTTCATATATATAAAATACTTTGATTATAGTTAGAAAAATCATTGTGTTAAATTTTAATGGAATTGATCTTTATTTAAATGTTTTATAAACTCAAACCCGTTTTCCGGGAAATCCCGTTATATGGGAGATATAGAAAAATTTGGACCGATATAGGGCAAATTAATAATAAAATTATATAATAACTTCAGAACAGTTGGCAAAATAATTGTGTCGAATTTCAATAGAATTGGTCTTTATAAGCTGAAAACTGTTTTCGCTGAGGGGCGCTGATATAGGAGCTACATCAAAATATGGACCGAGATTGTTCTAATTAAAAATATACATTGAAAATAGTTAAAAAATATGTTGTATCGAGTTCCATTTAATTGTTTTATAAGTTCAAACCCATTTTCCGAGAAGGGGCGTTATATGGGAGCTATATCAAAATATGGACCCATGTTAATAAAATTTATTTAATTGTGCCAAATTTCAGGAGAATTGGTTCAAATTTAAAAGTTTTATAAGCTATAAATCATATTCCGAGAAGGGGCCTTATATGGGAGCTGGGTCAATTAATGAACCCAGAACAATATGACTTCTTTGGATTTATTATTGTATCAAAATAAGTATATGTGACAAATTTCAGTAAATTATCTTAAAACTTGCGACCCATATGACACAAAGAGTTTGGGGTGTATCAAAATTTTGCATATTATATCCTATAACTTTTTTCCTGTTAACCAGATTTTGATACTTTTTTGCACGATGATGAAGCACGTGCAATTGTATGCTAAAATTATTTTTTGTTTAAGTCCAATTACATTTTTAGAAGAAATTATAAGAGTTCATTTTCGAAAATTTGAGGTTGTTTCAGATATTGGTCTATAATTTCCTTGCTTATAAACCGATATATCCGGTTTTAAACTGTAAACTGCAAACGATGTGGCCAAGTTTTGTTGAATTCGGACAATTATTCTGGGCGTGAGAATGTTTTCAACAGACAAACAGACGGACATAGCTAAATCGACTCAGTTTTTGATTTGATGCAATAATATATATACATTGTAGGGTCTGAGGTGATTCCTTCTTGGCGTTACACACGGAATGACAAACTTAATATACAATTTATTTTGAATTTTCTTCAGATGTATAAGAATATTAGAAAAATACTTCTTTAAATGAATTATCGTTATCAACACTTTTATTTAGAATAGAAAGATCTACATTTTCTGGAAATTTCACAAAGATATTTGTTTCTTAATAAATTTGTAATGCAATAATTTCTCTATTAATTTCTCCAAAATTCATCAACTTGACCACAGTTTTATAGTACAACATCATAAACTTAAATGTTGTATATTCGTTGCCAAAGCGTTATTAAGACTAATCGATTAACCGATTTTCGTCCGTCCTTCTGTCTGTCTGTCCGTTTGCCTGTCCATGTTGTAAACACTCAACAAATCGCAATTTTTAAATTATCTTTATGACTTTTCATACATGTTTTTTTGGCTGAGGTACAATACAAATTATTCCTAAATATCACTTTGAAGATCATAAATCTAACATATACGTTGGTATTGTAATAAAAACTGATCAAATTAATATAAACATTATCTAAAATCGATGTTCGAAATTATACGAGGTCTACCCTCACCAAGCTCCGATATAACTCCTTCAGAAAAAATCCTTTTCAAACGCATCGTTTCACATAAATATTAGAGTCATAATAACATACTGTAGTTGGACTTGGCCTTGTTACTTGTTACCAGTACTGCATTGATATAAAAACTTTTCAATAAAATATTTCATAAGAAATTTTCACTTAAACAATTTGTCAATTTTAATAGAAATTCCATAAGTTAATATCGTAAGACAATTTTGATCAAAAATGTCACCAGAAATTTTACATTATAAATTTCAATTAAACAATTCGTAAACGTCAAATTATATAAGAAATTTTTAATAAAAATTGAGACAAAATTTCGCGAAAATTTTTCAATTAAAAGTTTTAATGGAAAAACTTCTTCGATCTGTAATTTTCAATAAAATTTTCTTAGGAAATTTTTAAACATTCTTTTCACAGAAATTTTTTTAAAAATTATTTTAATTAAAAAAATCAAAGAAAATCTATTAAAAATGTTTAATAAACAAAGAAATTAAATAATTAATCAAATGTTTGTTAACAATGTTCTCTCTCTGTTTTCTAAACATAATATTTAGTCAATATAAAAACAAATTTAAGACAAAAACAGGTGATGATTATAAAAGTGTTATTATCTCAAAAGTAAATGTTTAAATGAATGTTAATCTGAATCTGATAAGATTTAGAAATTATTATATGAAATCATTATCTTTTATTATTCCTGTTTCATAAATTAAACATTTCCTGAAATTTATAGTCTTCCCAACATAAACTTTACAACTTAATTATATGAAGATAAAAAACAGATTTGCATAGAAATCCCTGAACTTCAGAAATTCATATTCCAAAATTCGGTATAAAATAGAAGAAAATTTGCAAATAACTCACCAGTTTCACGATTCCAAAGAAATCTTCAATATGAAATATTATCAAAGTTTTATACTCTTGGCCCTATTATTGGTCAATTGCTATGGAGCTCCGTTGGAAGATATCGAGGAAGAGGACCCGAGTTAATTGGTGGAGATTTTGAAGGTGATATTTTATTGATAACTCCCCGTAATGGTTTAAGAAACGAAAATAGAAGATGGCCTGATGGTATAGTTTACTACAAAATAGGCGATGAATATGGTAAGGATACACTTACACACCCATTGCATAGGATGAATATATAATTTAAAATTAAATTTTAATTATCCATAGATGAAGATCACAAAAATTATATTTTGGAGGCCATGAATGATATGAGAGTGCTAGTTGTGTGCGTTTTAAGCCCGCAACAGAAGATACAATTGGTTACATTAACATCACCAGTTCAAAAAAGGTTGTAGTTCTTTTGTTGGCTATTTTAACAGAGCGCAAAAAGTAAATCTTGAGATAAGTGAACTGGGAAAGGGATGTTTCCGTAAGGGTACAATTCAACATGAATTATTACATGCTTTGGGCTTTGAACATCAACATTCGGCACCAGATCGTGATAATTTTATCAAGATTGTTTGGGAAAATATAAAGAAGGATAAACATAATCAATTCAAGAAGCGAAGCGAACAAACTGTAACAGACTTTGGAGTCGATTATGATTTTGGAAGCGTTATGCATTATGGACCTAGAGCATTTACGAAAAATAATAAGAAAACCATTATTCCTTTGGGGGATGAAAATATTGAAATTGGACAACGTAGACGTGTTAGTGATAGGGATATTAAAAATTGAATTTAATGTATAAGTGTGACAATTGATATGGAACTTGATATGAAATGGAGTTTGAAAATGGCAAATAAAAATTTCAATTTATTTTAATATCAAAATTGATAATTTACTTTTTTAATTAAAAATTCCTTTAAAAATATAACTGATTTTTATTTAAAATTTTGTAGAAAAATTTCTGAAAATAATGTCTTAGAAATTTAATTATTAAAATAATAAATGAAAATAATTCAAATGTCGTAGAAATTCTGTAGATTTTTTTTCGTTAAACATTTTCTAGAAAAATGTCAATTAAATTTTTCAGAGAAAAAAGTTCAAATAAATATTTAATAAGAAATTTAATTAAATGTTTCATTAGAACTTTTAATCATAATTTTTAATTATAAATTATTAACTAAAAATTTCATAAAAGTTTGATAACAAACTTTCGATAAAGATTTTGCTAAATTTTTCAATAAAAATTCCATAAGAATTTTCCATAAAAATTAAGAATTTTTGGATTAAAAATTTTTAAGAAATTATTTGAGAAAAAATTAATAAAAATTTTCATAAAATATTTTGAACTAGAAATTGTATAAAACTGTTCAATTAAAAATTTCATAGACAATTTTCACACAAAAATTAACTTTTTTTAAATTTCGGGTAAAATTTTGAAATAAAAGTTACATAGAAAAATTTTAAAAATTTCAATCAAAAATGTTCATTAAAGATTTCGGTTGGAAATTTTAAAAATTATTGATTTAAAGAAATTCGAAAGAAATTTAAAATTTTTCAAAAAAAAAAAAAAAAAAAATTAATAAGAAATTTCAGGAAAATTTTCAATTGAAAAATTTCATAAAAATGCGATTAAAAACATTATTAATATTTTGTTTTTATTTTGAAATTTTATTTTTTTTTATTTATCTATTTCAAAAATGTCCATAAAAATTTTGATAAGAAAATGTTCAATTAATTTTTAATTTTAATTTTATATGAAATTTTTCTATGATATTTTTAGTTGAACATTGTTTTTACAATTTTTAGTTCAAAATGTTTTAGATAATATTAATTTAAGTTTCTAAAATAATTTTCTAATTGAAAACTTCAATCGACAATTTCTTAATTCTTTATTCGAAAAATGTTTTTATGAAGATTTAATCGAAAAATGTTTATAAAATTTTAACGAAACATTTAATTAATTTTTATTAAAGTTTTGTTTGAACTTTTTAAATAAAATTTTACTTTAAAATTTTAAATAAAATATAAAATTTCTTTCTCTGAAAAATTAATTGACATTTTGTTAGAAAATGTTTAACGAAAAAAGTTTTACTAAATTTCTACGATATTTGAATTATTTTCATTTATTATTTTAACAATTAAATTTCTAAGACATTATTTTCAGAAATTTTTCTACAAAATTTTAATAAAAATCAGTTATATTTTTAAAGGAATTTTTAATTGAAAAAGTGAGAGTAGTAAGTTAAATTAAAAACAGACCCCTAATTAACTCCAAATAAATGTATTACAAATTATCAATTTTGATATTAAAATATTGAAATTTTTATTTCATTTTTAAACTCCATTTCATATCAAGTTCCATATCAATTGTCACACTTATACATTAAATTCAATTTTTTAATATCCCTATCACTAACACGTCTACGTTGTCCATTTCAATTTTTCATCCCAAAGGAATAATGGTTTTCTTATTATTTTTCGTAAATGCTCTAGGTCCATAATGCATAACGCTTCCAAAATCATAATCGACTCCAAAGTCTGTTACAGTTTGTTCGCTTCGCTTCTTGAATTGATTATGTTTATCCTTCTTTATTTTTCCCAAACAATCTTGATAAAATTATCACGATCTGGTGCCGAATGTTGATGTTCAAAGCCCAAGCATGTAATAATTCATGTTGAATTGTACCCTTACGGAAACATCCCTTTCCCAGTTCACTTATCTCAAGATTTACTTTTTGCGCTCTGTTAAAATAGCCAACAAAAGAACTACAACCTTTTTTTTTGAACTGGTGATGTTAATGTAACCATTGTATCTTCTGTTGCGGGCTTAAACGCACCACAACTAGCACTCTCAATATCATTCATGGCCTCAAAATATATTTTTTTTGTGATCTTCATCTATGGATAATTAAAATTTAATTTTAAATTATATATTCATCCTATGCAATGGGTGTGTAAGTGTATCCTTACATATTCATCGCCTATTTTGTTAGTACAATATCCACCAGGCCATCTTCTATTTTCGTTTCTTAAACCATTACGGGAGTTATCCAATAAAATATCACCTTCAAAATCTCCACCAATTAACTCGGGTTCTCTTCCTCGATATCTTTCCAACGGAGCTCCATAGCAATTGACCAATAATAGGGCCAAGAGTATAAAACTTTGGATATTTTCATATTGAAGATTTCTTTGAATCGTGAAACTGGTGAGTTATTGGCAAATTTTCTTCTATATTATATACCGAATTTTGGAATATGAATTTCTGAAGTTCAGGGATTTCTATGCAAATCTGTTTTTTATCTTCATATAATTAAGTTGTAAAGTTTATGTTGGGAAGACTATAATTTCAGGAAATGGTTTTATTTATGAAACAGGAATAAATAAAGATAATGATTTCATATAATAATTTCTAATCTTATCAGATTCCAGATTAACATTCATTTAACATTTACTTTTGAGATAATAACACTTTTATAATCATCACCTGTTTTTGTCTTAAATTTGTTTTTATATTGACTAAATATTATGTTTTAAACAGAGAGAGAACATTGTTTAACAAAATTTGATTAACTATTTAATTTCTTTGTTTATTAAACATTTTTATAGATTTTTCTTTGATTTTTTTAATTAAATAATTTTTAAAAAATTTCTGTTGAAAAGAATGTTAAAAATTTCCTAAGAAATTTTTATTGAAAATTACAGATCGAAGAAGTTTTCCATTAAAACTTTTAATTGAAAAATTTTCGCGAAATTTTGTCTCAATTTTTATTAAAAATTTCTTATATAATTTGACGTTTACGAATTGTTATTGAAATTTATAATGTAAAATTTCTGGTGACATTTTTGATCAAAATTGTCTTACGATATTAACTTATGGAATTTCTATTAAAATTGACAAATTGTTTAACTGAAAATTTCTTATGAAATATTTTATTGAAAAGTTTTTATGGATCATTGCAGTACTGGTAACAAGTAACAAGGCCAAGTCCAACTACAGTATGTTATTATGATACTAATATTTATGTGAAACGATGCGTTGAAAAGGATTTTTTCTGAAGGAGTTATATCGGGCTTGGTGAGGGTAGACCTCGTTAATTTCGAACATCGATTTTAGATAATGTTTATATTAATTTGATCAGTTTTTATTACAATACAACGTATATGTTAGAATTTATGATCTTCAAAGTGATATTTAGGAATACTTTTTTCGTACCTGAGCCAAAAACATGTATGAAATGTTATAAAGATAATTTAAAATTGCGATTTGTTTGAGTGCTTACAACATGGGCAGGCAGACCGGACATGCAGACGGACAGACAGACGGAAGGACGGACGAAAATCGTTAAATCGATTAGTCTTAACTACGCTTTGGCAACGAATTATACAACATTTAAGTTTATGATGTTGTACTATAAAAACTGTGGTCAAGTTGATGAATTTTGGAGAAATTTATAGAGAAATTATTGCATTACAAATTTATTAAGAAACAAATATCTTTCTGAAATTTCCAGAAAATGTAGATCTTTCTATTCTAAATAAAAGTGTTGATAACGATATTCATTTAAAGAAGTATTTTTCTTATTTCTTATACATCTGAAGAAAATTCAAAATAAATTGTATATTAAGTTTGTCATTCCGTGTGTAACGCCAAGAAGGAATCACCTCAGACCCTACA
>PYHX02000158.1:5663502-5688380 GCA_004302925.2 Cochliomyia hominivorax | reverse complement strand
AATTGAATTGTTTTAATATTTTTTTATTGTACGTAGACTTACGGAGTGAGATCGAAAAATTCTTAACATACATACACGCAGAAAAAAAATTTGAAACTTAATTTTTTGTATATATAAATCAAATCATAACTTCTTAAAAATTCAATTTACTTCAAAAGTGTGAGTTCAAACACTTGTTTTCACAGTAAATGCATTTTTTTCTTTCTTGAAATTTTACAACTAAAAAAGTAATTTTAAAGAGTAATTTTTGTATAATTTTATAAATTAAATAACAATATTATCCCATTCTCGAACCTTAAAAATGTTTTTAAAAACTCTTAATTTTAACTGAATGGAAACAAATTAACATTGGTATAAAAATCAACTTTGTTCGACGTTGATTTTACTTTTTCTTTAATAACATATTTTAATAAAAACGAAACCATAACCTAATGAAATTTTGCAAATTTTTTGGAAACCCATCCATTAACGTTTTATAGTGCTTTCTGCCAATTTTCTCGAGCAGATAGTCCATCTCCGTTTAAAATCTACCCACAGTTTTTGGCACGCTTTTTCTCAATTCTCTTTTAACAAGTACCCCAAAATCTCTCTACTGGCCGAAGCTCAAAGCAGTTTAGAAGATTTGCCTCTCCTGGTGCAAATATCACATTATTGTTTTTTTACCATTTCAGGTTTTGTTTACCATAGTGACAGAATGTCAAGACAGGCCAAAATTAAGTGGACACATTATAAAGTCTTTTGAATGGAAGCCGCCCTTTGTTATATCTCAAGAACTTTTTTGGAAAATTTTAATTGCTTTTGAGTGGTAAACTGTTCTTCAACATTTTTTCGAGTATCAGCAACATAAAATTGTTGATCAGGAAGTTGCGAAAAATGTTCGAGCACATAAGTTTTGTTATCCATTAGGCAGCAAGAATACTGTTATGGCGGCAGCAGACCTTTAAATTCTTTGCCAACTTTTTGTAGGACCAAATCGGGTTTTGTTGAAAATATTTAATATTTTTCTGGTCACCTATTTGAATTAAATTAAAAATATATTTATTTGTCTGTTTTGACATAAAACATTACAACAGACATGTTTTACCAATGTAACTTGTTTCAAAAGGAATTAATAATACTTTTTATAAAATTTTCGATCTCACTCCTTATTTTTATAAGTTAGTAAATATTATTAAAATAATCTTATCTCCAATCAGGTTAACTAATTCTATTTATTATATTTATGAATGCTTTGAGATTTATTTTATATTTCAAGAATCTTTTTCTAATTTTGAGTTTATAAAATTTCGTTAAATATTTTTTTAATTGATTTTGCATGAACTATTAAATTTTACTTACCACAAAAATTGTTTATATTCTTTTTTACAAACAGCAAAAGCCTCAAGTTCATGTGCGTTTAAATAAAAATAATAATCTATTCATTCATTCATTCATTCATATAATCGCGAAAATATTTTAATAAACAATTTGATTTCTTAAAAATTTAGGCGAATTCTATTTATTTCCCTTTTGAAAAAATGTGTAATAGAAATTAGATCAAAGTTTAAAATGAGTAAAAATAACTATAAATAGTGAGAAATAAAATTCTTAGTGGGTAAACCTACACTGGTGCATATTCTTATAAACGGCACTTTACTTTTTTTAAAAGAATTGAAAAAATCAAAGCAAACAATATTTAGTGGGGAAAATAATATTTTTATTAAATAAAAAAGACTTCATTTAAATATTTCTTGACTCAAATCTTCATTTGTTCCACTTAAGTTTACCATTCTTTATCGATGGTTGATCCTTTTTTGTGGATTACTCCAAAAATACGGTCTTGATTTGATACCTCTACGATCGAAATTAATTTCCTTCCAAGTTTACTTTATTTTACTTTTAGTTCTGTTAAAGTCATTGTGTTTTCATTTTGGACATTATTTGAATTATCCATGTATATCCACAAGTTCTCAATTCGGTGTTCGTACTGCAAGAGGGCCAGTCCAAAAGAGGTATGCTGTGTTCGTTATACCATGATTTAGACTGCTTAGAACTTTGGGGTCACGAGAACATTTAGTTTAATTTTTTTTATTGATCGGCCAGAAAAGTTTTCTTTGGCTTCTTTAAACGTTATTAATTTATCGATTAAATTAGAAAATTCTGCAGTAAAACCGTAAAGTTGCCTCTCATTAACAAACTCCAAATTAGTTTTGGATTAAAGCAACAAAAAGTAAGACAAAAATAAAGAAATATTAAATGCGTTTATAGAAATATGTATCAGTATATATAATTTTCTATATGACACCAATTATATGATTTAAAGTGATTTTAGGAAGTAGGTGTTATATATAGAGACTATGGGAAATTATAGATCGATCATTGCAAAATTTAGAATACCTGTGAGTTTCATAGGAGCTATCAGAAATATAGAACCGATCATGATCAATTTCAATAGACTTATTCTTGTTTCAAAGTAGCAATATGCTTCACACTCCATGAAGATATATCTGAAATTACTCACCACCCAGCCGAACGCACTCAGAAAGAATTTCTGAATTTTTGATCAATTAAGATTTAATCATGTTTTAATCAACATTAAAATTAAGAGTTATTCTACAATACTTTTTTAGGTGATTTTATGAGAATTAAGCTTTAATTCGCAATTTTATATCCAAAAGAAATTCTTAACTTTTTTTACAAAACCCGATCAGAGGAATTTCCTGCATTTTTCTGTCATCCCTTTAATCGATTAATTTGCCCTTTGTATGTATGATTAGTATCTTTTTTTTTTGCATTTTAAAATCATATCATTATCTTGATATGTTGTCAAATTACGTGCCATAATAACATTCGTTCAGACGTTAATAGAAGTTGTCGTTATTCTTTGACTTTCTATATATTTTGTCAATTGATAAGAAATTAAATTTAAGGAGAAAGAAAAACATAATGATTCAATATTTACACTTGCGTTTCCAACTATCAGTTCCTAAAAATATAATTTTAAAGCTAAACACACACGTGTGTCATAATATAAACATTTTGTTTTGATCAAACACTTTGAAATGAAATCCAAAAGTAACAAAATAAATAATAAATGAAAAAAAAATAAACTAAAATGAATGAGAAAAAAACGAAATAAATTGTTAGTGACTTAATCATATCCGTCGTCTATCATTTGAGAACTGTAGACAGACAGTTTAAGATATTTATATTGTCCAGTCCCGTGAGTGATATATTTCAAACACCTAAAACAATTTAAGACAACACGAAAATGATTGTGATACAATTCACTTTAAGTGATAACAATTCATTCGCATAAATTGTATGATTCTTTGTTTGATTTGTATGCATTCAGACATTTTTATACAGTTATTTAATTCTTGAATTCTTGATAATTTTTTCCGCAAAATATTTTTATTTTAATATAAAATTTCACCTTGTTCGGACAGTTCACAAATTAATATTATTTATTGTATTGTAATTGCGGATTTCAAGTAAATTTTGCCAGACATAAGAGACTTTTGAAATTGTAGAAAGAAAATCTTATTTTAAGTATCAAGGAGTGAGATCAAAAAAATTCTTAACACACATTTTTTATCAAGTTACTTTTATAAAACATGTCATGTATTGTTAATCTAAATTGGGGAATTGAAACTAAGTGGATAAAGAGGGACATGGAACAAGGCATCCGACTATATTTGGTGGATAGTATTTTGACTGGCATTTCAATCTTCACGGTTGGGTCCAGAATAAAGGTAGGAACTGGAGCGGACGTCTACCTAGTGGGACATGATGTAAAGAGGTCGTAAAAGCTTCCTGATGAGGGTAGCATATTTCAGGCCGAAATTCAGGGAGTCATTAGAGCTGCGGAGCTGTCCATGGCAACATTTACGTTGGCAGTCAGGCGGTGCTGAAGGCCATAAGGGGACACTTTGTGAGATCAGCGCTGGTAAGGGAGTGTAGGAAGACTCTGAAGAGGTTAATGGACACTCACTTGGAAAAGCTTTGCAGGGTTCCGGGAAAGGGTCAGGCCTCCTTTGGGTTTTTTCTTAATGCAATAAGGGATGAGGTTTAGGAAGTGTTCAGCGGAAATGGGGGGCAGGAGTGACTGTAGAGTGTCGAGGACGCTGTAGCCGAGGATTGACTCTGCAAAAACGCTGATAGACAGAGCCATAGAAAAGGTGGTTACTGGAGCCAACGGATATACATGAATAGGATATATTGGGCGACTAGATTTGTCTGTTTTCTTCTTCCCTCTCTTTCTCTTATTTTTTTAATTTACTTATTCAATAAATCAGTTCCCACCTGATTTTTCTGGTTCATTATTCTCTCTCTTTCTTGATATTTACTTCTCCACAGGATTTTAACTCTGCCCTCAAGTAGGATGAATTAGAGTTTTCTTAAAAAAATTTTTTTGAGGTAAATTTTTCACAACTCCCTGGTCAAAAATTTGATGTTGCTGATGCTAATGAAATGTTTATGAAAAGTTGAGGACCCTAAAGCAGTCAAGATTTTTCAAAAAGCTTTTGGTATGGCAAGCAATATGCAGTTGCTTTACTAATACGGAAATTTACATCAAGTAATATGTTTACAAAAAAGCTGGTTCCATTTATAAGACTTCACTTATATTTAGACTGAGTTAGAATTCTGCCACTATGGTGAGCAAGTCCTTGAGTGATAAAAGAACAATAATATAATAGTTATATCAAGAAGGGCAAATTCTCCAACCTCTCCGCAGCAAAGGATAGTGGAGAGATATTGGACACTTGTTAAAAGAGAATTGAGGAGCACGAAAAAGGTGTCCAAAAGTGTGGTAGATTTTAAACGGAGATAAACTACATGAGAGAGACAAATCCTCCAACCTCTACGTAGCTAAGAAAAGTGGAGAGATATTGGACACTTGTTAAAAGTAAATTTTGGACACAAAAAATGTGTCCAAAAGTGTGGTAGATTTTAAACCTGTTCGAGCATAGTTGCAGAAAGCACTGAAAAACTTTAATGGAAGGTTTTCCGAAAAAGCTTCAAAATTTTATCATTACTGACTTAAACTATAAAATTTTGTTGAACTTTTCGATCTCTCTCCTTAAATATTGTAAGATATTTTAAATTAGTGTCAATATTTTGATGACTTTGATGTTGTTATTGTTATTATTTTTTTGAATTTTGTATTATGAAATCCCTGTTTAATGAAAAATAATATTAATTTAGAAAAAAAAAGTCATTAAATGCTGAACAAAACTTTTAACACACACAAATACACATACGCAAAATAGTGACCGACCACATTTAATTACTTTTTATTTATATTTACTCTCTCGTTTAAATAATTTAATTTTGTTGGTTTTTTATTTTTAGTTTTTATTTTTTTATTTTACGATTTTGTGTTTAAAGTTCATAAAGAAATTTTGTAATAATCGTACGAGTTTTTCATAACCGGTTTTATTTATTATAATTTTAATTGAAATTATAACTTATGACTATTATTCGTTTATTTTTAATTTACAAAGACTCTATAATTAAAAATAATTCCTAGAAAATAATTGTAATTTTAACTTAATTAACTAAATTAAAATTAGTTTTTAAATAAAAAAAGTTTCTTGAAGTTTCACCAAAAATTACATTTTTATACACTTCACCACCACATGTGGTGGCTTTTTAACTTTTTAATTCCGTTTGAAAATCCAAGAAGGCATCTTCTTAGACCCTTTAAACGAAGGAGTGAAATTGAAAAATTCTTAACATACATTTATGTTATTAAAAACGAAACCACTAAATTTACAGTTTTTATTTTTAATTTAATTAAAAAAATATATTTTTATAACTTTAATTACAATTGATGAAATTTTGAAACTCTTCCATCAACGTTTTTATAGCGATTTCTGTAACTTTGTTTGAACAGTTATTCCATCTCCTTTTGAAATGTACTACAAATTTAGGCATATTTTTGTACTCTTCAATTCTCTTTTATCAAGAGCCTAATATCTCTCCACTGGCATTAGTTCCGGGCAGTTTGGAGGAATTGCATCTCTTGACACATCCACATCCTTGTGCCACTCAAGGATTTGTTTACCATAGAGTAAAATAAGGTCAAAAATAAGTGGACACATTATGTAGTAAATAAAATGGAAGCCTCAGCTTCCTCAAGCCTCAGCAACAGTAAATTTTTGGTTAGGAATTTGCGAAAAAAAACTGCCATTTCAGCAGGAATATTTTTGACTTCAATGTTCGTGCTTTGTTTTTAGCCTCTTAATTTTTAGCTTTGCTCTGTAAGAAACTTTTTGAGCCTTGTATATTTTTAAACCTGCATTAGCTTTAACTTTTCGTACCAAATATTGTGAGCTCTGAGCTAACCAGGCTGCTCTCCTATCGGATGTGTTTGGAGCGCCTTGGAAAAAGCTTTATTTTTTTTCTGCTTAGAAATATCATGTGGAGCATATCTTCTACCAGAACAGGATTTCTATCAACGAACAAGTTCATCCGGTACTGTTTAATAAGAATCTTGAATTATTGACCAACTTTTTGTATGACCAAGTTGGGTTATGTTCGACATTCTAAAATCAACAATATGATTGATTACGAGCATTAGGAAGCAAAAGTTAGCTGTTGAACTCGATAACTTCTGTTATATTTTTTTTGATATAAAAAATACTTAAAAATTTGTTACGTATCAATTCACCATATCAAAAAAAAGATAAACAAAATTCTTCACCATAACCAAAAAACTGAATTATTTTCAAAGAATATTAAATATATAATAAAATTTATTTATTTATTTATTTATTTCAAAATGCAATAAAATTGAATAAATTTTATGAAATTAATCATTTTTAGATAAATTTTATTAAAAAAAAAAAAAATAAAAAATAAAAAGGCCCCAAAATGTATTTAAAGGTTTCTTATCACTGTTAGTTCTTGAAACTAAATATCAAAAATAATAAATAAATATTTAATTTAAATTTAAGTATCCCATATTTAGATTTAAATTATGTACTTTATACTATAAAAACAATTGTATTTAATATTGAAATGTTTATAGTTTGTTTTTGTCTTAAAAACCATAAACGGCATTCGATTGATCTCTTAAAGAAGTTTTTATTTTATAAATTTTTATTTTTTATAAAATCAATTGACTCATAATTTGATATAAACGATTAATTTAGTAGTTTCTTAATTGGAATTATGTTGTTGATAATTTTATACGTTTTTCGACGTATTTAGATTTTCCGTTGATTTTTGTATTTTTATACCCTCCACCACCACAAGTGGCGAAGAGGGTATATTATTAACTTTGTCGTTGCGTGTGTAACGCTAAGAAGGAATCATTTTAGACTCTCATAATGTTTATGTATATTTTTGCATTAAATTAAAATCGGAGTCGATTTAGCTTTGTCCGTCTCTCAGTCTATTGTTGGCACGCTCACATCCACAATAATTAACAGAGCACAATTTTGACATGAATATTTATTATAATTCAGTATATTAAAAGATATAGACTGATATCTGAAGCAAAAATACAACTAATTTTGTGAATTATTAAGTGTTCCGCTTTTATATTTAAGCAAAATGTTTATATATTATGAAATTTATTCAGTGTGCATGTGAGTGTGTATGTACGAACATAACGTATTTACCTCACATGTGGTATAGGGTATTTCTTATTTTTTTTTTTTATTTTATTATAAACAAATAGAATAGAATTCTTTAATCTTATCACAAATTAAAAGGTTAATAAATTCGCTTGTGTGAAATTAATTGATAATAAAATGAAATTTAGTTTTATTTATTATTTAACAAATATTAAATGCGCCAAATAGAAGATCATCCTCTAAAGAGATTTATAACATTTTGTTTTTGTTTTGTAAGTTACATTGTCAGTATTGCGTTATCATTTTTTCAATGACCGTTTTAGAAGGGTGTTTTAAAATTTTGAAATGTTAATCTTGATTTTTTTCCAAATTAAAATTCAATGGAATTAATTTATTTGCGTATTTTAATCAGACTTATTAAACAGATAACAATTAGCTATGGAAATATAATTTTAGTATAAATCAACTGGTTTTAATTAAATTTTTTTGAATTATATTTTAGTTATTTTTATAATATTCTAGAAAAGAAAAAACAATAAAAAATTATCAATCAAAATAAAAGCGTTAATTAAGATTCTTGAGATACTCTCTATAAAAACTTCCTACTATTCGTTACGTACTTTCCAGAGAGTCAGTTTCGTTTATAAGAAATGTTCATCGACTTCAGTTGATGCATTTGAATTCTCCATCCTAAAGTTAACTGATTGACTCAGTATCGCTTTCTAAGCCGAATTAACAAATTTGGACAAATCTAAAATTTATTTACCCTAATATGGCTTAAACTATAAGTCTACACCGGGAGAACTTGTTCGTTTATAGAAAAGCTGGTTCAGGTAGAAGGAATAATCCACATGAAAAAATAGAAAGCATTTTCGAAAAAAACTCCCCACAAACGCGGTTAAAAATAAGACCGGTTAACTCAGTGCTCGTACTATTTAGTACGAAAAGTTAAAGCTAATGAAGATTTAAAAATATACTAGACTCAAAAAGTTCTGACGGTAACAATGAAGTCAATTTCCGATGCTCGAAGGAATATTGAAGAAAAGTTGAGGACACAAAAGAAGTCAAAATTTTGTGTCAAGCAATATGCAGTTGCGACAAAAGAAGTCAATCGTATATAACAAATGGCTCTATAAATATCGAAATTTACATTAAGGAATGTTAATAAAAAGGCTGCTTCCATACAATAGTCTTGACTTGACATCCTGTCTAAACTTGGGACTGTTTTTAAAAGAGAACTGAAAAGCACAAAAATAATGTCCAAAAGTGTCGCAAATTTCAATCAGAGATGATCAACCTGTTAGAGTAAAGTGACAAAAAGCACTATAAAAACGTTAATGAAAGGATTTAAAATTTTATCGCTATAAAAATATTTATTTTTTTGATTCAAAGAAAATATTAAAACTGCAAGTTTAGTGGTTTCGTTTATATTAACATATTTGTATGTTAAGACTTTTTCGACCTCACTACTGCTATCGCTATGATAAATTTTATTGATATCGGACTAGCCGTTCGTTATGTTACAGATTTATTACATTTTCATTTGAAAGTCTATGTAACATTGAGAACACTCTACAAATAAATTAATATTAATCCGTATGCTAAATTGCAAAAAGATCGGCTCACAAATGATCAGAGCTGTCAAATAGAAACAATTTCGAAAATTTCAATTGGTTTTAGTTCAAAATGCTGTACTCAATTTTGCAGGAACGATATTTTCATACAAATTTCCGCCTGGAATAATGATTTTAGCGCAAAAATGATCGTAACTACGAAACAGATCAACATATCGCTTAAAAGTTCGTTAGTCTCTAAAAATGTTCATATTCGGATAATATTTCAATGATTAAAGATTTATATAACCAAAAAATACTGAACCGAATTTCATGAGGATCGATCTATGTCGGTATTAACTGTCTATTACAGTCATACTTTTTATTGTATTATTTTTTACTTATTTAAATATTTTTAAACCGTCAAGAGCAATTTTAAGAATTGGCCTAAGTTGCGCAGTGAAAATAATCGTGAAAATTTAAATATGGATTCATCGATCACACTTAAGTAAATCAGTACAATCCATCGAAACTTTTAGTTCCAGTTTTAAACTTTTTTAAAGAATTTGATAAATTAAAGTATCTAATTATTTTATCCGGAAGTTCCTTATCAGATATTTAAAATTATTCTAGAATTAATCGGATGTTCATAAATTTTCTGCAAAAAATAGAAAGATTTTTTTTTATAATTCAAATTAAACTAAACAAACTTCTTTTCAAAAACCGGTTTTAAATTCTCTAATAATTAATATTTTATTTTTCACTATAATTAAATTGTTTGTTTTTTTCATCTATGAAAAATAAAATCTTAGTTAATTGTTTTGTAAATCTCCTCTAGTATCATGGCATTGTATTTGTTAAAACATGCTAATTGTAGATTTATTTTCCTCAATAATTGTTTTTTTCTCGCTTTATTTTTCTTTATATTGAAGTTCAAAAAGTTCATTGAAATTTTATGTTATCTAATTCAAAATATGTAGAATTGCTTTCAATATATCAATATTGGAATACTAAAGAATTAAAAAAAATAATAATAATAACTACACTAGAGCCCCGACTTGAGTCGCTAATGGGGACCGGAGAAAAGCGACGCAAATCGAATCAACTTTTTCTATATAAATGTACTGAAATTTGATTTATTGGCGAAAGTAATCAAAAGAATTTTGTATTTTTGATAAACAAGAAACAAGTTAATCCAACCGTTGCCGGCTTCGAAATTACCAGAATTTTCATTACTATTACATGTAGTATTTTCCTTAAGGTTGGAGTAAATAGAGCTTTATTTTTATTACGTCCTGGCTCAGCGGCATTCTTCGCTTATCTTGATCATCTGTCCAAATTGAAAGAAGGGACTCCATCTTAATCCATAAGGGATTTCTTGCTATAATATCTTGTTTAGTTTGTAGTGATGTATCATTTTGTAAATTGCTCTAGTTGTCGGTGCTAGCCCAAAAGTTCTTCCTATATAAACAGCTTTTTCACCCGATTTGAAACGTTTTATTACGTTTAATTTTAATTCCAAACTTATTACTTTTCGTTGACTAATTTTTTACGTTCTTAATTTAATTTGGAGAATAACACACACTTACAGGTGGCAATAAGTGTTATCAGTGATCCTAATAACGGTAATCCACAATGCTGGAGTAAAAAAATTTAACCGTTTCTTGCGACCCAAATCGAACCGACGCAAATAGGAATCAAAACGACGTAAATCGTACCGACGCAATTTAAAATAGCAAAGACGCAAATCGAATTTTTTTCAGTTCTAAAAAACCGATGCAAATCGGGAAGACGTAAGTTGGGACTCTATTGTATTTGCAAAATTGTTTTATGCTGAATTTAGTAAATTTTATTTTAATTGAAAAATAATTAAGCGGTAATTAAATACGATTTATTATTTAGTTTATTATTACAATTTTTTATTATCGTCTGATTATAAACTTGATCTTTTGATATTTTTTATTTTATTGTAATTTTGCAAGATTTTATTATAATTAATTTTTGCACATTTGTTATAAAGAAAACAAATGAAAATATTTGTTGTTGTTTGTTGTGTTGCTGTTGTAACAGGCTGGATCCGATATTTCTTTCTTGGCGAAAAAAACTTCCGTTTGATATAACAATCTTTGGTCGAGTGTGACTCGGGTTGTTACTTAATGGAGATCTAATTGTTGTGGGATAGATTTGTTGTTGTAAGAGCTCAGCTGTAACCGATAATTCTTTCATGGGGAAAGAAATTTCGTTTGATACAGCTGTGCACAATCTTTGGCCGAGTGTATCTCGGTCGCTCCGGAACGGTGATGCAATTGTCGTGGGAATGATGAACGATGGGAACTTTTCAACTGTGTGATAGAAGTCAGTTTTTCACCTTCAATTCAATATTTCATAGCCAACTCAATTTTTTTAGCTCTTAATTAACTTTTTATCAGTTTAACTTAAATTAACTAAATTTTTCTTCATCTTTAATTTTTTTCTTGCACCATCGTGTTTTTCCGTCAGAAAAATCCAACTCAGTTTCAGAATTCTCTGCTTTTGTCTCAATTTTAAATTATTTCGATGAAGCCTTAAAGTGACTTTTGAAAAGCTCTTATGCAAACGTTGGAATGTGGTTTTGAAATATGTATTTTAATAAAATGTGACATCACTTTAATCTTTACTGACATCCGGTGCAATTTGCCTCCCTTATAAAGTGAGATGAAAAATATTTATTGGGGAAGCAGTTAAAATGAAATTTTAGTACTTTTATCTTCATTAGTTCTTTTGATGTTCAATAATTAATTTTTGCTTGGTATGTGGGGCTTCATCTTCATCCCATCCGACCTACAATTTGTCCTGTCTTTAATATATATTTTTACTTTAAAATTTTGTTAATATTCGATAATAATTATTTGCATTAAATGGAGTTTAATATCTTTTTTATATTTATCTGAATTAGTCTAAAAAGATCGGATTTTGTATGGCGACTGTGGGTACTCCATAGAAGACCTGTTGTCGAAAATCAATTTAATGTACATAAAGTTAAAAAATATCAGTTTTATTGTAATTTTCTGGCCAGATTTATCATTTGATATGGATTATATTTGAAAAAGAGCTTAAACTATTTGGTAAAGCTTATAAAGGTTTAACAACATACAACGCTCAAAAGGTTCCTAACAGGAAAGCTAAAACACGGATATTGAAGCCAAGTTTTCTTAAAATTAAAAATATCCTTAAATCATAATGCATGACGAAACGTATGTTCTGGCAGATTTTTCACAACTTTCTGATCAACAATATTATGTAATTGCTGCTCGAGGCGATATTGAAGAAAATTTACATCAAAGAATGTTTAGAAAAAAGTCTGTTTCCATTCAAAAGACTCCATAGTATGTCCAATTATTTTTAGCCTGACTTGACATCCTGTCACTAAGGCAAACAAGCCCTTGATTGGTACAAGAGCAAGACTATGGTACTTGTACCAAACTTCAAATTGCCCGGAGATAAGGCCTATTGGGCTCTTGTTAGAAAAGAATTGAAGAGCTTAAAAATAATTGTCCCAAACTGTGTTAGATTTTAAAGGGAGAAGAACTGCTTGTACGAATTTAATTAAGAATCCAAAGGCTTTGGCATAGCCGAATGCGACATTCTTACTTGTTTCTCTTAATCTTTAATATACATTGACCTTGAAAATGAAACAAAACGCCTAATTGCATTTTATCGAGAATGAGATACAACTTTTGAAATATTCTCGAAATTTTGTATTATTTTATTTCTTTTAAATATCGAGATAAAAAAAATAATTTCTTAAAGAATTGTAACAAGTTGCACACGTTTAGTAAAATTCGATTTAAAACAAATTATTTATTATTTAAAGGTTTGAAATACTGTTAAATAATTTATAAACATTTCTATAAAAACAAATACTTTTAAATCATTTATAAATTAATGTTTATTTAAATATTTTTTCAAACCTCAAAAAAAATCTAAATTTATAAGAATTTCTATGTTTTATGTATTTCTCAAATACTGTCGATTCTAATATATATATATATCCAATATTTTAGTAAATATGTTTTTAAATAAAAAAAGCCGCAATAACGCAACATGTGTATTTATGACACATTGACGAAATAACAATATGACACCATATTTTATAAAAAAAAATATAAATGAGAACAAGATCAGACCACAAGTGCCAGTTTTATGTTGATTTAGGCAAAATATATAGATTTTGTAATTTTATAAAAAAAATGCCAAAGTCAAGCAAAAATGTGTAAATGAAAAAAAAAACGTTCTCAAAAATAAAAGTGAAATACAGTGACAGACAGCAAAGTGAAGAATATAACAAAACAATAAAAACCAATTCATTCTAAATTTCTATATTTAGAGTTCAATAAACTTTTGCTTTTCTTTAATTTAAACAAAATATTCTTCGAAAAAAAGCAAGAAACCAAAAAAATACTCTCGTCACTAAAACATCACATTAACACATTCTCACATAAATAAGTGAATGGCGGCACTCACTCACTCACCATTTATTCACACTTACCTTTGGTACATAACAATATAATAATTTATGTTCTTGATCGACGATCATATGATCCATTTGTTCATCGGTTAAATCATTTACATCAAACATACTGTAACCCAAAGTGTTGCATTGTTTTTGCAAATATTCCTGGCGTTGCAAGTTGAGGGTTTGTGTTAATTCCAAACTATGTTTAGTGATTTTAACATTATTATTGTTGCCATCTTCGAACGCTCCACGAATGAGGTCAATTTGTAAAGTACACAAAAAGAATAAAACAATCAAAGAAATTAACAACGATTGACGAATAAAGAACATTTTTCTTGTTGACGGTGACGTTGCTGTTGCTGCTGATGAAGATGATGATGATGATGATGACGATGAACACGGTGATTGGGCAGATAATAATAAAGAAGAGATTTTATTTGAAGGGGCAAAGAAGGTGGTTGCGGAAGTAGAAGTTTTTAAAAGTTTATTGTAGGCTGTTGGCGATGATGCCGCTGCTTTACTATTCTTAAAATTATTGTTGTTGTTGTTAACAGGTAAATAATATGTTTCTTGTTTAAAAATCGTCATTCTCTATTTAAATATATCATCTGGGTTTAAAACTAAAAGGAATGTTATTAAAATCTCTTTTATTTTCTTGTTGTATTTGTTTTAATATAAATTTTCCAGTTTGTTTTCTTTTTTTAATTTTTATTTTCAATAATATTTTATTTAATTGGCACATGGAATGATTATTAAAATTATTAAATTTATATTGATTTTTGAAAATCATTAGTTTTTTTTTAAATTTTAATTTTAATTTATTGAAAATTTTCTTTAAAAATTTCACATTTATAATAAAATTATTGACGTTTTCTTCCAAAATATTTGTCCCGTTTGTAAAACTTTAATGTTTGTGCATTTTCTATGCCACATTCTTTCAATAATTTGCGACCGTTTTCATCTTCAATAAATGTTTTAGTTTCGGTATTAAATAAAATATAGACACGCCATAAGAAACGCCAACTAACATTTGGCCGATGTTTATGTCCGTTGTATGTCGCCGAACAAACTAACTCCCCATTTGAGTACTGTGGCTTCCCATACTTAAGATTTTTGGTTTTTAATTTATTAACTTGTTTCTGTTTAACGAATTTATGCTCTTCACTGCCATCACCACCACTACCAGCAGTGTGATCATTATGATCATCGTTTTCCATATTATTGATCGTTGTTTGGAGCTCGTTACTTGTTAAACCTCTACGTCGTATACGCTCTTCATATCGTTCTCTTAATTCTCTTTTTTGCTGTACACGTGCTTGGACTTCTATAGCTCTTTTCAATTGAGCAATTGTTGGATTTTCTTGTGGGAGCTGTAGATCGTTGTTATTGTTGTTGATGTGAGCGTATAGAGCAAATAGAATGAGAAAAAATATATATATTTTGTTTGTAATATACAGTGGTATGAAATGAACATAATATTTAATATCTTGGGTTTTTTTTGGGGGGTTATTTTATTCCAAAAATAATTTATTATTTAAAATGATAAAAAATAATTTCTCATCTAATTAGGAAATTCATTTAATATTTTTGGTGGTCAGTAAATACGTAAATTAAAAATTTGATATGAACTGGAAAATTTTTATTGAATTGAAATGTATCGAAAAAATGATTAATTTATCTGCATGTAAGATTAAAGATTTCCTAACACACATCCATTTCCGTTTTAAATTTATCACACTTTTGGACACCATTTTTCTGCTCTTCAACTAACCTTTAATAAGAGCCCAATATCTCTTTATTGGCCTTAGCTTCTACCACTCAAAGACATACTTCTGAATCAGCTTTTTTTTAAAACATTCCTGGATCTATAGAGCCCGTTGTAACAAATGATTGGCTTCTTTTGCCACAACTGTATATTGCTTGCCATACCAAGAACTGTTTGGGACAGTTTGACGGCAGAACTTTGATAGCTTGGGAAACTTTTTCTAGGATTAAGTTAAGTTTTGTTGAAAATATTTTATCATTTTAGTACGCACCATTTCTGGTCACTCATTTCAATCAGAATTACACATTTATTTTACATGAAACATAATAACTGACATGTTTTACAAAGGTAACTGATTAAAAAAATAATAACAAAATATTTGCCTTAAAACGTGTGTTAAGAATAATTTGATCTCACTCCCTACCTGTATATGAAGATTATTTATGATATACCTTGTCTTATATTAAAGTAAGATGATGCCTTCGATAACATCAAAGATGAAATTGTTTACTGAGCATTTCATTACGTTCTAAACCGATAAGAAATTAGTCTTCTTATTTAGATATTGAATTGAGGACATTAGTACTCAGTCTGTTATGGTTCTTAAAGCTGCATTTTGGCAACTTTGAATATTTTTCCATTTAGTGCCACTCTTAAGCAGCAAAATTAATTACGATCGACCTATCGTTTTGTAAATAGTTAATACGGTCTCTTTATCCATGCCCCAATCACTGCGGGCTGTTGCTTTGAGGACCTAATTCCTATTATTCCTACTAAATAGGCTATCAAATGTAACCCTTAAGATCTTTGGGTGGTTAACATACACATAGGTTATCAACTCTATGACTCGTTGCTGTAATTATGCAGCCATCCGCATAAGTTATCACGTCCATTCCTGGTGGAGGTGCTGATAGTTGTATGCAGATGTTTTTAACGGTCGGACAAACTATTTTAAGTACAGTTCTAATCTGAATCACATTCTGAATCGATTCGTCTGACTGACTGATTGTCGATATACCGTTGTATACAATGCACTATATAATTGTAAGCGTCATGGTGTAAGCTATCGTGTTGCCGAATTAAGGCGACTATTCAAAAATATTTTATAGACGGGCATCAATTACGTTTTTTTTTTCAAGAAAAAATCCAAAGCTCATTTAAAATAGCAAATTCAATGAAATTAATCTGCTCATTTGATTATTATGTTATTAAAAATATATTTGAAATTTGTATTATTTCTATATTTTGCTGATAATATAAATTTTGATCTGAAAGTCTAGACGTCACATAAATAATATTTAATATGTTTTAAATCTTAATTTCAAATACACAACAACACTGATATTTAATATTAAATATTTATATTAAATTTCAAATAAAACCGATTGTGTTTTTCAAAATAAAATAATAAACATCAGAGTAATAGTCTATACTATATAATACCCTACATCATGATGTAGGCATGAATAATATTATGGACTCAAACTTAAAGAATTTGAATTGATGATTTGTGATTGTATAAAACCGACCATTTTAGTAGTGAGATCGACATTTTTGATTATAACTTTTATTCTAAGTGTTATTTAAGTTATTTGAACGAGTTACATTTGTAAAACATGCCAGTTATTATGCCAAGCATTCAAAGGTCTGCCGTTAAACTGTTTCCAATGTTATTAAGTAGTACCGGGAGAACTTGCATGTTGATAGAAAACCTGAAGTAGAACAAATGCTAAACATGGGCTCCCAACAAATCCAGTAGGAAAACAAGTTTAAAAAAAAGTTGCTAAAAATTTAGAGTCCAAAAACAGACCAGGGAAGAACTCGTTCGTTGAGATAGCAGGAATGTCCACATGATGTTTATAAAGTCGACGAATATAAAATATATATAAAATATACAAGATGGTCAAAAGGAGTTCATGGAAATTAAGTCAAGTTTTTTAAAAACAAAATATTCTGGCATATTTTTCGGAATTTCCTGGTCAAAAATTTTGTGTTGCTGTGGTTCGAGTAAATGTTGAAGAAAAGTTTTGAACACAAAAGCAGTCAAAATTTTACAAAAAGTTCTTGGTATGACAAGCATTATGCAGTTGCGGCAAATGAAGCCAATTATTTGTAGCAACGGTCTTTATAAATACCAAAATTTACAACAAAGTTTTTATAGCAAACAGCTGCTTCCAATTACAAGACTTCGTAATGTGTCCACTTATTTTTAAATTGACTTGGTTTCCTTTTAATATGGTAAACAATCCCTTGAAAGGTACAAGAACAATAATGTGGTATTTGTACTTAGAGAGGCAAATTCTTCAACCTCCCGTTTCTAAGACGAATAGAGAAATTTTAAGCTTTTGCTAATAGAGAACTAAAGAGAATAAAAATGGTGTCCAAAAGTGTGATCAATTTTAAACGGTTCTAAATTTAATACTTCAACTTTTATTTTCTTTTTAAAAAAATTGTTAGAATTTATTAGTTAAATAAAATCAATATTAACCCACTGACATAATTTAATAATAAATTGTGTATATTTTCTTAACAAATTTGCTATTTGTGTTAATAAATTTAACAAATGTCAACAAAATCTTTTCAAAAAAGTTTACGTCACAATTTCATAACGGTTTTTTTTAAATTCTCACTTTTTTTTTGTTAATTGGAAAATAATTGGATTTTATTGATAAATTAAAAATTAAATAATTTAAAGCTTTAGAATATTTTTCTCTTTTTCTTAAATAAATTTTATATTGTGGAAAATTCTATTGATAAATTCTGTGATAAATAATCTGTCAATTAAAAAGTTTTAAAAACTTGAAATCTAAACTGCCAAATTTAAATTGTTTATATATATTTTTTATAAAATATTTATTTATATTTGTTAAAGTTTACTTTAACAAAAACAAAGTGTTTACTTTACTCATGATTATTTACTAAATACATGTTAATTGTTGTTGTTAATTTTATTTACATAAAAGTTTTCCAATAACAAAACAAATTAGATGTCTGTATATTTATTATTCAAAATGATATTTGTAATCAATCAAAAGTCTATAAAATAAAATCAAACAAAAGTTTAAAAAAATAAATATTCGAATTTTTTTCATGATAAACTACTCACTCATTCACTCACCACAACGGTTAATGTTGAAAGGCCATCTCGTTCTATATAGATAGTGGTGCCGCCACCTTGAGCTAAAGCCAACTATAAAGGAAAATAAATAAAAAATATTGTAAAAATATTAAATACGATTTTAATATAAAAATTATATTGTAGTTATACTTATTAACTATTAAAGAGTGAGATCGAAAAATGTTTAACTCATGATTTTCACTAAAACCAAGTATTATTTGATTTTTTTTATCAAGTTACCTATGAAAAATATATCAGTTATTATATTTAATGCCAAAATTAGTTACTAGATTAAATATATTTAATAGAACCCAACATGGTCCTTAAAAAAACTTGGAATGCTTATTCAAAGGTCTGCGGACAAATTGTTTCCAGTGTAATTAAATAGTAACGGATGTACTTGTTCGTTGATAGAAAATCTGATTCAGATAGATAATATTTTTAAAGCCAAACATCTGAAAGCAACCCGTGTAGCTCAGTGCCCGCATTAATTGGTATGAAAAATTAAATTTAATGCTGGTTTCAAAAATGTACCAGAGTCAAAAAGTTCCTGACAGGAGCACTGCTAAAAATTAAGAGGCCAAAAACAGAGCGTGGTAATTGACGAAACTTCCGGCAAATTTTTCGCAACTTCCAGGTGAGGTTGCTGATGCTCGAGGGAATGAAAAAGAAAGGTTTATGACCCAATAACAGTCAACATTTTCCAAACATTTCTATAAATACCAAAATTTACATCAAGAAATGTTTACAAAGAGGCTGCTTCCATTCATAACACTTCTTAATGTGTCTTTTTATTTGATATTAAAATTTACATCAAGAAAGACTTGTTTTTGGCCTGACTTGGCATGCTGTCACTATGGTAAACAAGAACAATAATGTGGTATTTGTACCAAGAGAGCCAAACTTTTAAAACTGTCCGGAGCTAAGACCCAGTGGAGAGATATTGAGATAAATAAAATTGTAAGTTTAATGGTCTCGTTTTTATTAACATATGTACTTTAAGAATTTTTCGATCTCACTCTTTATACGATGTTAATGATGATGATGACATTTGCTCTTTAAAAAGAGACTTGTAATTTGCATACAACTTTAATAAAATTTATAAACAATTTTAAAAATTTTTTATACCAAGAAAATGACGTAAATAATAATTTTAAAAAATCGGAAAATTTTTGGTTAATCAATTTCTCACTTATTTTTAAAAACGAGATTTATTATTGTTTAAAATATTTTATTATTCAAGCTCATCTTAGAATATTCAATTAGCAAAAAGTTTCGAAATTCCCTTGTACAAACGATTAAGATTATCATTATTATAACTAAAATTGGGTCAATTTTTTCAGCGATATTATAATTTATATGTGAAACATTATTTAGCTTAGTTTTATGTTTATGATTCAAATTTACGTATTTTGTTTCTTATTGATATTTAATTACCAAAAGTAAACAAATTTTTGAAATTAAAGTTTAATTTATAATTTACTTTTGACAAAAATGTTTAGTTTTTTATTCAACTCAGACTTGCGAAAATGTAAACTTTTTTATTATATTTTTAATTTTTTTTTTAACTTTTTTTAGTAAAGTATTTTTTTATTTGCCTTAAGGAGTGAGATGAAAAAATTCATAACATACATATATGTTTAAAAGGAAACTACTAAACTTACAGTTTTAATTATTTTTAATTCGATTGAAATACTACAATTTTCAAAAAATAAAATATTTTTTGAAAATTTCGTTTAAAATTTATCACACTCTTGGACACTTTTTTGTGCTTTTCAATTATCTTTTAATAAGATCCCAATATGGTCTTAGCACCGGGAAGTTTGGAGACTTTGCCCCTTATGATACAGTGGACATATTAAAGCCTTTGTAAACATTTCCTGATGTAAATTTTAGTACCGAATAAAAAAACACATTAAGAAGTCTCATGAATGGAAGCAGCCAAATTTCGGTATTTATAAAGCCCGTTGTAACAAGTGATTGGCTTCTTTTGTCGCAACTGCATATTGCTTCTGATACCAAGAGCTTTTTGTGAAATTTTGACTGCTTTAAGGTCTTAAACTTTTCTTCAACATTCCCCCGAGCATCAACAACAAAAAATTTTTGGTCAAGAATTTGCGAAAAATCTTGCAGAATAAAAATATCGTCAACCATTATACAGCAAGAATTTTTTAAAGAAAATTTGACTTCAATTTTCGCGCTCTGTTTTTGGCCTCTAAATTTTTAACAGCGTTCCTGTCAGCAACTTTTTGAGACTTGTATGCTTTAAAACCTGCTTGTGCTTTGGATATGCAGGGAACGTATTGATTCTAGTAAGATTCATCTGCCCTTAAGCTAATTTTGTATATCTCTTAGAAGGCTTCCGAAAACCACACTTTGGAAAGTTTAATTTTACGACCGATTTCTCTATTGGAACATTCTTGGTCATGAAAACAATCATTTAGATCCTTTCTTGATCAGACATAAAAGTTCTCCTGGACATCTTTAAACGTTACGAAATTTATCGATTAAATTAGAAAATTTTTCAGTAAAGTTGAGATATTTTCTTTTCACCTCTGCATTTATAGAAATATTCCACATAAAATGCATTACGTTTGGATGAGAACAACGAATATTAAGCGAAATGAGAGAAAAATAATAATATGCGTTTATTCGAATATGCATCAGTGTATATTCGAATGACCATATTTTCTTTCTTAATAAATTTAGCACGAATGCGAATTTCAAAATTCGAACTTTTAGTCAAAATTTAATAAAAATTTCTTTAAAAGTTTTATAACAATAAAATCTACTTTTCCTTGACGGATGGAAAAGGAAGTTAAAAGCAGTTCCTTACCTCTCCTTGTAGCTCCTGCGGAGTAACATCATATGGTATGTCCGATAATTGTTCATCATTTTCGAGTATCTCTTTTAAATGATTTTTCGGTAACATTAACTAACGTCTCCAATTCTTTACGCTCAAAATCTTGTTTCTTCTTTTTATGCAAACGTTTTAAACGATTCCTTTTGCGATTCATTCCAAAACCACCATTTCGTATGCGACGCTGTCGTTGAGCTTTACGCGCCAAATTAATGGGTAAATGTTTTATTTTATGATCAGGAGGTATTTTAAAATGCTGTGACATTTTAATATCTAAAATTGAAATTTTTTCTATTGCAATTAATAAATAAAATGGAAATATTTTAGGTTTGAGAGAAAATGTAAACAAATTGTGATTTGTTTTTGTTTTCTAACAGCTGTTTGGTTCGAATTAAATCATTCACAATAGATGTGGGCATCACTGAACAGTAGACACGAAGTGTTGCCGAATGGTTGATTTATTTAAACGTTTTTCTTTTTGTGGATTAATTTGACGGTCATTGTTCCTTACTGTAAGCGAAACCTGCAAAAACATAGTATTCATTCGATATAATGCTGTAAAAATTCAACAGTGTTTTGTGAGGAATTCTGATGATCTTCATTCATTGTAATGAAACTGCTGCTGGATGTTATTGCTCCACTAGATCGTAGAAGTATTTAGTCAATAGTAATGATTTCGTCTCGGAAAACTAAAAATATGTCTGATCAGAAAGTTTGAAGCTGAGGAATTTAAAGTATTATTTGATGAAGATTTTTATCAAGACAGATCGAATTATAAGGATTTAAAGCATTTGGTTATGTTCAGCTACAAGGAAATTGAGTTCTATGCAAAATATAGATAATCGTTAAGGAAATGACTATTGAACACTTTAAATGGAAGTAATTTTGCATCGAATTATTATTATTGATAAAAAACACAAAAAGGAATATGAAAGCCCCAGTTGCATATCTTCATATGTAGGAAGTCAGTTTAAGAACACATTTAATCGAAGACACTTTATTCCATTTTGTGCAAAATCCATATTCTGTCAGAATGATAATTAAAAATAGTAGCTAAAGATGGACAACCTATTGTTGAGCCCTATTTAAGACGAGAGCCGTTGAAAGGCGATTTATATTTTGAACTTGGTCCTATAAAAATTTGGATAAAAATGTCTATCGTTAAAGACTTTATAATGTGTGCACTTATGTTTGTCTTGGACTTGGCATCCTGCCCTTGAGTGATACAAGACAACTGCTCGGATCTAAGTCCAGTGGAGAGATATTGCACTCTTTTTCAAAGTGAATTGAAGAGCACAAATTAGGTGTACAGATACTTTAGTAGATTTTAAACGGAGAATGGATTACCTGGTCGGGCAAAGTATTAGAAGTGACTATAAAAACGTTTCCAAAAAAGGTCCAAAATTTCATTAATTATAATTTATATTTTAATAAATGATATTATAATTATTAATTAATTTCCAAACAAAGAAATAAAGGGAATTCGAGTGTTTTATGAAACAGAGAGTTTTGGAAAGGAAATCTTTGCAGCCTGTATTTGGTGAAAGGCTGTTTTGAATTTGAAATGAAATCGATTTTTCATCATGGTAACACTTGGTCACATGTTGCAAGGCCTTCAAAAATGATATAAATATTTGCTTCTTATAGCTCGATATTCATATGCTACCAGACAGCTGACAAAAAGAAGTGGCTAACGATGGACAATATATTTTGATGATTTGAAGTTCATCTAATGTTATATTATTGAAAGTAGCAACATCTGACCTTTGACCTTTAAAATAAAACAATTTTGTTTTTTGGGTTCCGCAGTGAGCTAAACAATTTTTATTTTTATTTAAATTTTTTTCTTCTTTTACACATTTTTATAAGATTTATCTGTTTGTTTTATATCTTATAAGAATTATATATTTAATAAGTTTTTAATTATTTTATTTATTTAAAGATAAGTTTTTCTTTAATAATAAGATGCAATGAATATTTATTTTTGATTTTTTTTAAATTTTAAATTTAATAATAAATTTCTAATAATAAAATATTATAATAATTTTATTTTAAAAAAAAGCAAATTTCCATACACAAAGATGTTAAAAGTGTAAATTTGAAATTCCTTTTTAATCCGGCAATAATATTGTTCAAAAAGGATGTTGAAATTTGAACAATATTTTAGGTCTACTAGAACTGCAATTTTATTTAGATGATTAAAAACTATTTTTAAGAAAATTAAATAAATAAAAAACTACATTTTAGACTAAATATTATAATAAATTATAATTATAAATATTATTTTTTTATTATTATAATTTATTCATATGACATTATGATTCCTTTTTTTTTCGAATTTATATTTACATTTTCTATTTAGTTATTAATTAAGTTTATTGTTATTATTTTAATTTGGCTTTTATCATGATATAAATAATGCTTATTTATATTATTTCTGAAGATTATTTTGTTTTTATAATCTTTTGTGTTTTATAAAACTAAACTGCCTTTGTGTTGTTTAAGTATCCTTTGAAATACTTTTTTGCGTTTTTTCATTTTTAAAAGTTAACAAAAATTGTTGGCCAAATTTTAGACACAATTTGTTTTTGTTTTAAAATGAAAAAATTGTTTGATCTCAAGTAGTTAAGGATTTAGTTTCTTTTATATAGAAAATAATGTTTAATTATTGGTTACTAAAACAAATCCTTTATAGTACTTGACACCAATGAAATAACTGCTTTTATCTTAATTCCTTTTGTTAGAAAAAATGCAAAACAGAAAACAACTCCTTATTCCTTTTTGCCCTAACAAAATGACGTTTACTAAGGCGTATGACTGATTTCTTTTTTCAAGTTTGTTTATTTTTAGTTGTTATAAATAAACTTATTACCCTGCTTCTCTCTTTCTATCAATATTCTCCATAAACTCTCTTTCTCTTCATACATCATCAGTAAACGCCAAAATAGTTAAGTATACATTTATTATTGTATGTATGTGTGTGAGTGAGTGAGTTTATTTAATGCATTGCATTTCATTTCCGGTGGTGGTTTGAGCTTTTTTAGTTTCCTCTGCTCTTATTGGTTGGTCAGGCCAATAACAGACGAGGAAGCTCTTTTTATATATTCATATAAATACATATAAACTTGTTTATTTACTATATGTATTTTATATATATGTGTATAATAAAAGTTTTGTTGTTGTTGTTGTGTAAAAGCCACAAAACTATATGATGACGATTGGCAGGATTTATTAGCTTCTCAGTTTCAGTTATGTACTTATTTTTGTATCCTTCTTTCTTGTTCGCTATGAGAATGTGGGTTGGGTTAATTGTTGTTGTTGTTGTTGTTGTTGTTGATAAAGTACTGCAATTAAAAGAAAAATGTTAATAAATAATTGATTGATTGAAATAGTAAATATGAAAGAATAAATTATTAAAATCGATTAAATTTCTTTTAAAAAGAAAACGATAATTTCTTTAACATTTTTAAAGCCTGATAAATTTTTAAATTACAATAACAGAATAATTTATATGTCGATATA
>PYHX02000158.1:5641557-5663402 GCA_004302925.2 Cochliomyia hominivorax | reverse complement strand
ATAAGTCCCATACAAGCCCCCTTCCAAATAACACTTTGAAGAGCATAATATCATATATATGTTGGAATATAAGAAAAATCGGTCAATTGAGATAAATATAATTAAAATTGACGAACAAAATTTTACGAGGTTCGGTCTACGATTAATTTTAGCTCCCACAAAACACCAAGAGAAAATGCATTTTAAAACGTATCAATTTCTCATTAATGTTAATGTCACCATGATATACTGCGCTTACAAGCATAGATCAGAAAGTCTAATTATACGAGGGTCGTTTCAATAATTTTTCGTAATTACCATTTATAACCAATATTGTGTAGGGTATTAGATAGTCGGGCTTAACCGACTATAACACTCTTACTTATTTTCTATCTCTGGAAAAATATGGTGAAATAAATTCAAATATTTAGAAAAATCTTGCAATTAAATTTAAATAAAAATAATTTTTAAATCTAAATTGATTTGTTATTTTATTTGTATAAATATTTATAGGAAATATATATGTATTATCATGTCTGAATGTTTGTGAGCAGATCCTTAAGAATTTCCAATTTTCTTGTATTTAAGTGTTATTTGGATAATTCAATTTGTTGTTGATTAAAAATCTAATTTAACTAAATTATTTTGTTTACTTGTTATTGAGAATTTAGCATAAATGCTAAAGCAGAATAAAATGAAGAGAAAGAGAAAGAGGTACAAATAAATGAATGAATGAATAAATACACTTAAATTAAGTACTTAAGACTTAAATTTATTCGGTGTTTTTCTTTATTTTATTTGGTAAACCAACAAAATACTTCTTTCCTGCTATTTTGGCTGCCATAAAAATTTCCTTTAAATAAACTTTTGAGTTAAGACACTCACACGCACATACATGCAGGCAAATAACAAGAAATCCGGCAAAAAAGATACAGAGAAAAAATAACAAACAAACAACCAACCACAGACACACATCTTATTTAATAACAATTTACAAATACTCACATAATCTTGTGTTATTTCATTATAAAAAATCCAACACTCCCGACACCAATACCAGCACATATGCTAACAAAACACCTAACAGTTCTGCTTAATTCTCATAACACCGATGATTTGATTAAATACTGAAATCAAAAAATATAAAAATTTAATTTGTAAAATAAACCATTTTTTAAGTTTACACTTCAATATGAAATATCGCACTGTAATCTGATTACTTCAAACAACTGCAGGGTTTTGAAATCCTCCAACTCTTACGCATGGAAAGCAAAAAAGGCCCAAGAAAATTTTTTAGCAACAAAACATTACTTAACTAAAAATCAAATTTAGAACAAAATTTTTGAAAAACTTAATCAGCAGATTACTTTACATACAAATTTTATATATGTGAAGTGGATTTGTGTGTTTGAGTGTGTGTGTGTGTTTATGTTTACTCATGTGCATAAGTATGTCTATCTGAAGGATATAACAAATGGAACATGGTATAATGTGAAATGGAATGGCATATATTTTTTTCCCATATAGATTTGGTTAGAGAGTAAACAACCAGCCACAAAAACAACAGCCATATTTGAAAATAGTATTGGAGAATTTAAAAAAAATGCACCATGGGAAGGTGAGATACAAAAAATGTGGATAATTTTTTTACGTTAGGTTTTAGTAAGTCTTTACTTAAGGTTCCAGTTCAGTTCCATTTCGGTTTTAACTCAGTTCTAGTACAGTTCTTGTAGAGTTCTAGTTAAGTTCAAGTTCAGTTCAAGGTTAAGTAAGGTTTTGGTTCAGGTTCTAGTTCTCGTTCTAAAACTATTCAGATTCCAATTAAGTTATATTTTACAACAAAATAACAAAACGAGAATAAAAAAAAGTTTTGAAAAACAAAATATTTTGAGCCTTGAAAAAAAGTAAAACCAAATTGAATCAATGTGAATAAATAGAAAAAAAGTTGTATTCGAAGAAAAAATAATCAAATCAAAATACCAACAAAACACAGTCAATCACGCACAACAGAATAAATTCAACTAAACATAAAAACATTTATACTTCCAAACACATGCACACAGTCATACAAAACCTAACATATTTTTTCTTATTTAAATTGTTATTGAAGAAGAAGAAAATGTTGGAAAAATGGCAAAACAAAAATTTGAAAAATCTTTTAAATAGAAATTTATAAGTTAAGTTTTCTTTATTTAGCAAAATATTTGTTTGTTATTTTAAGCAAAAGATTTGTTTCAAAATAGTTGAAGAATTTAAAAATGTTTTCTATGTTTTAAGATTTTTGTAGATTTTTTTGCTATAATTAACTGAAATATTGAGAAGAGAATATTTTATAGAATTTTTCAAATTATTAATTACAAAATAATGCAAAAAAAATATTAAAATAATTTATTAATTACATAGACATACTTCCCTCTGCGATAAGAATAATTTGTACAATACGACGTATACTTAATATTAATTTTTGCTCACATCTATCATACGAAAAGCTGTTTTTAAACAGAATCAATTAACATTTAAAAACAGTTGGTAACAAAAAATTAATTTATTTAGTTTAACAATAACAAAATACACAAATTGGAAAGGCAAAAAAAAAACTTAATATCCGCTATTCGAGATATTCTGAAAAAATTTCACCTGGTCAACATTGATATATTTTCAGTTTTCTTGAGGTAGAGAAAGTACTTATCAGAATTTAAGTGGTTAAGTGGTCACTTTAGATAAAGTTTTCAAGTTGCTTACGTATAGAGAAGCATCGAAGGAAGGTTTTAAATACAAAATATAATTTGTCTGTATCGAAATATTTTGCTTATGGACTAATATAGTTTATAAGGGTCTTAGGACCAACATAATACGTGGACAGCAACATAAACTGTGGCCAAATTTTACTGAATTCGGCAATTGTTCTAGGCGTGAGAATGTGCCTAACCAACAGCCATAGCTAAATTGTGTTAGACTTTGATTTCATAGAAACTTCTATATTTTTCATGTGATTCCTTCTTGGCTTTACACATTGAATGCCAAAAATAATATATCTTCATCCCTACTTGTAGTATTAAAAGTTTTCAAAATTTATTTTTTGTAAACTTAGGAAAGCGAAATTTTTTGTAAAAAAAGAAATTTTATATTAAAAATGCAAATTTTATTGAAAAAGAAATTTAGGTGCAAAATGCAACTTTTAGTGGAAAATTCAATTTTTAATGAAAAATTCAGTTTTTACTGAAACATAAATTTTTTGGTGAAATAAAAAATTGTAGAGAAAAAATAAACATTTGATTTTAATTAAAAAATTCTATTTTTATAAAAATCTAAATTTTACACTAAATTAAATTAAATTCAATTTTTTTATTATTATTATTTTTTTAACATTTAATTTTTGTACAAAAATTTTTCAGTGAAAATAAAATTTTTCAAAGAATAAAATAAATTGAATCAATTTCGTTTAAACTTTCCTTTTTCTAATGTATAATTATTTTTAATAGATTAAATAAATTAAATAATACAACTTAAAATGCATTTACGGCTTGCAAATATAACGTATAATTAATATTATAAAAATATATAATATTACTCATACGCCTATTTAATTAATACTTTTAAATAAATTATTTTATAACGTTGATTTCTTATAATCGAATTTTTAAATCATAAATTAATAAAAAAAACGTTTAATAAATGCGTATACATACGTACATACATACATACATACATACATACATACATACATACATACATACATACATACATACATACATACATACATACATACATACTTACATACAAACATATACACATACATCACTCAATTACAAGCATATAATATATGCTTACTTATGTCTACACTCATGAGAATTCTGAATAAAGATCAGATTTGTGCGTTTGCAAAGTCCAATTGTCTCAAGAACTACAGTCTTACACTACGGAGTATCATCCATTATAATCAAAATTTTTTAAAATATTAAAAAGTGTTTAAAAAGTTGTTGTTTTTAATAATAAATTAAATTTAAATATTATTAAAAAAAAATAAAAGTTTCTTTTAAGGTTAAGTGAAAAAAAAAGAAAACAATTCTCAAATGCCCTTTTTAAATTCTGTAATTACAAATTCAGTTAAAGTTCAATTTATATAATAAACATTAATTTTATATTAACTATTGAATGCATAATTATTGTAAATAAACAAATCTGTTTTAATATTAAAATATTCAAAATACTTATGCAATGATATGCACACATATTAACATAGAGTTAAATAACTGACAGTGGGGCAGAATCGTCAATTATTCTATTTCTTAGAATTTTCAGCATTATTTGCACTTCAGTCAATTAAGCCATCCGTCTTCCTCTTTTTGACGCGCTCACATTCAAGCAGAAAGTGCACTTACTGCACTGGCGCACGCCAACAGAGATGTACAGAACATTTCCAGGAAATCAGTAAAGACTTCACAAAGAAAAAACAGAAAGTGGCAATATTTACCCCGCAAAAAATTTTGCAACCCTCCCAGAATAAGTTAAATAAAGAAAGAAATTAGAAAGATGAAATAACCACGCACCATGCGGAGGTAGAATGGTAAACATCGAAGCATATATATATAACTTTTACGACTTCTTATCACTTCTGCCTGGAGGGAAGAACTGCTACTTGCAACTAGAAAGAGTGACATTGTCCTTATGTTATCGAAAAGTTTTGACTTTAAAAATTAAAAAAAAATGGAGATGAATAACTCTGCTAAGATCATATACAAGGTACTAGAAATCATAAATAAAATACTTTAAAGCCAAATGGGCAAAAAGTTATGAGACGAAACTACCAAATTGTTATATAATTAATTATTTCGAGACCATCATATGGAAAGCATTTGGGTGAAATGAAAGAATTCTGGTCAGATAAAAAAGAATTATACAAGATCTCTCATCATTCAACGCACGTATACATTGAGTTTGGATTTTAAAATATTAGAAGTGAAACCTGGTTACTATCGAACACCATCATACGTAATACTGTCTTTCATTAAAAATGTCCAAGGAATTCTATGCAAAATATTCTAGTTTAACTACATTAACAATATGGATTTCTAGAAAATTATTAATTAGTGACCCAAAATAATAGATAATACAAATAGAAAAATATACAGTCGAATTCGTTCGATGATTCAAGATCAAGGACAATTCAATATTACAAAGCCAACAATAACTGCAAAAAAACTGTATAATAAAAAACATATCACAAGTGATTGTTTAGGATAATAACGTTTGTCATTCTTTGTGTTACGTCAATAAGAAATCATCAAAGCCCCCATTGAGTTTTATATTTGAGCATCGTATCGATATTAGCAATGCATGTCCGTCTCTTGGAAACATTTCCACAACCGCACAGTGATTTATTTCCATATACAAAAACGATAAAAATTGGGAATTAATCACAGAGTTCTTAAAATTTGCACACAGTTGGAATAATAAAAAAACAAATGCTGACAAAATTGGTTCAAAGATTCAGACACCTCCCACTTATCTTTAAGTTAAAATCTAAAATATTGTTGAAAATGATGATGGGAAAAATCTGTTATTTTGTATTTATCACTTTTATATGGTTATAAATATATGCTGCATATTTCTCCAATATCGGATGGAGGACAATGGTACCAGCTATATATTCCTTTTTTTTAAAAAGTTTATTAAATCATTCAAAGGAGCTTTTTTGAAAAGTAATGCACTTTTTATAATTCGTTTTTATAAGCTTCTTCATTCTGCCAAAAGTCGTTGAATTCCTTAAGTAAATCATAAGATATTTAAGTACAACATTTTACTTACAAACTGTGTTTATATTTATAGTACAGGGTGTATACTTAATAAAATATGTATATATACATTTATAACTCATACGGCTAATAATTATTTGTTTATAGTTTAAGTGAAAGATTACGCATAATAACAACAAAATAATTTTTAATTAATAATCATCGAAATCGACTGAATGTATTTCGTCATTGGCAGATATTATACTGTTAAAACAAAAATGTTGATTTTTTTCCATGTCAAAAATTCGGTATTTCGAAAATTTCTTAAGAAAACTATAATTTTGTAGCTAAATTTTACGTTTATAAAATTCTTTATTCTCAAATTCAAAAAAGAAAAAAAAATGGCAGCTGTTCCCTTTGATTATTTATGTTGAAGTATGTGTAATTAAATTTATTGGAAAAATAAAAATACAAGTTTTCCATTCTTTTATAAGATTAAAATTTGTCGATTTTTTAAAATTTCATTAAATGTAAGAAATATTATTTGTATTTTTCTAAAATCATTATAAATATTTTCTAGAAAATTAAAGAAAATAATTTTTGACCTTATGAATATCGTATCTTTTAAGCTAAATTTTTCAAATATAGCATTCTTGGATCTATTTCTTTTTTTCAATAAAAATGTTATCAATTATAACTTGTGTCTTATGAGTCAATTTTTTATGGCAACTGAACTTCAGTTGCATTGGCAGTTGCCAAAATTATATTAAAGATGGCAACTGGCAACTGGCAACTGATGTTGTAAATTTCAGTTGCCAAAAAGTAAATATTTTGGCAACTGTGCTTCTCTGATTGCATAGTATATTTTATGCACTTGTTTAGATAATAGATAAAAATGTCGGAAATATTTTTAGGGACCCATAATGCTCACGTTTGTTTTTCGGTAGAAAAAAGTTGTCAACTAAATTGTTCCTTCTTCGGTCATTTTGGGATAAATTTTTTGTTTTATTAATTGCAATAATTCCTTAAGTACAACTGACAACGTAGACTGAGCCGTCGCCGTATTACCCCAGTGCTGTGAGATTTTTGAAAGCTTCATCGGCAAAAAAGTGGAAAACTCTTACATTATATAATGCCATTGAAGGATAAAATCATTTATAGCTTTTGTAACTAAATACAACACTGTGTCATTCGGGAAAAGAGTTTATTCTTTAAAAATATATTTTTTTTAATAAAATTATAAAAATAATTATATTACAAAGTATAAATAATTCATCAGAATTTCTTTATTTTTAAGTTTAATTTTAAAGTTAAACTCACAGTACGTGTGTTTTTTCTGTATTTTGTGAACTGTCAAAATGGCAACTGACATCATACACAATTGAACCAATAATGTTTTTTAAGCTTCATATATATGAACATGTTGTGGAGGGTTTTATAAATTCGGCATAACCGAGTCAAACATTCTTAGTTGTGTTATTTTTTGACATTTATTTACTTACAAAAGAGGCAAATTATTTTAAAAACTCTAATTCAGACGGATGTCTTAACATTAAATATTTGATTGCAATTCTTTTGCAATTTCACTGTGCACTAATTTATATGCAAAAAATATGTATAAAATTTTTAAGCATTAACATTTTAATATATTTTGTAATTCTCCACTGAATCGAATATATTTTTAAAAATTTTTTATTTAATATTCCACATGAAATATATAGAAATATATATAAAACCCATAAAAAAACAATAATAAACAAAAATCTCTCGTAATAATATAGAATGTATTATATGACATACATATATATTTATATATATTTCAAAGTATTTGTTACGATTTTATAGACGGATATTTGTTGGGTCCATAAAAAATTTCTTTAAATTTGCTTATAAATATTTCTGTTTGCCACGAAGTTCAAAAGTATCTCGTTTTTATATATTTGTTGTTGTTGCGGTTTGGAAATACAGTTCATACCTCATTTTTATAATTTTATTACTTTACATTGAAATGTTTTTCTCAAAAAGAAAAACTCATTTAAAATACAATATTTAAATTGATTATATAACAATAATAATCCCACAGATTTACAAAAACAAACAAAAAAATATGAGGAGAAATAACAAACAAATATATAAAAATAAAAATAAATATAAACAGTGATTTAATACCTATTTTCACCTTTTTTACCCTCACAAATTCATTTACACACACACACGTGTCTAAAAGCACATTCTCATACTTTTAAATTTTTATATTTACACACATACGCACACTCACATCTATATTTAATTACATATATGCATATAAAAAATGGAAAAATTGGAAAATTTTTGTAAAAAATATTAATATTACGCCTTTCCTTTGCCAGGGTGTGGCATGATATAATTTGTTTGGTTTTGTCTGATGGGTTTAGTGGCCGGATGACTGCAATAAAAAAAGCAAAACAGAATTTTTTTATATTCTTTTATTTACAAAATTAAATAAAAACAAAGTGTGAAAAATTATAAGAAATTTAATTTATTAATTTTTCTTCAAATCTTTTTTTGGGGGGAATAATGGGACCAATACGGGAATTGAAATTTAATTAGTGGATTTTTTGATTTTTAATAGATTTTAAAATTAGTAGTTTTATTTTTTTAATTGAAATTCATATTTAAAAAATACAATTTTTACAAAATCTTTTTCTTTGGTTTTGATTTAGAAAAGTATCAGGTGCCCATTTGGTCATTCATAGTTGGTTATCCCACCAAATTCGCCAAACATTAAGTAATAAATTCAGACAAAAAAAATTGTAAATAGACAGTCCTTTTAAAGTTATACACATAGAGAAAAATTAATGTTAAATTAATTAAAATAACTTTTTTCAATTATGATTTTGCTTCGCAGACAAAAAAATGGTCATTTAACAGAAAATGAGAATATTCTTGAATTTTTACAACTTGAAACTTGGCACTTAAAAGTAATTTGAAAAATTAATCGTTGTATAATTATATATATTAATATCGTAAGATCCGAATATATAAAATATTCACCACAAACGTAAAAGCATTCAATTTAAACTTATTGAAAATGTATTCAATCTAGAATTAACTATGTTCAACGTTGATTTTGCTTAATGTGTTTTTTTTTCTGTGTATGTGTATAGATCATCTCTTATAATTTCAGAAATATTGAATATAAAGCCCATTTACCCATTTTAAGATGGTTTTTTAAGTCTTTTTAAGTTAACTGGATAACTGAACTATTACTGCACCAAACGTATTAGAACTTTAACAAAAAAATCTAAATAAATGAATTTTTATTTAAATTAATATAATTTTTCTTCACATTAAAGAATTTTCTTTAAATATACTAAAAGCATTTAATCAAAAAAAAATTAAGTTAGTTTGAATAAAATTTTTGTTTATTTAACTATTTTTTTCGTCAAATAATTTTGAATATTTTATTTGTCATTTTGAATGAAATATGACAAAGAAATTTTAAATTGAAAGAAATTAAAGAAGAAAATATTTTATAGAACATTCTAAATAAAAAAATTAAAGGAATTTTTTCCAAAAATTCATGAAAATGCAAATGGAAAATCAGCTGATCAACAAATTTGTAAGTAACTTTTCATCAGAAATACAAATCGGTCGGCTCACCACCATCCTACTGACATTGCACTATTGACATTTCGTGACGAATGTGAATATTTGAGAAAAGTTATTCAAATACACCCTGGAATTTTGACAAACTGTGTCTTTCTTAGCTGCCCGAATCAATTTCAATCTGTCAATTTTCATTTTACCACAAAATTTCAGAATCTTTACCACCGACATATATGTTTTGGAAACACTGTTCTTTATTATTATTTATTTGTATTATTTTCATATCATATTTTGATACACTTACATTGTAACCACTACCAATAAACCAATAAACACTTGTAAAACAATAAAATGTAAAGTTACTTGCCAACAATAACAACAATAATAACAATAAATAGCAATAAACAATATGCAATAACAACAAAAAACCAACAATAATAAAAAATAATAATATAAAACAATTTTTATGAGTAATTCAGTGCCACGTACCGCGTTTACCGCTTCAGCTATTTAATGTACTTTAATTTATTACCATTATATGCACTTGCACACACACACACGTACATAAATACACATAAAGCACATGTACCACTACTAGCAAAAGCATTTAAAAAAATATGCGTATTAATTTTAAAAAAATATTTATGGATTTATAGTTTTATTTATTTTTTATCTCATGAATTTACATTTATTGGTTTAAGTGTTAAATAAATTTGTATACAAAATATTTTCATTTTCTATAGTTTTCTCTCTCTCTCTCTTATTTGTTATTTTTAATGATTTCAATATGATTTATTTACATTCTCTTAAAAACAATAACAACAAACATGAGAAGTATACAAAAGAAATTGAATTGTAAGTATGAGCAGGAAACAGAATAAAGACAGTGTCCAGGACATTTCAATATATTGCAGGGAAATGGCAGGATTAATAGAATTTCTGTGAAATAAAGTCTAAAGTAAATAACTGTGTACAAATATCTTAAATACCCTTTTACATACATCTATGTAACCAGATTCACTGTTAATGGGTTTTCATATCTGCAATTTACTCCATTTCATAGGACAGTGGGGTAAAATTGAAACATTTTTGAAAATAAATCTATAACTTTTGTTTGATGAAGGAGGTTTGTATGAAATTAAACACAGAGAATTTTTCTTAAAATTTTTACAAAATTCTCTTATAAGAAAAAAATTTTGTCCCATGTGGTTGTTGTTGTTGTTCATAACTATAGGAAAACAATAGCAACGTTTAAAATAATGTTTTTGAAATTTTGGCCATAAATATGTTTGTTTGTGGAAATCGAAAGCGAAAACAACTCGTGAATAAAATTTTCCATGCATATTGAGTGCTCTTGAGAACCTATTCTGACTCATATAAAGACTATAGAAATGACTGTCCTATCAGAAGTTAGAGTTTTGTTAAAAAAATATACATAATTTCCACAGGTGATGTCCTTTACTACACTCAAAAATTTATTATTCTTGAATAAAATCAAATAAAAATTGATTCTAAAATTTTTTAAAATCATTTTTTATTCCAACACAAATTTTATATTTTTTTCATTTCCAAAAAACCTCTGTGAAATCCCACTGCTTTATCTAGCAGTCTGGCATTTTATTGTTTCGGTATTTTTATTTTTTTATACAATTTTATTATTTTGAGGTTTGGTCTCAATGGCCAAGTGTCACTTAAGTTTAAAAACAGTTGAAAAAAAAATACATAAAAATATAAAAACATCAAAAAAAGCAGAAAAGTGCATTTTTGCGTTAAAGGAATTTACTTTTAAGTTATTAAAATGTGTTGTTGGGTAAATAGTAAATACCAAAATAGCGAATATAAACAAACACACACACACACTTACACAAATGCCCTTACAGGCCAAATGTCATACACTCATACATTGAATATGAGTAAAATTGTATTACAACAGAGAGCACTTTTATAAATGAAAATTCTTTTACACACACACACACTCACTCACTCACAATAAATATATTGACAACATATGACATAAATATGTTTGTAATGTGTATGAGGCAAAGAGGGAGTTTAAATGTATTTTATTACATTATCCTGCTCTTCAATGTATTGGTGTATTTTGAGTAAATACAATAAGATTTTAATTGTTTATATATACACAATTATTATTGTTATTGTTGTTGTTCCGGATACTTTTGCTGTTTGCAAACTTGTATTATTTGTTATTTTTGTGTAAAAATAATGACATCAAACAAAATGTAGAATTGTCATTTAACCGGAAATAGTGTCTGGGCTTTTGTTTGAGGTTAAAAAAAAATTACAAATAAATTATGAGAGCATTTTATAAGGTCACATTACAAGAGACGAAAAATAATAATAATAATATCGTCAACTAAAAAAACGATAAATTCATTAAAAGTCAAAATATAAAAAATATTATTTTAAAGTGTATTTAGTGTTAACACAAAATATGAAATTAAAAAATGAAGTCTCTGGGAACGATGCGTTATTATTTATAATCATAATATAAAGAAATTTTTACCTAATTTTAAATTGTTAGAAAAATTTCACCAAATTGAAATTTTCACCAAAATTGACAAATGTAAAAATGTTAACTAAAAATTCAAATTTTCACTAAAATTCAAATTTTCACTAAAAAATTCAAATTTTTACTAAAAATTCAAATTTTCACTAAAAATTCAAATTTTCACTAAAAAATTCAAATTTTCACTAAAAATTAAAATTTTTCCTAAAAATTCAATCTTTCACTAAAATTCGAATTTTCACTAAAATTTAAATTTTCGCTAAAATTTAAAATTTGCACTAAAAATTCAAATTTTCACTAAAATTAAAAATTTTCACTAAAAGTTCAAATTTTCACTAAAAATTCAAATTTTCACTAAAAATTCAAATTTTCACTAAAAATTCAAATTTTTATAAAATTTAAATTTTTCACTAAAAATGCAAATTTTCACTTAAAAATGCAAATTTTCACTTAAAATTCAAATTTTCACTAAAATGTCAAATTTTCACTAAAAATTCAATTTTTCACTAAAAATTCAAATTTTCACTAAAAATTCAATTTTTCACTAAAAATTCAAATTTTCACTAAAAAGTTAAATTTTCACTAAAAATTTAAATTTTCACTAAAAATTTAAATTTTCACTAAAAATTCAAATTTGCACTAAAAATTCAAATTTTTAATAAAAAATTAAATTGTTCACTAAAAATTCAGTTTTCCACTAAAAATTCAAATTTTCACTAAAATTTCAACTTTTCATATAAATTGAGATTTTCACTTAAATATTCAAATTTCCTATACAAAATTCCAATTTTTAATAAAATTTGAAAATTTTAAAATCTTCACTTAAAATCTAAATTCACATATAAGAATAGAACTTGAGTTAAAGTCAGTTTGTCGCGAAAATTGCGATTATGAAGTCATTTTCTTTTCTAATTCTTATAAAAAAAAATATTAATTTAAATTTATTTGTATTTGACAAAATCTTATTACAATTGCAACATAAATTTGAGATTTGAACCCTTCAAAGTAATATTTAGAGGCAGGTTCGTATGTGCAAAATATTCTCGTATAATTTGGTACAAAATTTAAGAGTATTATGAGATGTATTTTCTTCTATGACCTTTAAATCTCATTCTGGGAGGAACATTTGTATGGATGCTGAACAAATAAGACAAAGTTTAAATGATTCCATATACTTGACATTTGAAAAATCCAAGGTTGATTTATAATGCAACAGAAAACTCTTATTTGAATTAAAAGTTTAAAACAAAAAGTCAATTTCATATTATTGATGTTTTTTTTTAATTTCATTTCTTTAATCTCTGCACTTTTTTAATCACTTTTACAATCAAAATTATAATACATTTCGTTTAATACAAGTGTTTCAAGTGTATTTGGTGAAATTAATGAAGTGGTATTATTATAAGATTTCAGCTCTGTAGAATATAATTTCCAACTTATTATTTAAAACAACAAAAACAACAATAAAAATATACAATTTTAACTACAACAATATTAAAAGCTATAAATTTATATGAATGAAATAAACCATAAGTAGTTCACATTAAAATAAATAAATAACAAAAAACACAACAACAACAACAAATGAAAATAACATTAAAAAATAGCAACAACAAAAAGACAACAACTCAATGCATTTTAACCATAAGATACCAACTATTTTTATACAATGACTCTTATAAATGACCAATAAAACATAAAAAAGAGAAAACAACATGAAAAAAATATGAAATAAATAAAAAATGAATGATGATAATTAAGGGGTAATTTAAGGAGAATATAAAATAAGCTACACACAATGGGGCAGAAATTAATTTTATTTGCTTAACATGAATTTTTTCGATTTAAATTGAATGAAATTAAAATGTGTAACGATTCCTCAGGTTTACAAAAAAATTTGAGTATAACGCATATTGACCACTTCTCCACGAAACAGGGTTTTAACGAAATTCCCACTTTTCCCTATGAAAATACCCAATATTCCAATTTCTTTAAAACGTGTTTAATAATTAAATTTCTTTTTTTTTTTTTTTCTATTGCAATGATAACAGTGGTCACAAACCATGATTTTGGAAATTATTCTGCAAAACTGGTACTATTGAATATTTTGTAATTAAATGTCATGTAGAACATTACTGTGTTTATTTTTCAACTGATTTGGAACAGCAATTGATCCTAGTTGGTCCTAGGGTCGGGGAGATGACCTCTAAAAGTTTAGAGCTCAGTCAATTATTGTGGATGTGAGCGTCACAACAACAGGCAGACGGGTATAGCGACATCGACTTAGATTTTGATTTTATCTAAAAGTATATTTATACATTATGGAGTCTCAGATGATTCCCTCTTAGTTTTTAACATGGAATGACAACTTTAGTATACCCTCTTCAACACTTGTGTTGGTGGAGAGTATAAAAACGATTTTTTGCATTTTTCCCCAAAAAAGTAGTCATATTTATTCACTTAAATCAGTTTTTTTCTTCTGAAGTACATATTTTTTTAATTCTGAAAGAACTAAATGAAAGTAAAACAAATCCGAGAACATTATGGGCAACACTTTCCCCACTATTCCATTCAAAAATCTTTCTTACTCAAAAAGAGTTCCTTTGGTTTTTAGTAAAAATAGTCAAAGTTAAATCTGCAAATAGAATTATAAATATATAGCTAATGTACTCGAAAGTCTGTAATTGGTGAAAAACTTATACAACGACTAAATGAGAAATTTTTAAAAAAGTAAATATCTGAAATGAGTTTCCCTTTAGACTCAGAACTTTTTAAAATATAAGAGATACCTTCATATGTAAAATAAATATCTTGCTCAATATGTATATACCTGAGATGAAAAAATTTTGAAAGGTTACCCACTATACCCTTGTGGATCTGTCGCCCCCTAGATAAACACGAAAACACATCACGACATATTCAATGGTTCAAAAGTTGCAGAGTTATTTACAAAATATCATTTTTATCCGACAGGGCCAACATCCATTTACCAAACACTTTAAATCGTGTTACCAATTTAATAACAAACTTTTACTGCTTTCAATTTTTTAAGCAGAAAAAGCACTATTGTGCCAACCATAAATAAAGCCATAAAGTTTGTATGTTAAACCTCTCATATGTCAGATTAATCTCTTTAGGACAATTTGCATGAATGTAGCAATGATGGTATTAAATAAATTTAATAATTTAAAAGGAATGCAAAATGAATTAAAATAAAACCAAAAACAAAAAAACAAAAAATAAAAAATAACAATAAAAAGGGCTCACAAATAAATACAAATATAAAAAATAAACATAAAAGAGAAAGAAGAACTACCGTTAAAAAACAAAAACTATAAAAATTCCTCTTTTTTACCTCTTACGCCTACATTTTACTGGTAAATTAATGGATTTTTAATTGTCTCGGTGTGAGTATTTATGTAACTCTACAATGTATAAAATGTATATGTAAAGCCTCGAAAAGGATTAAATATATAATAAAAACAACATATATGTATATATATAACAAAAATTATTCATGTTATTTTTATGGTTGAAAATGAGAGGAAATGAAAAATGTGGCATAAAAAAACTTTTTAGTTACACACATACACACATGCGAAGACGTGCATACACATATATAAATAAGATTGTAAGTATATAAATACAGTTTATATACGATGAACATATATGAATGAATGGATGAATGTATAAATGAATGAACATGGTTTACTAACATTGCACAATGGGATGGAATAAAAAGTTTTGGAATTTTCATAGATGAAGCCCAGTCAGAGATATAAAATGTTTGTTTTGATATTGCAATTCGCAATGAAAATATTAATGAAATCTTAACTGAGACGAAATTATATAGAAAACTTAAAATATAGGAGAAGGCGAACCGATCACTGCAAGTGTTGGTAGGGAGCTTTCTGGTTATATAGATTTTAAACAAAATATTTTTTAAAGGCAATTGTGGAACCATCTTTCTGAAATTCAATTATATTCAATTAAATTATGTGCTAATCCGAGAGGTAACTTTTAAGAGATCTACATGAAATATTCAACCGAACATTACACATTTCAATAGACTTAATCTAAAATAATGTTTACTAAATTCCATCAAGAATTGTGACCTGTAGAGTGTTCACTATGTCAACATGGACTAAAAGCCAGACGACCATTGAGATATTATGTGTTTATGCAGATGTTTGTAACGGACAGAACAACTAGTATTTGAAGCATTCATATCCTTCCTTTGAAGTAGGGAGGATTTCGAAAAAAAGTGACGAAATGTTGATCTTTTTTTCGAATCGTTTATAACGTTTATATAGTGCTTTCTGTCACTTTGCTGGAAGAGGTAGTCCGACTCTGTTTAAAATCTACTACACTTTTTTGTGCTCCTCAATTCTATTTTAACAAGAGCCCAATATCTCACTCTTGGAATAGCTCATTATTGTTTTTTTACCACTCAAGGACGTGCTTTCCATACTGACAGGACACCAAGTCAGGCTAAAAATAACTGGTCACATCATCATGAAGTCTTCTGAATGGAATCAGCTGTTTTTGGAAACATTCTTTGATGAAAGAAATTTAGGAAATGTTGACTCTGTTGGATCCTACAGTTTTCTTTAATATTTCCTCGAGCATCAGCAACATAAAATGTTTAACCTGGAAGTTGCAAAACTTTGCCACAACATACGTTTCGTTATTCATTATGCAGCAAGATTATTTTTAGAAACTTAACCAGTTTCGGTGCTCTGTTTTTTTTTTCTTTAAATTGCTAGCAACGTTCCTCCAAAGAACTTTTTTAGCCTTGTTTATCCTTAAACCTGCATTAGTTTTAAATTTTCGTACCAAATAGCACTGAGCTTACCGGGCTGCTTTTCAACCGGATGTGTTGGGACCTCTTTTGAAAATACTTTCCATTTATTTTTTTGGCTTTGAAAACATCAAGTTGACCATTTCTTTTACCTGAACCAAGTTTTCTTTCAACACAAAAGTTCTTCAGGTACTATATATGAGGCAGCTTTTTTAGCTTTATCTAGTTAATATTTGACTCGTAGCTTTATTTTGACTCAAGTTTCTATCGCTTTCTAAATTTAAGATGACCCATTGTGCTTTATTGATATGTATATGCAGTTTTAATACTCCTTTTTTTCTGTGAATTGATAAAACATAATGTATGAAGGAATGAATAACAAAAATTAACTACTTGAATAACTTTTATTTATGCAACATTCACATACTCTACACATTTGCATGTACACACACATATAAATGTAAGTATGTTTGTGTGTTGGTGGTAGATAGTAGTGGTAAGATGAGCCGGATACAAATACACCCGGAGTAAGAGTAAGTTGAAGAGAAAATTTGTTTTTAATTAAATTGCAAAAGGTTTAAATATAAATGCGTCATGCATCATGTCTATAAAAATGCAACAGCAAGTAAAGACATTTTTGCAATAAAATCTCCTTCATAACAAGTAGTAACCAAAACCACACAATATTACACACACTCACACTCAAGCACATACTCACACTCAAATGTACACATATATAAAATTTTATATTAAACTGTCCAAAATAAGTGTAATGAAAACAAAATTTACTACAACAACATTATAAAACAACAATACAATTTCAACAAAACTGTTTCCTCTTTTAAGAAGAAAAGTCATTTATCAATACAGACGCAGGCAACAGAAACCAAAGAAGAAAACAAAATTAAAATAAAACAGAAATAATAAGAGACAAAAATTTTTTAACAGAAATTGATTGGAGTTTTATTGTAAAAATAAGAATAATATATGACTTTCGTTTACTCTTTTTTTCTTATTTTTTTTGATTTTCTTCATTTCTCGCATATTTATTCGTTTTATTAAATTTTTCTCTTGTTTTTCTTGGCAAACAGCAGAAAATCCCACTTACAGTTAAGAATGAAAGAGAAAAACAAGGAAAATGGAAATTTATTATAAATTTTTATAAATGAAAAATTGTATTTAAATGAATTTACGTATGAATCTTTCAAAATTTTAAAAGATTTATTTTTTTTTTAGTTTTTCATTCTTCTCATTTTTTCTACTTCACGTATCTGTGAATAAGTAATGGTTTTCTTGGATAAGTAAGTGTGCGTGTGTGTGCAAGAGCGTGTGAGAGTGCAAAAGAATCTGTTAAACAATAAATTTTTGGTTTTCTATTTTAATGTTGTAAAAATAAATCATATATTTTCTTTAAAATATTTGAGGTTGTTTTGTACAAGGAAAATAACTAAAAATTCATTATAAGATTTTGTATAGACCATATCTAATGTCCTTAATAAGATTCCAGGATTATGAACAGGTAAAAATTCAAAATAATGTTGTTAACAGTATCAGAAAATTACCATCATGTTTAGTTAGGTCATCATTCTGCCATGAAGATTTTAAGAATGGGAAAATTGGAAGAGAGAAAACAAAAATCATATAATGAAGTTGTATTTTCTGAGGAAAAACAGTCGGAGAAGGAAGTAATGAAGAAACAGAAGGATACAAGTAAGAAACAAAAAAAGGTGAAAACTGTTGGCACCACTAGCTGCCTCTATTGCAAGGTGGTGTATTCTGAGGAATTCCGTTGTATCATGAAACCATCAGTAGTTGCATATGAAACTACAGATGTCTCTCATATCAGCGGTATTTACATTCTTCAGGTATTGCTGTAAACTGACACCAAAAAAGCATATACGCAAATCTCTACAAACAGTGGCAGAAAGGATGATTAAAGGCTTCCTTCTCTTTCCCATTTCAATAGCATCTACAGAAGTCAACTGAGGAATGACTCAAAGAGATAATGTCCAGAAACAACAACAACTGTATTTTTCAAGAATATTCTTAATATGTTAAATAATATTAATGTCTTGGACGTATTCTATTTGTTAACATCATTTTTATCATTCTGGTAAATGAAGTTCGTATACTCGACATCCCATCAGCGTTTTTCGCAAGAGACGAGAGGCAATATATATAGATGATTGATGTCTTCATCAGTGAGGTACGCTTCAATTTTTGACAGGATATCAGCATTCATATTACCCTGATCAAATGTTTTCGCAACCATATCAATATTTTATTTGATATAGACACACACACACACTTTTTAGCTACCGAATTACGGCCTTGTCATCATTAAAAATCCCTTCGTATGTCTTAAAATATTTATAACAGCTGAAATTTCTTTTTCGCACGCGAGTTTTAGTCTTGAGAGTACTTCTCCTATATAGTGGGAAAATGCCTTGCATAGGAGCAGAAGAGAATGCAATGACCAATGAGTTCTGGAATTTCACTCATCACTCTCAAGATAGTCTTGAGAGCATATATCCTTTACCTTAAGTTTCCCGTGGCTTTTAGCTTCACTGTCATTTGAAGAGAGAATTTAATTTATTCTGTGAAATACTAAATCAAATTTTGGGATTCCCATCATTCTCATTAAAGAACACTAATTACCATTAATATCGGTTAAGATTGACTAAATTCATTTCACACATTGAGCTGTGTGTATGAAATAGGCTCATTTAAAATATTATCGTATGGATCGACCCTGTCGAATTTTTAACCGATCATCTCCAATTCTTACTGCGATATCTCTTAACTTGTGTCCTATAAACTGTTTGCATCCAGCCAGATAAAAAACAAGCAACGTTAAGTCAGGAAGTTGTTCTTAAAGAGTTTATAGCCAATTGAATAAATGGGGAACAACGTTAAGTTCGAATGAAATTCTCACACGATCGGTTTACTTTCCACATAAACGTGTAATACACCATTATTGAAAGCTCAAATATTCCAAATTTATCTGGTACAAATTATCTAGTTGGATCAATAATTTTTGTAATTTATGGGAAATTTAGATTGATTCTTTATAAGATCCATAAGACTTCTGTTTACAATAAGAAATTAAAAAAAGCTCACATTTTATCACCAACACAGACTCATCGAATGATGTGTCAAATAGTAAAATCAATGAATTTTTTGTTCAGATCTAAGTTATAGACTTTACAGATAAAAAATCAGGAATTTTCTATTTGTTGGCTTATGGAACTCCCCCAATTTTTAATTTTTAAACTCATAAATATTTCTATTATTTTTTCCCTTTAAGTTTTTCTTAGGAATCTCAAAATGTGAACCATGCGTCAGCATAATAAATTATATACAAATGCAGTATCTAACACCTTAAAGACTAGAAATCTTAGAATTCTTTTTTCTCAAATTTCACAAGCGATACAAAAGGCAATTGCAGGGCAAGCAAAATAAAGTAATAAACTACTTTTTTCATGTGAGATTTTAAACAGGACTTGGAGACTTTGTGAATGACGTTACTAAAAATGATTCAAAACTGATGCGATTCATGCCTTGGACTACAATTTTGGTACTTTAAAAAGGAGAGTTTGAACACGATGCTTCAGAAGGTTACGAACTACCTTCTAGCAGAATGGAAAATAATGTCAACATTAATTTTAATGAATCTTGTACAATTTAATTAGTTCTAATTAATTTCAAGTTCAGTTCGAGTTCACTTCTATTTCAGTTGCTTAGGTTTTGAACAGCCAATCTGTAAGTTAATATAACATCAACTAATTGTGTTTATTATGGGTTGTCCTGTGTTTTACATTTTGGCGTAAAAAAGCAAAATAAAAAGATTTTAAATTTATATTTTTAAAAATAAAATGAAAATAAAATCAACACAGGGAAAATACGGCGATTTATATCTTTAAGAGATCATGGGAAGAGTTGTTTCCTTTAACATAAAACATAACAATAGAAAGGAAATGTATTGTTAAGAGGTTTCATAATAAAAACATTTAAGAAACATTATTTTTAAATTTTGTTAAAAATTCTAGATGATTCTTAATGATTAAAGACACCTTAAATCGTATTTTTTGCAACGTTTTCTTTTTTTCCAACTTTGTTCATGTTTCGTTACATAATCTTATTATGTTTTAACATTTTTATATTTATCATCTGAATTCAGCAGATTCAGATTGGTTTTCGTATAAAATTCCAACTAAATTACTGTGTCACAAGAAAGTGGAAGTGTCAGAGTAAACCCCTAACAAAAAAGACAATACACTGGAGGCATTTATCTCACACTCCTACCAACACTTACACATTTTCGCTTCTACCCAAATAACTACAAAAATCTACGTTATATATGCAAAGGGAAGAAGAAAGAGAAAAACCAAAATATTTTCAACATTACTTAGGGGAACACATGTCATATCCAATCTCGGCGTGTGTAAGATACACAAGAAAAAAAGATACCAAAAGATACAGAACTGTATCTGTTTGTTTAAAGAGATATAAACATATAAATGAACGCCCGAATAAGTGAATGAATGGTTGGTTGAATGAATGAATGAATGAACGAATGAATGAAAAAGAATTATTATGAATAAACGAGTTTACAAATGAAATTGTCTTCAATATACAAAAGACAAAATGCAATAAAATATTGCTTTGGTTAGCAAAAACAAATGTGCGAAGCAAAAAATGAAAACTGGTAGAAAAAAGAACTCATAATAATAATTTTTAAATTATGATTGCCTAAAGCTTAGAAGGCTGTTAACTGTCTCCAAAGAAAAAAAGACCCAAAATCACAAACACAACTAAAGCCCCACAACTGCTAAAAGATATAAAAAATGAGCAATAATAGGAACAAAGCCTGTGACATATAACACAAAAAATATATAGATTATTGTTCTGTTCTCATAACAAAAGTTAAGACAAACTAACAAAAATTCAAATTTCCGACTTCACACAAATATCCGCTACCAGAACTCAACTACATTTTTTTAGATCTCATCTCAATGTGTAGTTAAAGCAACAACTTGAACAAAAACATAAATCGTAAAGAAAATGGAGGCCCATTCAAAACTAAAAGCAATAATGCCAATGTCTAGTTTCTCATTCAAACCATTACGATGTCTTCCAAAGACTTTAGAGCTCAAATTCCACCAGTAAAAACCCAAAACAACTATATGAATCACAATTTTAATTTGCTCCTAAA
>PYHX02000158.1:5624299-5641023 GCA_004302925.2 Cochliomyia hominivorax | reverse complement strand
TTTTGAGTTCAGTTCTAGTTCAGTTCAAGTTAAGTTCTTGTTCATTTCGAGTTCGGTTCTAGTTTATCTTTAGTTCAGCTCTAGATCAGTTCTTGTAAAGTTCTAGTTCAGTTCCTGTTCAGGATGAAGTTCTGGTTTAGTTTCTAGATCAGCTTCTAGTTCAGGTCCTTATTCAGCATCTAGATTAGGTTCTAGTTTCATTTTTAGTTCAGGTTCTAATTCAGGTTCTAGTTCAGGTTCTAGTTTAATAAACAACAGAATTTTGAACTATATTTTTTGATTTTGTTGAGTTCTTCGATCTCATTTCTGATCTTTAATACTAAAGTCTCGGAAGGATAGACGGGTATTTACAAAGCCGAAATTTAAATCAGTAGTTCTCCATCCAACACATGTAATAACAAACTAAATATATTCTTATTCATCATTCACGATGAGATAACATGAAGCAAACCCCTACACATGCACACAAGTAAAGTTACATTGCAGCCTCTGTAAGCGTAAATAGAAAAAATGAAAGAAGAAATACGTTCGAAATTTTCATTTTGTGTAATGGAAAAATCAAATTTATGACCGTATGTTTCTCATACGATTCACTGAAATTTTCGATTTTTTTTTTTGTTTCTTTCCTTATTTCGCCCACTTCTAAAATTTGAAAAGGAAACAAATACGTACTCATTCATAGTGTGTGTGTGTGTGTTTGTATATGTATAGATGTAGTAAAGTTGGTTAACTGGCCAAAACAAAATGTAATACTTCTATCTACAGTTGCCTACTTTTAGGAAACAATGAATTTTGTACAAAATGTATTTGAATTAGATCTCATATTTGCCTTGAAAACTAAACTAAAAATAAACTAAAATATGACAAAATGTTTGTAAGTTTGTATGTTTGTATGTGTGCATATGGATATTTGTATAAAGATATTTTGTATTTTCTGTGAAATATTGAGTTATAAATGCTTATTGTTAAAGATTTGTGTATTTGTATTAAAATATATGTAAATGTGTTTATGTATATGTTTGTGTAACTGTACATATGGAAAATGTAACCAATTTTAAATTGGATTTTATTATAGATTATGACTTAAGCAGAGTGGTGAGAGATGCAGCTTAAGAATTCTAACTATAAATTATGGATGACACAAAAATTAAATCATATTTTATGAGAAAGACAAAAACGACCTAAAAATAATAATTCAAATTTGAGGTTAGAAAAAAGCTATAAAGACTTTTAATTTTACATTAAAGGTTGAAATATATTAGTTATTCAATAGTAAAGTGAATGAAGTTTTTATATTCGAAAATTTCTTCAAATCCGTGACATAAAAAAGGAAATTTACCTTACAAAAAAAGTTGGTTAAACAAATTTTCACTATAATCAAAGTATTATTATTATTACTATTATTATTATTATTATTAAAAGTTTAATTTTTCACTAAGTAGTTAAACTTTTATTTAAAATGTAAGATTTTGGTAAAATATTGAATTTTTAGTGAAGGATTTGAATTTTCAATAAAAAATTTAATTTTTACTAAAAATTCTAATTTTTACCAAAATTAAAATTTTCAATAAAAAATTTTCATTTCAAATTTTTTTTTTCACTAAAAACTAAAATTTTTTACTAAAAATTTAAATTTCTACTAAAAATTCAATTTTTTACCAAAATTAAAATTTTCAATAAAAAATGTTCACTTAAAATTTTATTTTTCACTAAAAATTTAAATTTCTATTAAAAATTAAAATTTTCACAAATACTAAAATGTTGAAGTTTTATCAAAATAAAAAATTTTCATTAAAATTTGAAAAGGTGTGAGATCGAAAAATTCTTAACATAGATTTGTGTTAATAAAAACCAAACCTTTAATTTTATAATTTTATTTTTGTTTTTTAATTTTTATTTTAGTTTTTTTATTGATTAAAATTATTTAGTTAGTTTTAGGGATTAAAACTTAAAAAAATCGGTGGTCCATATCCGTTTGATATCTACTACATTTTTGGACACAATTTTTGTGCTTTGAAATTCTCTATTAGCGAGAGCCTAATATCTTTGCATTGACCTTAGTTCCCCGCAGATTTGCTTCTCTTAGTTAAAGTACCACATTAATGTTTTTGTACCACACAACGAATTGTTATCATAGTGATAGAATGCCTTATCATTAAAGAAAGCAACCATTTTGGAGATTTATGAATGGTAGTAGCTTTTTTCATTAACATTTCTTGATACAAAATTTCAGTATTTTGTAACAAATAACTGGCTTCGTTTGCAGCAACTACATATTTCCTGCCAAAACAAAAACTTTCTAGAAACTTTAACTGCTTTTAGGTACCAAATTTTTCTCTAAAATTCCATCGAGCAATAGCAACATTAAAATGTTTGCCAGGAAATTGCACAAATCTTTCCAAACATACGTTTCACCATCTATTAGCAGGAATATTTTTTTATTACTTGACCTCAATTTCCGTGCTCTGGTTTTGGCCTATACATTTTTAACAGTGTTCCTGCTAAGTCTTGTATGTTTCTAAATCTGCATTATCTTTAACTTTTCGTACCAAATAATCCGAGCACTGAGCTAATCGGACTGCTTTTGGGAGCCCTTTAAAAATACTTTCCAATTTGTTTTTGTTTCTTTTTGATTTGGAGACATCACGTGTACCATTAATTCCATCTGAAGCAAGATTTTTATCAACCGACAAGTTCTTCCGATATTGTTTTATAACATTGGAAACAGTTTGACGGCAAACTTGGTCAATTTTTTATGGGACCAAGTTGGGTTCTGTTGAAAATATTTAATACATTCAGTATACACTTTTCTCTTGTCACGCATTTTAATCAACAATACATTCACTTTTTTTGGCATTAATCGTAATTACTGGCATATTTAACGGAGGTAACTTGATAAAAAAGGGTCAAATAATACTTGTGTTAAAAGTTTTAGTGTGCTGAGAATTTCTCAATCTCACTTCTAATATTCAATACAGTTTTTACTAAAAATTAAAATTTTCACTAAAAATTGAAATTTTCACTAAAGTTAAAAAAATTAAAAATTTCACTTAAATTTAAAAATTTCACTAAAATTTAAAAATTTCACTAAAATTTAAAAACTTCACTAAAATTTAAAAACTTCACTAAAATTTAAAAATTTCACTAAAATTTAAAAATTTCATTAAAATTTAAAAATTTCACTAAAATTTAAAAATTTTACTAAATTTTAAAAATTTCACTAAATTTTAAAAATTTCAATAAAATTTAAAAATTTCACTAAAATTAAAAAATTTCACTAAAATTTAAAAATTTCACTAAAATTAAAAAATTTTACTAAAATTTAAAAATTTCACTAAAATTTAAAAACTTCACTGAAATTTTAAAATTTCACTAAAATTTAAAAATTTTACAAAAATTTTTATATTTCACTATTTTTGAAATTTCGACTTAAATATGAAATTTTCACAAATATTGCAATAGTGAAAACAAAAATTTTAAAATTTATTTGATATTTGAATTTTCGACATCCATAAAAATAACAGAATATGAGATTCCTTCCAGGAATACTGAAAAAAATATTAATGAATTTTCAAAATGCTAAGTCGACTTCTTGTCTTGGTGTAAATTCATATTTTTCAGTTTTATGAGTCAACCGAAAGATCAATTTGACTGCTCATCTGCATTAATATCACGAAGAAAAGCCATGTTTTCTCAGAGTTAATTGATGGTTAATTTTGTTAGATCCAAAAATTAAAAATTTCATTTTCATTTTTATACTCCCCTTTCCGATTTGTTTCAATATTCATGTGTTAAATTTAAAATCGAATTCCAGTTCACTTAAATCATATTATTTAAGTAACTTTCAAAATTATAATTCTCAACACCTAAAAATAACTTTATTATCAGCACATTTGTATTAAAAATAATGACGACTAAAAATATTAATCATTTTGATAAAAATAAATTAAAAGTTTTTAATTTTCAAAGTTAAAAAATAAATCACTGCATCACTCTTAAGTTCAAAGGTCCAAGAAATGTATGGTGAACACAGATAATACCGTTTCCAGTAATGACATGCAGCTGTCATACTCAATATTTAACAGCAAATTTCCGATAAGATAAGAAAGGTTTTTCCGAAACATTTTAAATAATAAAAAATTAATTCTTAAATTATCGTTGAAATGCATTGAATTAAAAATTTAAAATTTAAAAAACTGATTAAATATTTCGATAAACGTTAATCAAGTCAAATAAATGTATTATTTCAATAATCGTAATTTGTAATGTTAATTGGTAATGAAATGTTATTGTTTATTTCAAGACAAACAATTAAATATCACAATTTTCATTAATATTTGTTAAGAACTTAAAAAAAATACTTAAAACTGAATTAAATAATAAATAATCACGACACTTGTGTCTGTAAAACAGTAATAATGATAAATGAGGCGCCTTTTAAAGATACGCAAACATAAAATGTATATAAATATATAAAAATATGAGTCATGGTTAATAAATTATAGATTAAATTAAAAAAATGTCCATAATTAAATCATTATAGGACATTTATACATAATATTTATCTTTGATATATCTATATCACTTAAACCTTCCCTCTGTCCTATTCTCGCATTTGGATCTAATGGTCTCATTGTATCTTCACCATTCACCGAAAAAGCTTTCGTCGTATAATGCATACAACTCTCATAATCATAACCCATATCAAAGTCTGTTACTACATCACTTTTATATTTTTCGAAATTAAATTCCTTTCCTGGTGTAATATTTTCATAAAGAATTTCCACATATTCATCACGTTGTGGATCACTTTGTTGATGATAGAAACCGAGAACATGCATAAATTCATGTAGAATCGAACCAGGACGGAAACATCCTTCATTTAGAGGATAAACTTCTAAATTCATTGTTTGTTTTTTGCCCAAATAGCCAACATGTGAATAACAACCACCAGAATTGGATGTAATGGCCACATAATGAGGTTGAGAGTCATCGGCCTCTTGGAAACGTAAACATGTGCGTGCTTCTAAAGTGGCAATAGCTTCGTGAATTGCCTGACGATGAGCAACATCTGGAAGAGAATATTTATTGTAAAAAAGAATTATTATTGTTGGAGGAAAATAATTTGGAAATGAAAAGATTTAAAAGGAAATTAAGATAAGTTCAGCAGATATCGCTGGTCGTTTTTATTACGTCCCGAATTCCAATATCTAAAATGGAGTTATCTGATTTTCAACCTCCATTTTTTTGAATGGGTTGATTATGGAAGAACCTCTGATATAGATTTTGACAGCTGTTCCTTGCAACTTCCCCTTAACGTAATTTTCACTTATGCCGGTCTTCTTAGAAAATGCCAATATTCACACTTAGATACATATTTACATACTTTTATGAAGTTGGAGAGTATTTGTCCTTGACCCGAAAATAATATATTAACAATACTGTACTTCTACATTCGAAATTTTATGAGAATCTATCCATAAGGCGCCCTCCCGGAAATTACTTAATTTGTTAATAAATTATATAGAAATTTCCCTTAGTACAAATACAGAAACAACTTTCCCACAATTTCACTAAGCTGCCTTTATAAAGACTACAACTTCAGATATGGTACTGGAACTGCTATAGCGGCTAAAAGAATAATATGTCAACTTCGTAATGAGTTTTCCAGGTATATGGGAATGTAATTGGTTCTGCACGCACTTCTGATCAGAACCGCTAATCTGTTTCCTCTGATATAAAACAAACTCACCACAGGGAAATGATAGAAACGTTTGTCAATTTTCACTTGTTTGAAATTTGACAAACGTTCCAGCCAGTGCTGGAAGACTACTGCCAGTGTTTGAGCTGGAAAACAACAATATGATTTTTTTCTTCATAATAAGATTCAGTTCTATGTTTTAAAACCTTAAATTCACTGTTTTAGTATGATTATTTGTCTGATCTTGATTAGATATCAACATATACAGTTATCAGAAAATTATGTCACATACAAGATTAATTCTAATATTATTCAAAACCCTGAATGATTCGAAACTTCCATAAAAAGCAGAGTTGGAAACTTAATTGCAATCTAATTTCGAAAATTCCATGAACATACTAAATTAAAGTCTTCATTGATGGAAAAACATTTTAAATTCGTCCGCTTCAAATAATAAACTATTTTCATAAACATAAATTCGGAAGTTAAATACTCCTTTACCAAAACAACTATATTATCCCACTGTAACTCTTGATCGGTTTAATGGATCTTGTTTAAAATTTTTTACATAGTAAAAGAATAAAGTTATTTATCGATTTAAAAAGTTTGAGCTCAAAATCTTCAACCAATAAAAATTTTCAATTTGAAAATTCTAAAAATTTCGATTTTTTTTTAAATATCCACATTTAATTTTAAAAATAAAATTTTGCTTATAATATGTCTATTAAAAAGGTTTTATTTAGATCTGCAAGGATACATAATGAAAAATATCCTTTTTGAATTCCTACTTTTTTTATTAAATTGTTAATTTAAATAAATTTTCACAAATTATTTTATTTGAAATTAACACCAAAAAAAATTGACAGGACATTTGTCAATGTTAGTATCCTGATGAATCAATAATTTTTTTTTTATTTTATTGAAACTTCCATTATATTATTTAATTTTTATTTCAGTTTCTTTATCCTTTTAAAATTTACAAGTCCTTTCAAAAGAAAGGACTTTTTGCAAAAAAAATGACTTGTATTTTATTCCGTAAATTCCGTAAAATTCCTTTAAAAAATGCATCAGGAAGTCTTATATCCTTCCTTCCAAAACTTACCAAAATTTCCCACAATTTTATAATACACAATTCTATCCGGCCATCGCTTTGTTTCAGCAATTAAACCATTACGTCCTTGAATTTTTGTGACAGGATTCGTCAATAAACGCAGTTGATCTTCCGTTAAAATCATATCACCTTCATATTGTCCTGACATTAATTCTGCATCCGAAATTGGTTTAAGCAAAGGAGCTGCTTGGACTTTTACACAAGAAAGTCCTATAAAAATTGCAAATATCGTATATGAACAACGCAACCGAAACATGTTTATTTATTGCAATCGAAATTGAAACTAATAAATTTCTAATGAAAAATAATACAAATCAAATGAAATATTTTATTACAAATGCAGGAATAAATTTTGATAAGATAAAAGCAAAAAACGTCAATTCAAGATTGAGTGTAAAACAATTTAGGAAGTGAAAAAGTGGTGAAAATCTAAGATATTTGTAAAGTGAAGTCATCGAAATCAGAATCTATGAATTCTTAAAAATATTTATTAATTAGCGAGTTAATAGTTGGAATAATAAAGAGTTGGGAAGAAAACATGCTATTTGATCCGTACAGTGCCTAACAAAAGTATTCTTCTTTTTTTGATTTAACAATATCGTAATTCATTATTTCTTACATTATTTCTAAATAATTTCCATAATTTATGATCCAAATATACAGCTGCGGTCAAAATAAAAGCACCACTAACATACGTCTTCTTTAATAAGTCATCCAAGCCGACTCCTTTTATACGTATGTACAAAAATCATCGCCCCATAGAATACTACTCCTCATTATTAATAATCCAAGCCAAGTTAGATTTAGCACACTTTAATCCATCTGTGACATTCGGAGCAGTTAGGAGGGGAACTTTTCATGATCTATGGGCTCTTAACTTATATTCTCTAAGTCTTCTTCTGATTCAGTACTTATTAACAGATTTAATTATTTTTTAATCCCCGCAGCTGAGATAAATGTCGCCTTCTTCATACTAAAGGTGTCGCCACAGTGTTTCTTCCACGACACCCAACATTCAATTTGTAGGTTATGGTATTTGTAATAATTTTATTTTATTATCTATTTATAGTCCTTATTTCGGCATAAGTTTGTTCATAGGAACCACGCTTTTTAATGAATTATCGTTATTGTAAAATGTTGTAACACTTGTTTGGACATTTTATAGTTTTTTCAAGTATAATATAAATGATGCTATTATTTCGAGAGGTACCAATCTGATATTTTGTCTTTATAATTAAATTTATTTATATTTAATGAAATTAATTAATATTTTCGGAAAATAACGGGATTACAAAATATTCATGAAGAAAAACACAAATCTGTAATAAAGATGTGACATGTGAGTGGTACTATTGTTTTGACAGCAGCTGTAAGTTACTTTTATGATCGTGTAAAAACTATAAATTATGATAATAAAATGTCTAGACTAAAAGTGTTTCCTTTGAATTATTGATTAATTGCGTCAATATACCATTAATGCCCTAAAATTTAAATGTTTTTTTAATAAGTAAAACAAGTAAGAAAGAGAGTTTAAAGATCATCTCTTAGAGGGTAACACACTTAGAAATTTATGATCCAGTATGAGTGTCTAAATGTTCCTTTTTGTGTTAATAATTTTATTATCCAAATAATTCTTAACTAATAATTATAAAATAATTAAATGAAATTATCAATATGACAGGTGTTTTTCTTTAATTGTTGTGAGTCATATGATAAAGAAGAACTATCAATGAAGTCAGAATAAAATGCTTTCACCTATTCCGTATGTAAAGAATAATATAATAATAAATCAAGTAATCTGCCATAAAATATAAAGTGTGAAATCAATGTCTTATTACCCAACTACATTTTGTGATTTTGAAAGGGCAGTTATGCCAATTAATGAGCCAAACACCATAAGTTTCTGTGCTCATTCCGACTACAATTATATCTCCGCTCCGAAGTGACTCGAGTTATATTCTAAACTTAAGTTTTTCCCCAGGAAATAAATATTCGATGCAATGGAACAACAACAACGTTCAGTTCTTTATTAAAAATTAAATCTTTAAATTAAGTTAAGAACCAAACAATTTAGAAAACAAATTTAATGCATTCGGAATATTTTATCAGGTTACACCAATACCACCAAATCCATTGAGCAAATTTCGGTTATTAAAAAAAATCATTTATGACTTTTTTGGAAAAAATTTTAGCAAGAAAAATTCCCTTCTTCAAATAAAGTTCATTCAACTTCATCAAGAATTTTTAAACAACAATTTTAAAACAAAACAACTAAAAATTCAATAACCTCTACTATGAATGCATGTGAAGTTAAAACGTTATTTTTCGTTCATACACACACATATATATACTCACAAATGTATTCAATATATAATTTTTTTTAATAAAAAAAATTTTTGAATCTTTTTCCTACTGAACTTATTTCGACAATATTTAGAATGGTAATGAAGGATATACAACCTAATATTATGGCAAGATTTTCTTCTCATTTGCTTCTTTTAAATAGCAAACTTCTCAGGACTATAGAAAATAATCAGACAGACGGACGGACAGACACAGCTAAATCGACACAAATTTTGATTTGATACAAGAATATAGACATTATGTGGTTTGAAATGATTCCTTCTTAACGTTACACGCGAAGGATATAAAATCATCAATAAACTGTCTCCAAAAATATTATCCGAAATATTTCTATAAAGTATGTTTTCAAAAAATCCTCGACAATTTGTCACCAATAATCACCAAGAATTTTAAAAAGCTCGTCTTTGAGAAAAAAATCATCGAAAATCTTCTTATGAGGAGAAATATCGAGATTTACACTTTGAACGTAAAATTTACGATGAAGTTTTGTATGAAAAAATCTAATCTATGAAAAATAACCATCAAGAATGAATCAATCGAATCGATATCCCAGCAAACACTTTTTCCCAAATAAACTCAATCATTTCCAAGATTTCAATAAATCGTGATTTTAAGTTAAAAACGTCTACAACTTGATAAATATAACTTGTCTAGCTAAAATAATTCAATTTTAATACTATAAACATTTTAACCAGATAAGCTTTATTTGTGATCCTGTTAAAAAAATTAGCAAAATGAATTTCAAAAAAAAAAATGATATTCAAAAATATTTTTGAAACTTTTTAAGAAACCCAGTGAATGATTGATAAAAAATTTTCGAAATTTATTTATGTTTTTTTTAATCTTTAAGTGCTTAAAGTATTACAATTAATGTTTAAGTAAAAATTTACAAGGTTCTGAAATTATAAATCTGGGTCATATTTGAAAAGAACAGAAATAAATTTATAAAATTTTTATTCAATCAAAAATATAATTGTTTATTCCAAAATATGACCGATTATGTTGCAAAAGCATACGACCATAGAATTTTTGAAAAATATTGTTTATATTTTGATAAGTACAATTTAGTGTCATAACTGTTAAAAATAAATACATGTGATTATTTTTATAGGCACATAATTTGTTTGGTATTGAATAACAAAATAACGTTAATCTAGAAGATTACGAATTATAACGGTTTATAAAAATCAAGAGATTGAGTCTTTTTTATACTCTTCACCACCAAAAGTGGTAAATAAAGTTAATATATCTTTGTCATTTGATAAAAGTCATGTGACGCTAAGAAGAAATCATCTCAGGGCCCATAATTATATTTATTATCGCATTAAATTAAAATCTGAATTCCATCTGTCTCTTGTTAGAAAGCTTACATCCATAATAATTGACAGAGATCAATAAAATTTGGACTAAGTATTTGTTATAGTTCCGAGATATTACCTGTTTATAATTCATGTTGAAACTGGAAAATTGAAGAAAACCGGATGGATTTAATTTCGTCTTTATTTCAACAAAATCAATAAATTGTTGTTGCTGCATGATTAATAACATTTTTATGAAATAATATTTTCTCTCTTCATTTTTATGAGGTTCATTAATATTTTCCTAATCTAAAATCTATTATATTTCGTCCACCATTGTTAAGTTTCCTTCTTTAAATTAGAAACTTATAGGATTTCCTTTTTAACACCTTCTTATAGACACGGAAACTAAAATAATTATCAAACTAACTATTTTTTTTCACAAACAGAAAGAAAATCATTTGTAACCTTTCAAAATGTACAATCTGGACTTTTGTTATATAAATAATTTATTGAAGGAATGAAATATTTATATATTTATGAAAGCAGATTGTTATAATTTATTATTAAATAATAAACAATAAAACAAAAACAAACAAATGTGAATATAAAGATAATAATAAAATACGCTTTTATTAGATAACATTTTCAGTTATTTACACACACTCATAATCGCATTTATATATATGTAAAATCTGAAATCCTTTAAATATAGAAAACAAAACAAACACACATTAACACAAACACATTAGTTACGACTTTTATTTAAACTTTCGTGTCACTGGATTTTATTATTAATTACTTTACCTGTATTTTGATCATTATCGCTTGTCTTTTTCTTGGTTTATAAACCATTAATATTATTAACACATACACTTACACATAAATACATATATATATGGAGATAGAAATGGTGATAAATCCACTTATTTGTTTACTCACATATACACATACAAACTCATGATTCAAAATACTTAAGACTTTAGATAGTTAATGAATAGAATTTCAAAATGAAATGAATTATAAAGCATATCTTAAGGGGTTTTGTTCTAAAGAAACAAAAAAGAACAAAGACAGACAAAATTACCATTATAAATGGAATAAAATGGGAATTTAATTCATTAAAAAACTACCAGTATTACTTTACTAACAGAAAGGGAACCAGCAAGGGGTTGTGGTCGAGGAAGAGTCTTTTTTCGATAGAAAAGTTTTTTTCTTGTAAAGAGTTTTTCTTTTTATAGAGCCGAAAGAGGAAGAATTAATTTTTGGAAAAATTTGAAAGAGTACGAATTATAATTAAGCAGATTTCTAGAAGAATTTGACAAACAATTTTTTTAGAACAATTAATGGGAAAGAATTTCTTTTTAAAAAAATTCGTAAGAAATAATAATGTTAAATATTTCGTAAGAAAATAGAAAATGTATAAGATTTTTTTATTAAAAATTATTTTTATTTTTTATTTTTGTAAGATTTTTAATAGAAAAATTCGCATAATAAAAAATCTTAAATTTTTGTTTATCGAAAAATTAATTTCTTAAAAATTCCATGAGTTTGTTTTGAAAAAGCTCATAAATTGTTTTGTGGAAACGAATTTTCTGTAGAAAAAAATTGAAAAATCTTTGATTTTTTTTCAATCTCTTCAGAGAAAATTTTCCTTTGAAATTTTCTTAAAGAAGAATTTCTCTTTAAAGAGAATTTCCTTTACAAAAAAATTTTTGCATGAATTTTTTTGAAGAAAATTTTCCACAAGAAATTTCTAAATAATTTTCCAAAAACTCTTTTGCAAAAATGTTTGAAAGAATTTCTTATTCTGTTTTCTTAAAAAAATTCTTAAAAAAATTTCTTCCGAAAATTTCTAAAGAAAATTCTCTCTGATGAGATTTTCTAAAGAAAATTCTCTCTGATGAGATTTTCTAAAGAAAATTCTCTCTGATGAGATTTTCTAAAGAAAATTCTCTCTGATGAGATTTTCTAAAGAAAATTCTCTCTGATGAGATTTTCTAAAGAAAATTCTCTCTGATGAGATTTTCTAAAGAAAATTCTCTCTGATGAGATTTTCTAAAGAAAATTCTCTCTGATGAGATTTTCTAAAGAAAATTCTCTCTGATGAGATTTTCTAAAGAAAATTCTCTCTGATGAGATTTTCTAAAGAAAATTCTCTCTGATGAGATTTTCTAAAGAAAATTCTCTCTGATGAGATTTTCTAAAGAAAATTCTCTCTGATGAGATTTTCTAAAGAAAATTCTCTCTGATGAGATTTTCTAAAGAAAATTCTCTCTGAAGAGAATTTTAAAAGAGAATTCCTCTCTGAAGAGAACTTCTAGAAAAAACTCTCTCTTAAAAGAGATCTTTTTTAACGAGAATTCTACTGTAAGAATTTTTTGTAATTTTTGATTATGTTTTCTCAGATGAAGCTTATTGTATTTGTATTTTTAAAAAAAAATCAGAAATTAAGATAATTTTCTCTAAAAGATCTTATCTGAAATAGATCTAAAATACCCACCCATCGCTACCAGGTCTTAATCAAGAGTTACCTTATTACTTGTTAATAAGTGTATCAACCAAAATATTTCTCTCCATTACAGTTATCTAAACGTCCTTCATTAACAACTTGATCCAAATTGTTTCACTTCTTGTCCAAGACCGCAATCCAAAACGTTAAGTGTTTTACAATTGCTCTTCTATTCATTAACAACCTTTGATAAAGAGCAATTAATGACAAACATAATTGAGAATACTGTTTGGCTACTTGTTTGGCAAAAGAACAATAACTATAAAAAAAGATAATCGTTTTTAAATATTTCATGTCAGTTTTTTTATATCAAATGACGATAAATCTAGAATTATTTCTAACGATCGAGAGGGACATTGTTAGATAAGATAAATTCAATAAATTGGCATATCATTGGTCATTCGTAAATCCAAAATTCCGGTGATCATAAATTTCAATAAGCGTGTTAAAAGATTCTAATCTGGGGCCAATAAATAATTTCGCGATAAGATTCATTTTATTTTCACTGAAGTTTCAAAAATATTTGCCACCACCTTTAGTCGTTAAGTGTTAAGATTCAGAAGCGGACATGCTGTTCAGTCTTAAGAATATTGTAGTATTTTTTGCTCTTTTGGGTTTAGCATTGGCTATGCCTACTACCCGAGTGGAAACCGATCCCGAATTAACAGCTGGTTATGTAGAAGGTGATATGGTTTTAGATACAAATACACGTAATGGTTTACGAAGTGAGGTTTTCAGGTGGCCCAATAATACCGTTTACTATAAATTCTTTACACAATTTGGTAAGAATTCGGCAAAGCGGTACAAATGAAGAGAAAATCCTTATTTAATCCTTATTTTTCTCGTTTAGATGATGCTCACAAAAATCACATTTTACGCGGCATGAAAATCCTAGAAAGTGTCTCCTGCATACGTTTCAAAGAAGCCACTGAGGAGACCGAGAACTTTGTTAACATTACTGGCTTTGATGGTGGTTGCTATTCCAGTGTTGGTTTCCTTAACAAAGGTGCTCAAAACTACAATTTGGCATTGTATCCTATCGATGAAGGTTGCTTCCGTTTGGGCACAATTGTCCACGAATTCTTACACACTTTGGGTTTCTTTCACATGCAAAGTGCTGCCAATCGTGATGAATATGTTCGTATTGCCGAAGAGAATATTAAACCAGGTACCATTCATAATTTCGACAAATATAATGAAACGACTGTCGATGATTTCGATGAGGAATATGATTATGGCAGTGTTTTACATTACTCCGCTTATGCTTTCTCCGTCAATGGTGAAATGACTATTATTCCTTTGAAGGAAGAGGAAGCATCTGGTATTATGGGTCAACGCCGTGGTATGAGTAAAAGTGATATTCATAAATTGAATATTATGTATCGTTGTCCAGTTCGCGTTTAAGGAATTTGACAATTTTATGACGGATAGTGGATGATTAAAGCCACTACCTGTCATAAAATGAATTTATCATGATTCTTGTTTATAATTTGTGAACATAATAAAGAAACGTGTTAAAAATCACTGTTTATCGATCGTTAATCAATTTTGATTTAATACAATTTTATAGACAATTGATGAGGATGATTAATAGATGATTCCTTCTAGCTCTCTTCTTCCCTTTTATTACAGTTCAGATTTTCTAAATTAATCATAACAAATTATGATTATAAGCTTTTCCGAAATATTTTGACGAATACGATCAAGGAGAGAGTTATGTAACTATATAAAAAGACATTAGTTATCGATAACTGAAATTTTTTTAAATGTCAAATTCAATTTTTTATATAAAAACTTTTGCCGATTATTCCAAGAACTTTGATAAATTTAAACCAGCAAAATCGTTACATATAATATATCGATCAGTATTTTTGACACATGGAAAGATGAAGTTAGACAAATTATATATCAGTATATCGGAAATTATATATGTATAACATTAATGACAATAACAAAAATCGGAAAAAATTGGACTCGTTGTAGCATAAAAACTAAAATTTTGAACTTTTGAACTATAAGCGAAAGACTATCCATAGCACAAGGTTTTTATAGGTTTTCAGTTGCAGAATCCACTTAAATAAAATTTATTTAAAATCGGTTTAGATATAAGAAATCACGATCGTTTTAAATATTGTTATGACCCGAGGTGACCAATTTTGAAACCCTGTGTACCGACCCCCGTTAAGTCCACAAAATCAATCTCGCCTGCACTTCTACTATCACTATGTGGAGCTTCATTAAAATCAGAGTAGCCGTACTGAAGTTTATTTCCATTTCATATTTTATTTGAAACACTGTGCAGCAGAAAGTTTTCACTTTATTTATTTATATTTTTCTTTTCAATCTTGTTTTCTTGTTTACTCCTCGCTAAAGAAGTAAAATAAGTTTTTTCTATTTTGCACGGAGAAAAATCGCAAAAATAAAGATACAAATTTTAATCGAAAAAGAAGAGTTTTATTTTTAATCTTCGCAAAAGAGTAAAATAAATATCATAAAAAAAGAAGATTTTGCTCCGAGTTTTTCCATACTCTGGTAGTATCCACACATGAGCATAAGAATTAATATATAAATGACGTTAGTTACCACACATATGTGGTGAAGGATATTAAATATTTGACACACCCGAATAAAGCATTCTTAATAGTTGATTATCAAATTACTTATTTATAATTCAACCGATTTGAATAATAAATTCACTTGTATTAATGTCAATTTTTAATAGAATTTAGATAATATTTTTAAAATGAACTTTAAATTAATAACATTTTCTTTTATTGTATTGAAAGCGTTAATTGAGCTTTGCAGAGTAAATATGTTTTTTATGATTATTTATTCTTTTATTATTTCTGAATTAATGTTAATTAATTTTAATATATTTTCCTTAAAATCCCTTCACCACAACCGAACACTTCGCAGACTGACTCTTTTATAAAAATTCTTTTGTTTCACTTATAACGTTTTTTTTTGCGAATTGCAACATAAATAATAAAGTATAATTATGCAATTTCCAGCAGAATACAAAAAAGGACAAAAATGTAAGTAAAAAAAGGCAATAAAAATGTTGTTGTTTCCTTTGTTATTGGCCAGAAATAATTTCTTCAAGTGTTGCATAATAATAACAATAATAAAAACTGTATTTGTATATTTTTTGTTGGTATTATGATTTCCTTTAGTAGACATTATTTTGTTTCTCGCTCTCTCTCTCTCTTTGTGTCTCGTATACTCCCACTCTTACTATATTTTAACCGTTAAGTAAGTATACAATTGCAAGTATGACTTCCGTTTCCTTTGATGGTTAATTTAGGTTTCTATGTTAAGTTTTGTTCTTTTTTTTAGTTTTTAGTTTTCTAAATATTATAAAACTATATTTATGTTAGTTTTTCTTCTTTTTATTTTTTTTTTTTATCTAAATGAAATAACAAACTGTTGGAAAACTTTCATTTTAGGTCATAATAAATTTTTGCAAAAAAAAGTTAGGAAAGGAAAAATTTCAATGTTTAAGGAAATAAAATTTGTTGTATTTATAAAATCCATAAAAATTATTATAAGTTTAAATACAAAATGAAATTTATTAAAAAGAAAAGAACTTTTTTTTAGACTTAATTTCAAGAGTTTAGTTTTAAGTGCTAAAAAGGGTTTCTTGAATAAGGAGAAGAATAATCTATAACTTTATTAAGGAAACAAGGAGTGAGAATGAGGAAATATATATGTAAAATTCTATATATATAACATTTTTAA
>PYHX02000158.1:5594556-5624199 GCA_004302925.2 Cochliomyia hominivorax | reverse complement strand
ATAATATAATATATATAAATATAATATAATATAATATAATATAATATAATATAATATAATATAATATAATATAATATAATATATATAATATATAATATAATATAATATAATATAATATATAAAATAAATATAAATACTATAATATAATATAATAAATAATATTAAAAATCACACGTATAAACGATAATAAAATAATATAATATCTAAATATACATTTCGCTAATACAACATAAATAAATAACATATAAAAAAATACACAGTGGGAAAAACTCTTTTTTTTTGGAAATAAATCTGTAAATATTTACTGTCAGCATGGAGTTGCATGACATTCAACGTAAAAGCAGTGTAATGGAGGTGAAAAATTTAATAACTCTGACATTTTATTTTGGTAAAATCTGGGAACAAAATTTTGTTAAATTTTAAGGTGCCACCCTTTGAAAGCCTTTAATGAGATCTTTAGGAACACGCTTAACATTTGCTATTATTTCTTATAGTTTTCGAGTGAAATTTTCACTTTAAAAATAAGATTTTAAAATACATTTCCAAAATAATTGCTGGGACTTTTATTTAATACATTATAATAATTAAGTTTTTTTTTGTCAAATGAAAACATTTCTACATCCGTCCATAAATAAATAATTTTCCATTTTAAAGCTAAAAAATTTACGAATTTGGCAGAAAAAGTGTCTGAACTCATTTTCATCAAAAATAAGATTTTTCTTAAAAACAGTAAAAAATTATAATTTAAATTGTCTATCAAAAAAAAACTCTAAATGTCCAGAATCTTACGAATCTAACCTGATCAATATTTTAGATTTAATCTGCATCTTATCCCAAGATCCCAAATCATATGGATTTTCATATCATTTTGGATTTTCCTTACATTTTTGACAATAAACACAGGGAAATTGTTTAGATTATTAAATATTTTATTGTGATTGAAATAAATATTTTATTGTGATGGAAATATTTTTATTTTTTTTTTTTTCTAAAAAAATCATTCTATTAAAAACACAGTCTTAAAATTATTTTATAAAAACTAAATTATTTAATTTTTCCTCTTTATAACAATTATACATTAAATTAATTTTCAATATATCTTTTAAACTCAATCCAATTCTTTGGCCTATTTTAGCATCGGGATCCAAAGGCACAATCGTATCTTTGCCATTCTTTGTGAACGCTTTTGCACTATAATGCATAACACTATCGTAATCATATCCCAAACCATAATCGGTTATATATTTTTCGTCAATTTTCGTAAAGAATCTCCAGTGATGTTCATCAATATTTTCATACAAAACCTTAATATAATCATCACGATTGGAGGCACTTTGTTGGTGATAAAAACCCAAAGAATGTAATAATTCATGCACAATTTTACCCTTTAAGAAACAGCCTTGATCCACTTTATTAACTTGTAAATTTAAAACTTGTTCTCTACCCAAATAACCAACATTAGAAAAGCAACCACTGGAGTTACCAGTAATTTTAATATAATCGAATGTATCATTAGGAGCTTGATAAAAAACGAATACAACTGACTGATTCAATAGCTTGCATAGCTTGTTCTATATAAGAGACCTGTTCCGCATCTAAATCGTGATAGAATAATTTTTAAAATTAATTTCAATTTCTCTTCATGATTTTCTTACCAAATATTTCATCCATTTGGCAAATTAAGATTTAAGTCCTTTAAAAAATATAAATCAAACAAAAGAAAGTTATAGACTCATAAGGACAATTATGTAGTACCGTAAACCACACAACGAAATATAATCGGTTTTATTTTGTTTTGTTTTGTGATCGGCTGAATAAATTTTCATAGATTAACATAATGAAAGCAGAGGTGGTAGAGCCTTATAAATTTAATAGCTTGGATTTCATAGGGTCTCCGTAGGAGGAGCTTAAGAGGTGTAAAATGAATTTCAATTTTTGTTAACCGTGTTTTTGATTTTTATTTCTCATTCCAAAATTTTACTAACATGGCACTTGATGAGACCATTAAAATGATGTATTTACGGTGCTTTAAATATTTCAAATGGCATCGAATCGAAATAAAACTACTAAAAGCAACTTTTACAGAAGTGTCACAATTACGTCGAAATATTTTAAATTTTTCTCAAATATGAAAAAAATATTTTTAAAATATGTCTCAAACTCTTTTAAATATCTCTAAATATGTTTCGACGTGCCTAATTTCGTCGAAAAATATTTAATTCGGCGTATTTATCTTCACTCAATTCCAAAAATATATATTTTTCAATTTGAAAATTCAAAAAAATAAGAATTTCTCTAATTCTTTGGCCGGAAAGAGTATCTAAACTCATTTTGAACAAAACTAATTTTTTCAAAAAGAAATATGAAATTATTGTTTCTCTGAAATATTTTTTTACGTGGAAAATTTTTATTTAATTCTTGTTCTTAATAATAGAAAAGGCGATAGTCCAGATCATCTCAAATGTTACCGTTATAAATCATGTTTTTTAATATAAAATTTATTTTCCTAAATCTCAAAGTATGAATTCTAAAACTAAATATAATTTTTAAAAGCCTTATTTATATGTCAATAATCGTATGGCAACGATTCTTCTGAGACCTCAAAAAATATGAACCCTTCAGAAAAAAAATCTAAAAGATCTTTATTTTTAATTTTCCTTAGATGTATAAGAATATTAGAAAAATACTTCTTTAAATGAATTATCGTTATCAACACTTTTATTTAGAATAGAAAGATCTACATTTTCTGGAAATTTCAGAAAGATATTTGTTTCTTAATAAATTTGTAATGCAATAATTTCTCTATTAATTTCTCCAAAATTCATAAACTTGACCACAGTTTTATAGTACAACATCATAAACTTAAATGTTGTATATTCGTTGCCAAAGCGTAATTAAGACTTATCGATTAACCGATTTTCGTCCGTCCTTCCGGCTGCCTGTCCATGTTGTTAACACTCAACGAGTCGCAATTTTTAAATTATCTTTATGACATTTCATACATGTTTTTTTGGCTCAGGTACAATACAAAGTATTCCTAAATATCACTTTGAAGATCATAAATCTAACATATACGTTGGTATTGTAATAAAAACTGATCAAATTAATATAAACATTATCTAAAATCGATGTTCGAAATTATACGAGGTCTACCCTCACCAAGCTCCGATATAACTCCTTCAGAAAAAATCCTTTTCAAACGCATCGTTTCACATAAATATTAGTATCATAATAACATACTGTAGTTGGACTTGGCCTTGTTACTTGTTACCAGTACTGCATTGATCCCATAAAAACTTTTCAATAAAATATTTCATAAGAAATTTTCAGTTAAACAATTTGTCAATTTTAATAGAAATTCCATAAGTTAATATCGTAAGACAATTTTGATCAAAAATGTCACCAGAAATTTTACATTATAAATTTCAATTAAACAATTCGTAAACGTCAAATTATATAAGAAATTTTTAATAAAAATTGAGACAAAATTTCGCGAAAATTTTTCAATTAAAAGTTTTAATGGAAAAACTTCTTCGATCTGTAATTTTCAATAAAATTTTCTTAGGAAATTTTTAACATTCTTTTCACAGAAATTTTTTAAAAATTATTTTAATTAAAAAAATCAAAGAAAAATCTATTAAAAATGTTTAATAAACAAAGAAATTAAATAGTTAATCAAATGTTTGTTAACAATGTTCTCTCTCTGTTTTCTAAACATAATATTTAGTCAATATAAAAACAAATTTAAGACAAAAACAGGTGATGATTATAAAAGTGTTATTATCTCAAAAGTAAATGTTTAAATGAATGTTAATCTGAATCTGATAAGATTTAGAAATTATTATATGAAATCATTATCTTTTATTATTCCTGTTTCATAAATTAAACATTTCCTGAAATTTATAGTCTTCCCAACATAAACTTTACAACTTAATTATATGAAGATAAAAACAGATTTGCATAGAAATCCCTGAACTTCAGAAATTCATATTCCAAAATTCGGTATAAAATAGAAGAAAATTTGCAAATAACTCACCAGTTTCACGATTCCAAAGAAATCTTCAATATGAAATATTATCAAAGTTTTATACTCTTGGCCCTATTATTGGTCAATTGCTATGGAGCTCCGTTGGAAGATATCGAGGAAGAGGACCCCGAGTTAATTGGTGGAGATTTTGAAGGTGATATTTTATTGGATAACTCTCGTAATGGTTTAAGAAACGAAAATAGAAGATGGCCTGATGGTATAGTTTACTACAAAATAGGCGATGAATATGGTAAGGATACACTTACACACCCATTGCATAGGATGAATATATAATTTAAAATTAAATTTTAATTATCCATAGATGAAGATCACAAAAATTATATTTTGGAGGCCATGAATGATATTGAGAGTGCTAGTTGTGTGCGTTTTAAGCCCGCAACAGAAGATACAATTGGTTACATTAACATCACCAGTTCAAAAAAAGGTTGTAGTTCTTTTGTTGGCTATTTTAACAGAGCGCAAAAAGTAAATCTTGAGATAAGTGAACTGGGAAAGGGATGTTTCCGTAAGGGTACAATTCAACATGAATTATTACATGCTTTGGGCTTTGAACATCAACATTCGGCACCAGATCGTGATAATTTTATCAAGATTGTTTGGGAAAATATAAAGAAGGATAAACATAATCAATTCAAGAAGCGAAGCGAACAAACTGTAACAGACTTTGGAGTCGATTATGATTTTGGAAGCGTTATGCATTATGGACCTAGAGCATTTACGAAAAATAATAAGAAAACCATTATTCCTTTGGGGGATGAAAATATTGAAATTGGACAACGTAGACGTGTTAGTGATAGGATATTAAAAAATTGAATTTAATGTATAAGTGTGACAATTGATATGGAACTTGATATGAAATGGAGTTTGAAAATGGCAAATAAAAATTTCAATTTATTTTAATATCAAAATTGATAATTTACTTTTTTGATTAAAAATTCCTTTAAAAATATAACTGATTTTTATTTAAAATTTTGTAGAAAAATTTCTGAAAATAATGTCTTAGAAATTTAATTATTAAAATAATAAATTAAAATAATTCAAATGTCGTAGAAATTTAGTAAACTTTTTTCGTTAAACATTTTCTAGAAAAATGTCAATTAAATTTTTCAGAGAAAAAAGTTCAACCAAATATTTAATAAGAAATTTAATTAAATGTTTCATTAGAATTTTTAATCATAATTTTAATTATAAATTATTAACTAAAAATTTTCAAAAGTTTGATAACAAACTTTCGATAAATTTGCAAAATTTTTCAATAAAAATTCCATAAGAAATTTTCCATAAAAATTAAGAATTTTTGGATTAAAATTTTTAAAAATTATTTGAGAAAAATTAAATAAAAATTTCATAAAATATTTTGAACTAGAAATTGTATAAAACTGTTCAATTAAAAATTTCATAGACAATTTTTCACACAAAAATTAACTTTTTTTAAATTTCGGGTAAAATTTTGAAAAAATTAAAATTTCAAAATAAACAAAATTAATAATGTTTTTAATCGCTTTTATGAAATTTTCAATTGAAAATTTTTCCTGAAATTTTATATTTCTTTTTTTTTTAAATTTTAAATTTTCTTTCGAATTTCTTTTAATCAATAATTTTCAAAATTTCCAACCGAAATCTTTAATGAACATTTTAATTGAAAATTTTTAAAATTTTTCTATGTAACTTTTATCTCAAAATTTTACCCGAAATTTAAAAAAAAGTTAATTTTTGTGTGAAAAATTGTCTATGAAATTTTTAATTGAACAGTTTTATACAATTTCTAGTTCAAAATATTTTATGAAAATTTTTATTTAATTTTTCTCAAATAATTTTTTAAAAATTTTTAAATACCAAAAATTCTTAATTTTTATGGAAAATTTCTTATGGAATTTTTATTGAAAAATTTTGCAAATTTTTATCGAAAGTTTGTTATCAAACTTTTGTAAAATTTTTAGTTAATAATTTATAATTAAATTATGATTAAAAATTCTAATGAAACATTTAATTAAATTTCTTATTAAATATTTGGTTGAACTTTTTTTCTCTGAAAAATTTAATTGACATTTTTCTAGAAAATGTTTAACGAAAAAAGTTTACTAAATTTCTACGACATTTGAATTATTTTAATTTATTATTTTAATAATTAAATTTCTAAGACATTATTTTCAGAAATTTTTCTACAAAATTTTAAATAAAAATCACTTATATTTTTAAAGGAATTTTTAATTGAAAAAGTGAGAGTAGTAAGTTAAAATTAAAACAGACCCCTAATTAACTCCAAATAAATGTATAGAAATTATCAATTTTGATATTAAAATAAATTGAAATTTTTATTTGCCATTTTAAACTCCATTTCATATCAAGTTCCATATCAATTGTCACACTTATACATTAAATTCAATTTTTTAATATCCCTATCACTAACACGTCTACGTTGTCCAATTTCAATATTTTCATCCCCCAAAGGAATAATGGTTTTCTTATTATTTTTCGTAAATGCTCTAGGTCCATAATGCATAACGCTTCCAAAATCATAATCGACTCCAAAGTCTGTTACAGTTTGTTCGCTTCGCTTCTTGAATTGATTATGTTTATCCTTCTTTATATTTTCCCAAACAATCTTGATAAAATTATCACGATCTGGTGCCGAATGTTGATGTTCAAAGCCCAAAGCATGTAATAATTCATGTTGAATTGTACCCTTACGGAAACATCCCTTTCCCAGTTCACTTATCTCAAGATTTACTTTTTGCGCTCTGTTAAAATAGCCAACAAAAGAACTACAACCTTTTTTTGAACTGGTGATGTTAATGTAACCAATTGTATCTTCTGTTGCGGGCTTAAAACGCACACAACTAGCACTCTCAATATCATTCATGGCCTCCAAAATATAATTTTTGTGATCTTCATCTATGGATAATTAAAATTTAATTTTAAATTATATATTCATCGTATGCAATGGGTGTGTAAGTGTATCCTTACCATATTCATCGCCTATTTTGTAGTATACAATACCACCAGGCCATCTTCTATTTTCGTTTCTTAAACCATTACGGGAGTTATCCAATAAAATATCACCTTCAAAATCTCCACCAATTAACTCGGGGTCCTCTTCCTCGATATCTTCCAACGGAGCTCCATAGCAATTGACCAATAATAGGGCCAAGAGTATAAAACTTTGATAATATTTCATATTGAAGATTTCTTTGGAATCGTGAAACTGGTGAGTTATTTGCAAATTTTCTTCTATTTTATACCGAATTTTGGAATATGAATTTCTGAAGTTCAGGGATTTCTATGCAAATCTGTTTTTATCTTCATATAATTAAGTTGTAAAGTTTATGTTGGGAAGACTATAAATTTCAGGAAATGTTTAATTTATGAAACAGGAATAATAAAAGATAATGATTTCATATAATAATTTCTAAATCTTATCAGATTCAGATTAACATTCATTTAAACATTTACTTTTGAGATAATAACACTTTTATAATCATCACCTGTTTTTGTCTTAAATTTGTTTTTATATTGACTAAATATTATGTTTAGAAAACAGAGAGAGAACATTGTTAACAAACATTTGATTAATTATTTAATTTCTTTGTTTATTAAACATTTTTAATAGATTTTTCTTTGATTTTTTTAATTAAAATAATTTTTAAAAAAATTTCTGTGAAAGAATGTTAAAAATTTCCTAAGAAAATTTTATTGAAAATTACAGATCGAAGAAGTTTTTCCATTAAAACTTTTAATTGAAAAATTTTCGCGAAATTTTGTCTCAATTTTTATTAAAAATTTCTTATATAATTTGACGTTTACGAATTGTTTAATTGAAATTTATAATGGAAAATTTCTGGTGACATTTTTGATCAAAATTGTCTTACGATATTAACTTATGGAATTTCTATTAAAATTGACAAATTGTTTAACTGAAAATTTCTTATGAAATATTTTATTGAAAAGTTTTTATGAGATCAATGCAGTACTGGTAACAAGTAACAAGGCCAAGTCCAACTACAGTATGTTATTATGATACTAATATTTATGTGAAACGATGCGTTTGAAAAGGATTTTTTCTGAAGGAGTTATATCGGAGCTTGGTGAGGGTAGACCTCGTATAATTTCGAACATCGATTTTAGATAATGTTTATATTAATTTGATCAGTTTTTATTACAATACCAACGTATATGTTAGATTTATGATCTTCAAAGTGATATTTAGGAATACTTTGTATCGTACCTGAGCCAAAAAAACATGTATGAAATGTTATAAAGATAATTTAAAAATTGCGATTTGTTGAGTGCTTACAACATGGGCAGGCAGCCGGACATGCAGACGGACAGACAGACGGAAGGACGGACGAAAATCGTTAAATCGATTAGTCTTAACTACGCTTTGGCAACGAATATACAACATTTAAGTTTATGATGTTGTACTATAAAACTGTGGTCAAGTTGATGAATTTTGGAGAAATTTATAGAGAAATTATTGGCATTACAAATTTATTAAGAAACAAATATCTTTCTGAAATTTCCAGAAAATGTAGATCTTTCTATTCTAAATAAAAGTGTTGATAACGATAATTCATTTAAAGAAGTATTTTTCTAATATTCTTATACATCTGAAGAAAATTCAAAATAAATTGTATATTAAGTTTGTCATTCCGTGTGTAACGCCAAGAAGGAATCACCTCAGACCCTACAATGTATATATATTATTGCATCAAATCAAAAACTGAGTCGATTTAGCTATGTCCGTCTGTTTGTCTGTTGAAAACATTCTCACGCCAGAATAATTGTCCGAATTCAACAAAACTTGGCCACATCGTTTGCAGTTTACAGTTTAAAACCGGATATATCGGTTTATAAGCAAGGAAATTATAGACCAATATCTGAAACAACCTCAAATTTTCGAAAATGAACTCTTATAATTTCTTCTAAAAATGTAATTGGACTTAAACAAAAAAATAATTTTAGCATACAATTGCACGTGCTTCATCATCGTGCAAAAAAGTATCAAAATCTGGTTAACAGGAAAAAAGTTATAGGATATAATATGCAAAATTTTGATACACCCCAAACTCTTTGTGTCATATGGGCCGCAAGTTTTAAGATAATTTACTGAAATTTGTCACATATACTTATTTTGATACAATAATAAATCCAAAGAAGTCATATTGTTCTGGGTTCATTAATTGACCCAGCTCCCATATAAGGCCCCTTCTCGGAATATGATTTATAGCTTATAAAACTTTTAAATTTGAACCAATTCTCCTTAAATATGGCACAAATAATTTTTTAACTATTTTAATTACATGTTATAAATTTTATTAACATGGGTCCACATTTTGATATAGCTCCCATATGACGCCCCTTCTCGGAAAACGGGTTTGAACTTATAAAACAATTAAATGGAGCTCGGTACAATGTATTTTTTAACTATTTTTAATGTATATTTTTAATTAGAACAATCTCGGTCCATATTTTGATGTAGCTCCCATATCAGGCCCCTCAGCGAAAACAGTTTTCAGCTTATAAAGACCAATTCTATTGAAATTCGACACAATTATTTTGCCAACTGTTCTGAAGTTATTATATTAATTTGCCCTACATCGGTCCAAATTTTTCTATATCTCCCATATAACGGGATTTCCCGGAAAACGGGTTTGAGTTTATAAAACATTTAAATAAAGATCCATTCTATTAAAATTTAACACAATGATTTTTCTAACTATAATCAAAGTATTTTATATATATGAACAATCTTGGTCAAAATTTTGCTGTAGCTCCCATATAAGAACCCTTCCCGGAAAACAGTATTGAGCTTATAACCAGCATATTTTTTGTTTTAATACGCTCCACAATACAAGTGGTAAAGAGAGTGTATTTACTTTGTCATTCTGTGTGTAACGCTAAGAACGAATTATTTTAAACCCCATAATGTATATATTCTTGCATCAAATCAAAATCTCAGTCGATTTCGTCATGCTCTCTGTCTGCTCACATCCACAAAAATTTACAGAGCTCAATGAAATTTGGTAGAAAAAAGGCAGTTCAATAGAAAAAAGTTATAGCCAAAAGTATAACCAAATTTATGACTCATTTGTGAGTGTATGTGTGTATATGTATATCTATGAAACCTTACGTATTAACTTCACACGAATTTGTGGTGGAGGGTATTGAAGATTCGGCATAGCCGAATATAACATTCCTACTTGTTTCTATAGTGTTGATATTTTTTGAGGTCTCAGAAGAATCGTTGCCATATGATTAGAGATATTTCAAGGGTTTAGAATTCGCACTTTGGGATTTAGGAAAATAAATTTTATATTAAAAAACATGATTTATAACGGTAACATTTGAGATGATCTTTCAATTATTGAGAAAACAATAATTTTATATTTCTTGTTGAAAAAATTATTTTTGTTCAAAATGAATTTAGATACTCTTTCCAGCCAAAGAATTAGAGAAAATCTTAATTGTTTTGGTTTTTTTAATTGATTTTCTTTTTAACTGGTAGATAAATTGATCTCAATTATTTTAATATAATAAGAAAAATCTGAACATGATCGGTGAAATACTTTTATATGTAATAAAAATTGACTCAAGATCTCGCAAAATTTCGGTAGTTGAAAGTGCATGTAACTTGAAAACTACAAGAGATGTAATGAAATGACATTTTGAAAGGGAATAAAAAGCAAAAAAGTTTAAAAATTTTAATAACCGTGATACCCCATTTCGCACCTCTATTAATTCGACATGAAGATCCTAAGGAATTCAAACTCTCAAAGTTATAATTCTACACTTCTCTACTTCTGTCAAAGAAGAAGATCCAGAATTAGTGGCTGATTATTATGAGGGTGATATGATTTTAGCCACACCCAGAGATGGTATTAAATATGAATTCAGATTATGGTCCATGGGAATGGTTTATTATAAAATGGATGAAATATTTGGTAAGAAAATCATGAAGAGAAAATTGAAATTAATTTTCAAAATTATTCTATCACGATTTAGATGCGGAACAGGTCTCTTATATAGAACAAGCTATGCAAGCTATTGAATCAGTCAGTTGTATTCGTTTTTATCAAACTCCTAATGATACTTTCGATTATATTAAAATTACTGGTAACTCCAGTGGTTGCTTTTCTAATGTTGGTTATTTGGGTAGAGAACAAGTTTTAAATTTACAAGTTAATAAAGTGGATCAAGGCTGTTTCTTTAAGGGTAAAATTGTGCATGAATTATTACATTCTTTGGGTTTTTATCACCAACAAAGTGCCACCAATCGTGATGATTATATTACGATAGTGTTATGCATTATAGTGCAAAAGCGTTCACAAAGAATGGCAAAGATACGATTGTGCCTTTGGATCCCGATGCTAAAATAGGCCAAAGAATTGGATTGAGTTTAAAAGATATATTGAAAATAAATTTAATGTATAATTGTTATAAAGAGGAAAAATTAAATAATTTAGTTTTTATAAAATAATTTTAAGACTTTGTTTTTAATAAAATGATTTTTTGTAAGTCTTCTATTCCAATTGCTTTCACCCCTGTGTCAACAGTTTAGTGGCTTAACAAAAGAAATCTCTTGGAGAATCTCAAAAAGAAAATAAATGAAAAGTTGAGTAGAAACATGCAACAAAACATACTGAAACATATATCACCAATTGTGTACTCTAAAGTAAATAAGAAGTTTTTAGTGGAAACATTCTACCAAAAGTCTGAAATCGGATGTTACCCTACCTACATCAAATTGTTAATTGTAACTGAACGACGCTCGTATATTACATTAATTAATAATGAGATTTATTTAAAATTTTTGTGTTTGAAAAGGATTTTTCTGTGAGGGTTATATCTGAGACAGAAGAAATGATGGACCGACCTTCGTATAATTTCAAATATCAATTTAAAATGGAATTTAACTTAATTTGACCAGTTGTAATTAGTATGCCAACGTTTAAGTGATATTTAAACTCTGTAAAGTGATATTTGAAAGGGGGCTTGTATGGAATCAAAGAGATTTAGAATATCATAAGATTTAGAATATCATTAGATATATTAGTGTTGAGTGGGGACTACCCCACCTCAGTCGGCTCCGTCGTTGAGCCAAAAAGATGATATTTACCAAATTTCATCAAGATTTCTCAAAAATTGCGAACGGTAGTGTTTACAACTTTTACATGGCCAGCTGGACAGACTGACAGAAAGACAGACAAACGGACAGACAACGACGATGCCTTTTACGTGAGTACCTGTCTCTGTAGACCTAACCTCACGGTGCTCTTCGCACAGGGTGAATACAATGCGTCTACCAGCGCCCCCAAATGCAGCAGACTGCTACACCTGAGTACCAATTCGAAGCCATGTATTTGGACATGACTTCCCCCTTGATTAGGAGCGGATCCTATCTAAAACTCTTGCCGATTTTTGGGGCACGGCACCCGGTTGTATATGCAACTCCACACCGAGCCTAATGGTCTAGACTCTCCCCGCGATTTGGGTTTAAACCACAGCCACCACGATGCTCCCCGAGGGGCCACACCAACTGTCAGGCTGGAACCGAGTTCCAGGGGCACCTGACTCCCGTGGTACCAGAATTAAGTCTCCGGTCAGACTTCGTAATCAACTCGATTACTACCAGTTGAACTCCAAACAGTTCGGGACTGGTGGCCCACCGCTCCACATACCAACATACACATACAGTTGGACAACAATTACAACACTACATTGAAAAGCGCCCTCACGGACGAGGCTTTGGCCACATGGTGTGACACCAGGAATGGACAAAGACGAACGTTACGAAGGACACACAAACAACGCAGCAAGGTAGGTGGTGATGATGACGGCAAGGGTGACGACGATGTCAAACAGCAAGGGCAGCAAAGGAGAGAGGCAAATTCCGGCATGAAGATGGCAGCAGCAAAAACGGAAACAGCGAAATGGAGCCGAAGATCCAGCAGCCAACAGTTCCAAAACTGCCAACAATCGTATGCCTTTCCGCAAACCGGGGACAGACAACAGCAACACAAGGAGCACGAGCAGACGACAGGGAGCACCACGAGGGGTGATCACATATCGGGGTTGCCTCCACTATTGACTCTACTTCTCCTAACAAAAACTTGACGAGCAAAGTCGCCCAATCTCACTAATGTTCGATCGTCCTCTAAGGCCCTACTATAATCCCAACCCGCCTCAGTATGAGCTATTCCCATACTATCTAAGTCCCTAATGTCATTATAGTACGAGCACACCGTAATGATGTGCTCAACAGTCTCGTCTCCCATCCCACACCCACATTCCGGAGAGTCGGACAGACCCCTTTTATGCAAAAATGCATTAAGTGAGCCATGTCCCGTAAGTAAGAATCCCAGGCTCAGGCCGAAGCCAAAGTCTGGACGTCGACGTACGAAGTCCGCGTCACGTATGAATTCATACGTCACCCTACCCTTGTCTGCATGGGTCCATCGGGTCCGCCACCTTGAAACAAGGCACTCATCTAAGAGTGTCTTTTTTTCCCTACGCTCCAAGTTCACCAAGTCATCCGCAGAAATCCAATCCTTCACTAGAAGTGGTAGTCCCTCCTTGATCTTAAAAGTGATAGCACGTCGTATCACTTCCAAGTCAAGGGGTGCTACACCTAACAGAACCTGAAGAGCATCTGTCGAAACGGTTCTACACACTGGCATACACGCTAACATAGCTACTCTCTGAACTGACAAGACCTTGTTTCTGTAAAGAACAGACATAACTGTTTCGTACCAGACGGGAGCACCAAACGTTGCACAGGCAACGAAGAGCCCTACATATATGGTACGAACAGCACGTCTGCTTAGACCCCAATCACTTCTAAGGATGCGCCTAATCTTACCTACTACAGCAGTCAGCTTGTCCCTTACGAGAGGAAAATGAACCAAGAAGTTCAACCTCTCGCCCACCGTTATGCCCAGATATTTGACCTGAGTCGCATATCTGAGACTAACGTTGCCAGACCGAATGAGTGGGGGACGACCATGAGATAACCTGCCCTTGAGCAGCATCATCTCAGTTTGGACAAACTGACAGACAGACGGATATCGTTAAATCGATCCAGAAAATGATTCTGAGTGAAACAGTATACCTAATGGTGGGTGTTATACAAGTTTTCCTGTATGCTACAAGCAACACCACAATCGCATAATACCCCAATTATAAAATCGCATAAAACAGTGGTGTAGGGTATAAAGATGATAGTATGGAAACAATTTCAAAGCAAACCCACTGCTCCTCACTATTCGTAAAATATTTTCTCAGATCAGTAAAAAATTGAAATTGAAATTTCTACAGCAAAAATATTTTATATAATGTGACGCCAAGTTGTCTGACGATTAAAGAACTTTACGACTTTTAAATATGTAACTTTAAATTGGCTGGTTTAAATGGGTAAAAGTTGTATTTCGACTTCGTCTCATCTTTCCGACCGTGCTTTTATTAAGGTTTCTCCAACGATTTAAATGGTACAGAACCATTTTATCCGTTCAACCTTGACATCATAAAATTTTTTTAAGATAAAAGTTTTAGAATTAATAAGATTAAGATAATTAATGAGTTCAAAATAAATATATAAATTAATAAATAAATAAATAATTTGGTGCTAATAAAAATATTAAAAATCACACGTATAAAAAGATAAAAAATAATTTTATCTAAACATTTCACTTACAACATAAATAAATAACATTTCAAAAAATACACAGTGGGCAGAACTCGTGTTTTTTTTTTTTTTTTGGTCAAATGAAAACATTTTTATATCCGTCCGTAAATAAATAATTTTCCATTTTAAAGCTAAAAAATTTACGAATTTGGCAGAAAAAGTGCCTGAACTCATTTTCATCAAAAATAAAATTTTTCTTAAAAACAGTAAAAAAAATATAATTTAAATTATCTATCAAAAAACTTTAGATGTCCAGAATCTTACGAATCTGACCTGATCAATATTTTTGATTTATTCTGCATCTTATGAGATCACAAAGCCTGTATTTTAAAACGTGCAGTTATGGAAATCGTAACATGTTTCAAATCATATGGATTTTCCTTACATTTTTTACAATAAACACGGGGAAATTATTTTATCAATTATTAATAATTCTTTTTAAAACTTTAAGTCAAAATCACAATTTTAGAAAAATATCTTTATTAATAAGTAGTTCCAGAGATATACAATTTTACACCTCTATAACTTCGGTCATAGAGACTCTAAATTATAATTCTACACTCGTCTGCAATACTTATTTAAAAGTTAAATATTTATTTAAAATTACGATTAAGACCCACTGTGTTATAAGTGTCGTAGAGTTCTGTAATCGTCAGACAACTTGGCGTCACATCATTGAGGTATATAAAATATTATTGCTGTACACTAAATCAAACGTTGTATGTAAAAAATGTTACTTTGAAGGGCATTAATCTGACATATACGTTGGTACAGTAATAAAAACTGATGATGTTCGATTTGAAGTGATCCTTTCAAACGCATAAATTTTAGACAAATCTTAATATAATATTAATGTACTTCACACTTAATTATAAATCAGTAAAGCAAATTAAACGAGGGTCGTTCATAAATCTTTCCCAGCTGTCATTTACAACCAACAATTTGGTGTAGGATACTTCATAGCCGGTCTTGACTGAGCATATTATTCTTACTGTTAAATTTATCATTGATACAGGGAATTTGAACTCCGTTATATCCCTCGAATTATATTTTCTCTTCTTTTTCCATTATTCATTTTTGTAGTATCAAAATTTAGCATTTTGTTCATCACCTAAACATTAGTTTTGTTACTATAAACATATTATTGTGTTACAGAATGCAGATTATTTTGGTAACATCCGATTTCAGACTTTTGGTAGAATTTTTTGACCAAAAACTTTTCATTTATTTTCTTTTTGAGATTCTCCAAGAGATTTCTTTTGTTAAGCCACTAAACCGTTGACACAGGGGTGAAAGCTGGAAGACTTTCCAAAAAAGGATTTAAAAGTAAAGATAGTAAATTTTTTTAAATTTGCGAAAATATCTTCTTTTATAGAAAAAAATCATTTTATTAAAAACACAGTCTTAAAATTATTTTATAAAAACTAAATTATTTAATTTTTCCTCTTTATAACAATTATACATTAAATTAATTTTCAATATATCTTTTAAACTCAATCCAATTATTTGGCCTATTTTAGCATCGGGATCCAAAGCCACAATCGAATCGTTTGCCATTCTTTGTGAACGCTTTTGCACTATAATGCATAACACTATCGTAATATAATCATCACGATTGGTGGCACTTTGTTGGTGATAAAAACCCAAAGAATGTAATAATTCATGCACAATTTTACCCTTTAAGAAACAGCCTTGATCCACTTTATTAACTTGTAAATTTAAAACTTGTTCTCTACCCAAATAACCAACATTAGAAAAGCAACCACTGGAGTTACCAGTAATTTTAATATAATCGAAAGTATCATTAGGAGCTTGATAAAAACGAATACAACTGGCTGATTCAATAGCTTGCATAGCTTGTTCTATATAAGAGACCTGTTCCGCATCTAAATCGTGATAGAATAATTTTGAAAATTAATTTCAATTTTCTCTTCATGATTTTCTTACCAAATATTTCATCCATTTTATAATAAACCATTCCCATGGTCCATAATCTGAATTCATCTTTAATACCATCTCTGGGTGTGGCTAAAATCATATCACCCTCATAATAATCAGCCACTAATTCTGGATCTTCTTCTTTGACAGAAGTAGAGAAGTGTAGAATTATAACTTTGGGAGTTTGAATTCCTTAGGATCTTCCTGTCGAATTAATAGAGGTGCGAAATCGGGTATCACGGATATTAAAATTTTTAAACTTTTTTTGCTTTTTATTCCCTTTCAAAATGTCATTTCATTATATCTCTTGTAGTTTTCAAGTTATATGCAATTTCAAATACCGACATTTTGCGAGATCTTGAGTCAATTTTTATTATATATAAAAGTATTTCACCGATCATGTTCAGATTTTTCTTATTATATTAAAATAATTGAGATCAATTTATCTACCAGTTGAAAGGAAAATCAATTAAAAAAAATAAAAAAAAAAGTTAAAAATTTCTCTAATTCTTTGGCTGGAAAGAGTATCTAAATTCATTTTGAACAAAAATAATTTTTTCAACAAGAAATATAAAATTATTGTTTTTCTAAAAAATATTTTTTTACATGAAAATTTTTTATTTTATTCTTGTTCTCAATAATTGAAAAGGCGATAGTCCAGATCATCTCAAATGTTACCGTTATAAATCATGTTTTTTAATATAAAATTTATTTTCCTAAATCCCAAAGTGCGAATTCTAAACCCTTGATATATGTCTAATCATATGGCAACGATTCTTCTGAGACCTCAAAAAATATGAACACTATAGAAACAAGTAGGAATGTTATATTCGGCTATGCCGAATCTTCAATACCCTCCACCACAAATTCGTGTGAAGTTAATACGTAAGGTTTCATAGATATACATATACACACATACACTCACAAATGAGTCATAAATTTGGTTATACTTTTGGCTATAACTTTTTTCTATTGAACTGCCTTTTTTCTACCAAATTTCATTGAGCTCTGTAAATTTTTGTGGATGTGAGCAGACAGAGAGCATGACGAAATCGACTGAGATTTTGATTTGATTGGTCTAAAATAATTCATTCTTAGCGTTACACACAGAATGACAAAGTAAATACACTCTCTTTAACACTTGTATTGTGGAGCGTATTAAAACAAAAAATATGCTGGTTATAAGCTCAAAACTGTTTTCCAGGAAGGGGTCTTATATGGGAGCTACGGCAAAATTTGGACCAAGATTGTTCATATATATAAAATACTTTGATTGTAGTTAGAAAAATCATTGTGCTTAATTTTAATGGAATTGATCTTTATTTAAATGTTTTATAAACTCAAACACGTTTTCCGGGAAATCCCGTTATAAAGGAGATATAGAAAAATTTGGACCGATATAGGGCAAATTAATAATAAAATTATATAATAACTTCAGAACAGTTGGCAAAATAATTGTGTCGAATTTCAATAGAATTGGTCTTTATAAGCTGAAAACTGTTTTCGCTGAGGGGCCTGATATGGGAGCTACATCAAAATATGGACCGAGATTGTTCTAATTAAAAATATACATTGAAAATAGTTAAAAAATATATTGAACCGAGTTCCATTTAATTGTTTTATAAGTTCAAACCCGTTTTCCGAGAAGGGGCGTCATATGGGAGCTATATCAAAATGTGGACCCATGTTAATAAATTTATAACATGTAATTAAAATAGTTAAAAATTATTTGTGCCATATTTAAGGAGAATTGGTTCAAATTTAAAAGTTTTATAAGCTATAAATCATATTCCGAGAAGGGGCCTTATATGGGAGCTGGGTCAATTAATGAACCCAGAACAATATGACTTCTTTGGATTTATTATTGTATCAAAATAAGTATATGTGACAAATTTCAGTAAATTATCTTAAAACTTGCGACCCATATGACACAAAGAGTTTGGGGTGTATCAAAATTTTGCATATTATATCCTATAACTTTTTTCCTGTTAACCAGATTTTGATACTTTTTTGCACGATGATGAAGCACGTGCAATTGTATGCTAAAATTATTTTTTTGTTTAAGTCCAATTACATTTTTAGAAGAAATTATAAGAGTTCATTTTCGAAAATTTGAGGTTGTTTCAGATATTGGTCTATAATTTCCTTGCTTATAAACCGATATATCCGGTTTTAAACTGTAAACTGCAAACGATGTGGCCAAGTTTTGTTGAATTCGGACAATTATTCTGGGCGTGAGAATGTTTTCAACAGACAAACAGACGGACATAGCTAAATCGACTCAGTTTTTGATTTGATGCAATAATATATATACATTGTAGGGTCTGAGGTGATTCCTTCTTGGCGTTACACACGGAATGACAAACTTAATATACAATTTATTTTGAATTTTCTTCAGATGTATAAGAATATTAGAAAAATACTTCTTTAAATGAATTATCGTTATCAACACTTTTATTTAGAATAGAAAGATCTACATTTTCTGGAAATTTCAGAAAGATATTTGTTTCTTAATAAATTTGTAATGCAATAATTTCTCTATAAATTTCTCCAAAATTCATCAACTTGACCACAGTTTTATAGTACAACATCATAAACTTAAATGTTGTATATTCGTTGCCAAAGCGTAGTTAAGACTAATCGATTTAACGATTTTCGTCCGTCCTTCCGTCTGTCTGTCCGTCTGCATGTCCGGCTGCCTGCCCATGTTGTAAGCACTCAACAAATCGCAATTTTTAAATTATCTTTATAACATTTCATACATGTTTTTTGGCTCAGGTACGATACAAAGTATTCCTAAATATCACTTTGAAGATCATAAATCTAACATATACGTTGGTATTGTAATAAAAACTGATCAAATTAATATAAACATTATCTAAAATCGATGTTCGAAATTATACGAGGTCTACCCTCACCAAGCTCCGATATAACTCCTTCAGAAAAAATCCTTTTCAAACGCATCGTTTCACATAAATATTAGTATCATAATAACATACTGTAGTTGGACTTGGCCTTGTTACTTGTTACCAGTACTGCATTGATCTCATAAAAACTTTTCAATAAAATATTTCATAAGAAATTTTCAGTTAAACAATTTGTCAATTTTAATAGAAATTCCATAAGTTAATATCGTAAGACAATTTTGATCAAAAATGTCACCAGAAATTTTACATTATAAATTTCAATTAAACAATTCGTAAACGTCAAATTATATAAGAAATTTTTAATAAAAATTGAGACAAAATTTCGCGAAAATTTTTCAATTAAAAGTTTTAATGGAAAAACTTCTTCGATCTGTAATTTTCAATAAAATTTTCTTAGGAAATTTTTAACATTCTTTTCACAGAAATTTGTTTAAAAATTATTTTAATTAAAAAAATCAAAGAAAAATCTATTAAAAATGTTTAATAAACAAAGAAATTAAATAATTAATCAAATGTTTGTTAACAATGTTCTCTCTCTGTTTTCTAAACATAATATTTAGTCAATATAAAAACAAATTTAAGACAAAAACAGGTGATGATTATAAAAGTGTTATTATCTCAAAAGTAAATGTTTAAATGAATGTTAATCTGAATCTGATAAGATTTAGAAATTGTTATATGAAATCATTATCTTTTATTATTCCTGTTTCATAAATTAAACATTTCCTGAAATTTATAGTCTTCCCAACATAAACTTTACAACTTAATTATATGAAGATAAAAACAGATTTGCATAGAAATCCCTGAACTTCAGAAATTCATATTCCAAAATTCGGTATAAAATAGAAGAAAATTTGCAAATAACTCACCAGTTTCACGATTCCAAAGAAATCTTCAATATGAAATATTATCAAAGTTTTATACTCTTGGCCCTATTATTGGTCAATTGCTATGGAGCTCCGTTGGAAGATATCGAGGAAGAGGACCCCGAGTTAATTGGTGGAGATTTTGAAGGTGATATTTTATTGGATAACTCCCGTAATGGTTTAAGAAACGAAAATAGAAGATGGCCTGGTGGTATTGTATACTACAAAATAGGCGATGAATATGGTAAGGATACACTTACACACCCATTGCATAGGATGAATATATAATTTAAAATTAAATTTTAATTATCCATAGATGAAGATCACAAAAATTATATTTTGGAGGCCATGAATGATATTGAGAGTGCTAGTTGTGTGCGTTTTAAGCCCGCAACAGAAGATACAATTGGTTACATTAACATCACCAGTTCAAAAAAAGGTTGTAGTTCTTTTGTTGGCTATTTTAACAGAGCGCAAAAAGTAAATCTTGAGATAAGTGAACTGGGAAAGGGATGTTTCCGTAAGGGTACAATTCAACATGAATTATTACATGCTTTGGGCTTTGAACATCAACATTCGGCACCAGATCGTGATAATTTTATCAAGATTGTTTGGGAAAATATAAAGAAGGATAAACATAATCAATTCAAGAAGCGAAGCGAACAAACTGTAACAGACTTTGGAGTCGATTATGATTTTGGAAGCGTTATGCATTATGGACCTAGAGCATTTACGAAAAATAATAAGAAAACCATTATTCCTTTAGGGGATGAAAATATTGAAATTGGACAACGTAGACGTGTTAGTGATAGAGATATTAAAAAATTGAATTTAATGTATAAGTGTGACAATTGATATGGAACTTGATATGAAATGGAGTTTAAAAATGGCAAATAAAAATTTCAATTTATTTTAATATCAAAATTGATAATTTGTAATACATTTATTTGGAGTTAATTAGGGGTCTGTTTTAATTTAACTTACTACTCTCACTTTTTCAATTAAAAATTCCTTTAAAAATATAACTGATTTTCATTTAAAATTTTGTAGAAAAATTTCTGAAAATAATGTCTTAGAAATTTAATTATTAAAATAATAAATTAATTCAAATGTCGTAGAAATTCTATAGATTTTTTTCGTTAAACATTTTCTAGAAAATTGTCAATTAAATTTTTCAGAGAAAAAAATTTTATATTTTATTAAAATTTTTAAGTAAATTTTATTTAAAAAGTTCAAACAAAAATTTAATAAAAATTTAATTAAATGTTTCGTTAGAATTTTTATAAACATTTTTCGATTAAATCTTCATAAAAACATTTTTCGATTAAATCTTCATAAAAATTTTTCGAATAAAAAATTGTTAAGAAATTGTCGATTGAAGTTTTCAATTAGAAATTATTTTAGAAACTTTAAATTAATATTATCTAAAATATTTTGAACTAAAAATGTAAAACAATGTTCAACTAAAAATATCATAGAAAAATTTCATATAAAATTTTAAATTAAAAATTAGTTGAACATTTTCTATCAAAATTTTTATGTAAAATTTTTGAAATAGAAAAAATTAAAATAAAATAAAATTTCAAAATAAAAACAAAAATGTTAATAATGTTTTTAATCGTATTTATATGAAATTTTAATTGAAATTTCTATGAAATTTTCAATTGAAACTTTTCCTGAAATTTCTTATTAATTTTTTTTTTAATTTTCTTTCGAATTTCTTTTAATCAATAATTTTCAAAATTTCCAACCAAAATCTTTAATGAACATTTTAATTGAAAATTTTTAAAATTTTTCTATGTAACTTTTATTTCAAAATTTTACCCGAAATTTAAAAAAAAGTTAATTTTTGTGTGAAAAATTGTCTATGAAATTTTTAATTGAACAGTTTTATACAATTTCTAGTTCAAAATATTTTATGAAAATTTTTATTTAATTTTTCTCAAATAATTTTTAAAAAATTTTTAATCCAAAAATTCTTAATTTTTATGGAAAATTTCTTATGGAATTTTTATTGAAAAATTTTGCAAATTTTATCGAAAGTTTGTTATCAAACTTTTTGTAAATTTTTAGTTAATAATTTATAATTAAAAATTATGATTAAAAATTCTAATGAAACATTTAATTAAATTTCTTATTAAATATTTGGTTGAACTTTTTTTCTCTGAAAAATTTAATTGACATTTTTCTAGAAAATGTTTAACGAAAAAAGTTTACTAAATTTCTACGACATTTGAATTATTTTAATTTATTATTTTAATAATTAAATTTCTAAGACATTATTTTCAGAAATTTTTCTACAAAATTTTAAATAAAAATCAGTTATATTTTTAAAGGAATTTTTAATTAAAAAAGTAAATTATCAATTTTGATATTAAAATAAATTGAAATTTTTATTTGCCATTTTCAAACTCCATTTCATATCAAGTTCCATATCAATTGTCACACTTATACATTAAATTCAATTTTTTAATATCCCTATCACTAACACGTCTACGTTGTCCAATTTCAATATTTTCATCCCCCAAAGGAATAATGGTTTTCTTATTATTTTTCGTAAATGCTCTAGGTCCATAATGCATAACGCTTCCAAAATCATAATCGACTCCAAAGTCTGTTACAGTTTGTTCGCTTCGCTTCTTGAATTGATTATGTTTATCCTTCTTTATATTTTCCCAAACAATCTTGATAAAATTATCACGATCTGGTGCCGAATGTTGATGTTCAAAGCCCAAAGCATGTAATAATTCATGTTGAATTGTACCCTTACGGAAACATCCCTTTCCCAGTTCACTTATCTCAAGATTTACTTTTTGCGCTCTGTTAAAATAGCCAACAAAAGAACTACAACCTTTTTTTGAACTGGTGATGTTAATGTAACCAATTGTATCTTCTGTTGCGGGCTTAAAACGCACACAACTAGCACTCTCAATATCATTCATGGCCTCCAAAATATAATTTTTGTGATCTTCATCTATGGATAATTAAAATTTAATTTTAAATTATATATTCATCCTATGCAATGGGTGTGTAAGTGTATCCTTACCATATTCATCGCCTATTTTGTAGTAAACTATACCACCAGGCCATCTTCTATTTTCGTTTCTTAAACCATTACGGGAGTTATCCAATAAAATATCACCTTCAAAATCTCCACCAATTAACTCGGGGTCCTCTTCCTCGATATCTTCCAACGGAGCTCCATAGCAATTGACCAATAATAGGGCCAAGAGTATAAAACTTTGATAATATTTCATATTGAAGATTTCTTTGGAATCGTGAAACTGGTGAGTTATTTGCAAATTTTCTTCTATTTTATACCGAATTTTGGAATATGAATTTCTGAAGTTCAGGGATTTCTATGCAAATCTGTTTTTATCTTCATATAATTAAGTTGTAAAGTTTATGTTGGGAAGACTATAAATTTCAGGAAATGTTTAATTTATGAAACAGGAATAATAAAAGATAATGATTTCATATAATAATTTCTAAATCTTATCAGATTCAGATTAACATTCATTTAAACATTTACTTTTGAGATAATAACACTTTTATAATCATCACCTGTTTTTGTCTTAAATTTGTTTTTATATTGACTAAATATTATGTTTAGAAAACAGAGAGAGAACATTGTTAACAAACATTTGATTAATTATTTAATTTCTTTGTTTATTAAACATTTTTAATAGATTTTTCTTTGATTTTTTTAATTAAAATAATTTTAAAAAAATTTCTGTGAAAAGAATGTTAAAAATTTCCTAAGAAAATTTTATTGAAAATTACAGATCGAAGAAGTTTTTCCATTAAAACTTTTAATTGAAAAATTTTCGCGAAATTTTGTCTCAATTTTTATTAAAAATTTCTTATATAATTTGACGTTTACGAATTGTTTAATTGAAATTTATAATGTAAAATTTCTGGTGACATTTTTGATCAAAATTGTCTTACGATATTAACTTATGGAATTTCTATTAAAATTGACAAATTGTTTAACTGAAAATTTCTTATGAAATATTTTATTGAAAAGTTTTTATGGATCAATTGCAGTACTGGTAACAAGTAACAAGGCCAAGTCCAACTACAGTATGTTATTATGATACTAATATTTATGTGAAACGATGCGTTTGAAAGGATTTTTTCTGAAGGAGTTATATCGGAGCTTGGTGAGGGTAGACCTCGTATAATTTCGAACATCGATTTTAGATAATGTTTATATTAATTTGATCAGTTTTTATTACAATACCAACGTATATGTTAGATTTATGATCTTCAAAGTGATATTTAGGAATACTTTGTATTCGTACCTGAGCCAAAAAAACATGTATGAAATGTTATAAAGATAATTTAAAAATTGCGATTTGTTGAGTGCTTTACAACATGGGCAGGCAGCCGGACATGCAGACGGACAGACAGACGGAAGGACGGACGAAAATCGTTAATCGATTAGTCTTAACTACGCTTTGGCAACGAATATACAACATTTAAGTTTATGATGTTGTACTATAAAACTGTGGTCAAGTTGATGAATTTTGGAGAAATTTATAGAGAAATTATTGCATTACAAATTTATTAAGAAACAAATATCTTTCTGAAATTTCCAGAAAATGTAGATCTTTCTATTCTAAATAAAAGTGTTGATAACGATAATTCATTTAAAGAAGTATTTTTCTTAATATTCTTATACATCTGAAGAAAATTCAAAATAAATTGTATATTAAGTTTGTCATTCCGTGTGTAACGCCAAGAAGGAATCAACCTCAGACCCTACAATGTATATATATTATTGCATCAAATCAAAAACTGAGTCGATTTAGCTATGTCCGTCTGTTTGTCTGTTGAAAACATTCTCACGCCCAGAATAATTGTCCGAATTCAACAAAACTTGGCCACATCGTTTGCAGTTTTACAGTTTAAAACCGGATATATCGGTTTATAAGCAAGGAAATTATAGACCAATATCTGAAACAACCTCAAATTTTTCGAAAATGAACTCTTATTAATTTCTTCTAAAAATGTAATTGGACTTAAACAAAAAAAATAATTTTAACATACAATTGCACGTGCTTCATCATCGTTGCAAAAAAGTATCAAAATCTGGTTAACAGGAAAAAAGTTATAGGATATAATATGCAAAATTTTTGATACACCCCAAACTCTTTGTGTCATATGGGTCGCAAGTTTTAAGATAATTTACTGAAATTTGTCACATATACTTATTTTGATACAATAATAAATCCAAAGAAGTCATATTGTTCTGGGTTCATTAATTGACCCAGCTCCCATATAAGGCCCCTTCTCGGAATATGATTTATAGCTTATAAAACTTTTAAATTTGAACCAATTCTCCTGAAATTTGGCACAAATAATTTTTTAATATTTTAATTACATGTTATTTTTTATTAACATGGGTCCACATTTTGATATAGCTCCCATATAACGCCCCTTCTCGGAAAATGGGTTTGAACTTATAAAACAATTAAATGGAACTCGGTACAATGTATTTTTTAACTATTTTCAATGTATATTTTTAATTAGAACAATCTCGGTCCATATTTTGATGTAGCTCCCATATCAGGCCCCTCAGCGAAAACAGTTTTCAGCTTATAAAGACCAATTCTATTGAAATTCGACACAATTATTTTGCCAACTGTTCTGAAGTTATTATATAATTTTATTATTAATTTGCCCTATATCGGTCCAAATTTTTCTATATCTCCCATATAACGGGATTTCCCGGAAAACGGGTTTGAGTTTATAAAACATTTAAATAAAGATCAATTTCCATTAAAATTTAACACAATGATTTTCTAACTATAATCAAAGTATTTTATATATCATGAACAATCTTGGTCAAAATTTTGCTGTAGCTCCCATATAAGAACCCTTCCCGGAAAAACAGTATTGAGCTTATAACCAGCATATTTTTTGTTTTAATACGCTCCACAATACAAGTGGTAAAGAGAGTGTATTTACTTTGTCATTCTGTGTGTAACGCTAAGAATGAATTATTTTAGACCCCATAATGTATATATTCTTGCATCAAATCAAAATCTCAGTCGATTTCGTCATGCTCTCTGTCTGCTCACATCCACAAAAATTTTACAGAGCTCAATGAAATTTGGTAGAAAAAAGGCAGTTCAATTAGAAAAAAGTTATAGCCAAAAGTATAACCAATTTATGACTCATTTGTGAGTGTATTGTGTGTATATGTATATCTATTGAAACCTTACGTATTAACTTCACACGAATTTGTGGTGGAGGGTATTGAAGATTCGGCATAGACCGAATATAAACATTCCTACTTGTTTCTATAGTGTTCATATTTTTTGAGGTCTCAGAAGAATCGTTGCCATATGATTAGACATATTTCAAGGGTTTAGAATTCGCACTTTGGATTTAGGAAAATAAATTTTATATTAAAAAACATGATTTATAACGTAACATTTGAGATGATCTGGACTATCGCCTTTTCAATTATTGAGAAACAAGAATAAAATAAAAAAATTTTCATGTAAAAAAATATTTTTTTAGAAAAACAATAATTTTTATATTTCTTGTTGAAAAAATTATTTTTGTTCAAAATTGAATTTAGATACTCTTTCCAGCCAAAGAATTAGAGAAATTTTAACTTTTTTTTTTTTATTTTTTTTAATTGATTTTCCTTTCAACTGGTAGATAAATTGATCTCAATTAATTTTAATATAATAGAAAATCTGAACATGATCGTGAAATACTTTTATATATAATAAAAATTGACTCAAGATCTCGCAAAATGTCGGTATTTGAAATTGCATATAACTTGAAACTACAGAGATATAATGAAATGACATTTTGAAAGGGAATAAAAAGCAAAAAAAGTTTAAAAATTTTAATATCCGTGATACCCGATTTCGCACCTCTATTAATTCGACAGGAAGATCCTAAGGAATTCAAAACTCCCAAAGTTATAATTCTACACTTCTTCTACTTCTGTCAAAGAAGAAGATCCAGAATTAGTGGCTGATTATTATGAGGGTGATATGATTTTAGCCACACCCAGAGATGGTATAAAGATGAATTCAGATTATGGACCCATGGAATGGTTTATTATAAAATGGATGAAATATTGGTAAGAAATCATGAAGAGAAAATTGAAATTAATTTCAAATTATTCTATCACGATTTAGATGCGGAACAGGTCTCTTATATAGAACAAGCTATGCAAGCTATTGAATCAGTCAGTTGTATTCGTTTTTATCAAACTCCTAATGATACTTTCGATTATATTAAAATTACTGGTAACTCCAGTGGTTGCTTTTCTAATGTTGGTTATTTGGGTAGAGAACAAGTTTTAAATTTACAAGTTAATAAAGTGGATCAAGGCTGTTTCTTAAAGGGTAAAATTGTGCATGAATTATTACATTCTTTGGGTTTTTATCACCAACAAAGTGCCACCAATCGTGATGATTATATTACGACGATAGTGTTATGCATTATAGTGCAAAAGCGTTCACAAAGAATGGCAAACGATTCGATTGTGCCTTTGGATCCCGATGCTAAAATAGGCCAAAGAATTGGATTGAGTTTAAAAGATATATTGAAAATTAATTTAATGTATAATTGTTACAAAGAGGAAAATTGAATAATTTAGTTTTTATAAAATAATTTTAAGACTGTGTTTTTAATAAAATGATTTTTTTCAATAAAAGAAGATATTTTCGCAAATTTAAAAAAATTTACTATCTTTACTTTTAAATCCTTTTTGGAAAGTCTTCCAGCTTTCACCCCTGTGTCAACGGTTTAGTGGCTTAACAAAAGAAATCTCTTGGAGAATCTCAAAAAGAAAATAAATGAAAAGTTTTTGGTCAAAACATTCTACCAAAAGTCTGAATCGGATGATACCAAATAACCTGCATTCTGTAACACAATAATATGTTTATAGTAAACTAATGTTTAGGTGATGAAAAAAATGCTAAATTTTGATACTACAAAAATGAATAATGGAAAAAGAAGAGAAAATATAATTCGAGGGATATAAGGAGTTCAAATTCCCTGTATCATGACAATTTAACAGTAAGAATAATATGCTCAGTCAAGACCGGCTATGAAGTATCCTACACCAAATTGTTGGTTGTAAATGACAGCTGGGAAAGATTTATGAACGACCGTCGTTTAATTTGCTTTACTGATTTATAATTAAGTGTGAAGTACATTAATATTATATTAAGATTTGTCTAAAATTTATGCGTTTGAAAGGATCACTTCAAATCGAACATCATCAGTTGTTATTACTATACAACGTATATGTGAGATTAATGCCCTTCAAGTAATAACATTTTTTACATACAACGTTTGATTTAGTGTACAGCAATAATATTTTATATACCTCAATGATGTGACGCCAAGTTGTCTGACGATTACAGAACTCTACGACACTTATAACACAGTGGGTCTTAATCGTAATTTTAAATAAATATTTAACTTTTAAATAAGTATTGCAGACGAGTGTAGAATTATAATTTAGAGTCTCTATGACCGAAGTTATAGAGGTGTAAAATTGTATATCTCTGGAACTACTTATTAATAAAGATATTTTCTAAAATTTCAGGATTGTGGTCTTGTGATTTTGACTTAAAGTTTTAAAAAAGAATTATTAATAATTGATAAAATAATTTCCCCGTGTTTATTGTAAAAAATGTAAGGAAAATCCATATGATTTGAAACATGTTACGATTTCCATAACTGCACGTTTTAAAATACAGGCTTTGTGATCTCATAAGATGCAGAATAAATCAAAAATATTGATCAGGTCAGATTCGTAAGATTCTGGACATCTAAAGTTTTTTGATAGATAATTTAAATTATAATTTTTTTACTGTTTTTAAGAAAAATCTTATTTTTGATGAAAATGAGTTCAGACACTTTTTCTGCCAAATTCGTAAATTTTTTTAGCTTTAAAATGGAAAATTATTTATTTACGGACGGATATAAAATGTTTTCATTTGACAAAAAAAAAAAAACGAGTTCTGCCCACTGTGTATTTTTTGAAATGTTATTTATTTATGTTGTAAGTGAAATGTTTAGATAAAATTATTTTTTATCTTTTTATACGTGTGATTTTTAATATTTTTATTAGCACCAAATTATTTATTTATTTATTTATTTATTTATTTAATTATTTATCATTAATTATCTTAATCTTAT
>PYHX02000158.1:5324149-5594456 GCA_004302925.2 Cochliomyia hominivorax | reverse complement strand
TACCAAAAGTCTGAATCGAATGTTACCCTACCTACATCAAATTGTTAATTTAACTGAACGACGCTCGTATATTACATTAATTAATAATGAGATTATTAAAATTTTGTGTTTGAAAAGGATTTTCTTGAGGGTTATATCTAAGACAGAAGAAATGATGGACCGACCTTCGTATAATTTCAAATATCAATTTAAAATGGAATTTAACTTAATTTGACCAGTTGTAATTAGTATGCCAACGTTTAAGTGATATTTAAACTCTGTAAAGTGATATTTGAAAGGGGCTTGTATGGAATCAAAGAGATTTAGAATATCATAAGATTTAGAATATCATTAGATATATTAGTGTTGAGTGGACTACCCCACCTCAGTCGGCTCCGTCGTTGAGCCAAAAAAGATGATATTTACCAAATTTCATCAAGATGTCTCAAAAATTGCGAACGGTAGTGTTCACAACTTTTACATGGCCAGCTGGACAAACTGACAGACAGACGGATATGGTTAATTCGACCCAGAAAATGATTCTGAGTGAAACAGTATACCTAATGGTGGTGTTATACAATTTTTCCTGTATGCTACAAGCAACACCACAATCGCATAATACCCCAATTATAAAATCGCATAAAACAGTGGTGTAGGGTATAAAGATGATAGTATGAAACAATTCAATGATGTGAGGCCAAGGTTGTCTACCGATTACAGAACTTTACGACTTTTAAATATGCTAACTTTAAATGGCTGGTTTAAATGGGTCAAAGTTGTATTTCGACTTCGTCTCATCTCTCCGACCGTGCTTTTATTAAGGTTTCTCCAACGATTTAAATGGTACAGAACCATTTTATCCGTTTCAACCTTGACATCATAAAATTTTTTTAAGATAAAAGTTTTAGAATTAATAAGATGAAGATAATTAATGAGTTCAAAATAAATAAATAAATAGAATAAAATAAATAATTTGGTGCTAATAAAAATATTAAAAATCACACGTATAAAAGATAAAAAATAATTTTATCTAAACATTTCACTTACAACATAAATAAATAACATTTCAAAAATACACAGTGGGCAGACTCGTTTTTTTTTTTTGGTCAAATGAAAACAATTTTATATCCGTCCGTAAATAAATAATTTTCCATTTTAAAGCTAAAAAATTTACGAATTTGGCAGAAAAAGTGTCTGAACTCATTTTCATCAAAAATAAGATTTTTCTTAAAAACAGTAAAAAAAATATAATTTAAATTATCTATCAAAAAACTTTAGATGTCCAGAATCTTACGAATCTGACCTGATCAATATTTTTGATTTATTCTGCATCTTATGAGATCACAAAGCCTGTATTTTAAAACGTGCAGTTATGGAAATCGTAACATGTTTCAAATCATATGGATTTTCCTTACATTTTTTACAATAAACACGGGGAAATTATTTTATCAATTATTAATATTCTTTTTAAAACTTTAAGTCAAAATCACAATTTAGAATTAAAATATCTTTATTAATAAGTAGTTCCAGAGATATACAATTTTACACCTCTATAACTTCGGTCATAGAGACTCTAAATTATAATTCTACACTCGTCTGCAATAACTTATTTAAAAGTTAAATATTTTATTTAAAATTACGATTAAGACCCACTGTGGTTATAAGTGGTCCGTAGAGTTTCTGTAATCGTCAGGACAACTTGGCGTCACATCATTGAGGTATATAAAATATTATTGCTGTACACTAAATCAAACGTTGTATGTAAAAAATGTTACTTTGAAGGGCATTAATCTCACGTTGGTATAGTAATAACAACTGATGATGTTCGATTTGAAGTGATCCTTTCAACGCATAAATTTTAGACAAATCTTATATAATATTATGTACTTCACACTTAATTATAAATCAGTAAAGCAAATTAAACGACGGTCGTTCATAAATCTTTCCCAGCTGTCATTTACAACCAACACAATTTGGTGTAGGAATTTGAACTCCGTTATATCCCTCGAATTATATTTTCTCTTCTTTTTCCATTATTCATTTTTGTAGTATCAAAATTTAGCATTTTGTTCATCACCTAAACATTAGTTTTGTTACTATAAACATATTATTGTGTTACAGAATGCAGGTTATTTTGGTATCATCCGATTTCAGACTTTTGGTAGAATGTTTTGACCAAAAACTTTTCATTTATTTTCTTTTGAGATTCTCCAAGAGATTTCTTTTGTTAAGCCACTAAACCGTTGACACAGGGGTGAAAGCTGGAAGACTTTCCAAAAAAGTATTTAAAAGTAAAGATAGTAAAATTTTTTAAAATTTGCGAAAATATCTTCTTTTATAGAAAAAAAATCATTTTATTAAAACACAGTCTTAAAATTATTTTATAAAAACTAAATTATTTAATTTTCTCTTTATAACAATTATACATTAAATTAATTTTCAATATATCTTTTAAACTCAATCCAATTATTTGGCCTATTTTAGCATCGGGATCCAAAGGCACAATCGAATCGTTTGCCATTCTTTGTGAACGCTTTGCACTATAATGCATAACACTATCGTAATCCATATCATCACGATAGGTGGCACTTTGTTGGTGATAAAAACCCAAAGAATGTAATATTCATGCACAATTTTACCCTTTAAGAAACAGCCTTAATCCACTTTATTAACTTGTAAATTTAAAACTTGTTCTCTACCCAAATAACCAACATTAGAAAAGCAACCACTGGAGTTACCAGTAATTTTAATATAATCGAAGTATCATTGGGAGTTTGATAAAACGAATACAACTGACTGATTCAATAGCTTGCATAGCTTGTTCTATATAAGAGACCTGTTAAGTATCTAAATCGTGAAAGAATAACTTCAATTCAATTTCTCTTCATGATTTTCTTACCAAATATTTCATCCATTTTATAATAAACCATTCCCATGGGCCATAATCAGAATTCATCTTTAATACCATCTCTGGGTGTGGCTAAAATCATATCACCCTCATAATAATCAGCCACTAATTCTGGATCTTCTTCTTTGACAGAAGTAGAGAACTTAGTAAGAAGTGTAGAATTATAACTTTGGGAGTTTGAATTCCTTAGGATCTTCATGTCGAATTAATAGAAGTGCGAAATGGGGTATCACGGTTATTAAAATTTTTAAACTTTTTTTTGCTTTTTATTCCCTTTCAAAATGTCATTTCATTACATCTCTTGTAGTTTTCAAGTTATATGCAATTTCAAATACCGACATTTTGCGAGATCTTGAGTCAATTTTATTATATATAAAAGTATTTCACCGATCATGTTCAGATTTTTCTTATTATATTAAAATAATTGGGATCAATTTTTCTACCATTTAAAAAAATCAATTAAAAAAATCAAAAAAATAAGAATTTCTCTAATTCTTTGGCTGGAAAGAGTATCTAAACTCATTTTGAAACAAAAATAATTTTTGCAAAAGAAATATGAAATTATTGTTTCTCTGAAATATTTTTTTACGTGGAAAATTTTTATTTAATTCTTGTTCTTAATAATAGAAAAGGCGATAGTCCAGATCATCTCAAATGTTACCGTTATAATCATGTTTTTTAATATAAAATTAATTTTCCTAAATCCCAAAATGCGAATTCTAAACCCTTGATATATGTCTAATCATATGGCAACGACTCTTCTGAGACCTCAAAAAATATGAACACTATAGAAACAAGTAGGAATGTTATATTCGGCTATGCCGAATCTTCAATACCCTCCACCACAAATTCGTGTGAAGTTAATACGTAAGGTTTCATAGATATACATATACACACATACACTCACAAAGTCATAAAATTGGTTATACTTTTGGCTATAACTTTTTTCTATTGAACTGCCTTTTTTCTACCAAATTTCATTGAGCTCTGTAAATTTTTGTGGATGTGAGCAGACAGAGAGCATGACGAAATCGACTGAGATTTGATTTGATGCAGAATATATACATTATGGGGTCTAAAATAATTCATTCTTAGCGTTGCACACAGAATGACAAAGTAAATACACTCTCTTTACCACTTGTATTGTGGAGCGTATTAAAACAAAAAATATGCTTGTTATAAGCTCAAACTGTTTTCCGGAAGGGTTCTTATGTGGGAGCTACAGCAAAATTTGGACCAAGATTGTTCATATATATAAAATACTTTGATTATAGTTAGAAAAATCATTGTGTTAAATTTTAATAGAATGGATTTTTATTTAAATGTTTTATAAACTCAAACCCGTTTTCCGGGAAATCCCGTTATATGGGAGATATAGAAAAATTTGGACCGATATAGGGCAAATTAATATAATAACTTCAGAACAGTTGGCAAAATAATTGTGTCGAATTTCAATAGAATTGGTCTTTATAAGCTGAAAACTGTTTTCGCTGAGGGGCCTGATATGGGAGCTACATCAAAATATGGACCGAGATTGTTCTAATTAAAAATATACATTGAAAATAGTTAAAAAATACATTGTGCCGAGTTCCATTTAATTGTTTTATAAGTTCAAACCCATTTTCCCGAGAAGGGGCGTTAAATGGGAGCTATATCAAAATGTGGACCCATGTTAATAAAATTTATAACATGTAATTAAAATAGTTAAAAAATTATTTGTGCCAAATTTCAGGAGAATTGGTTCAAATTTAAAAGTTTTATAAGCTATAAATCATATTCCGGGAAGGGGCCTTATATGGGAGCTGGGTCAATTAATGAACCCAGAACAATATGACTTCTTTGGATTTATTATTGTATCAAAATAAGTATATGTGACAAATTTCAGTAAATTATCTTAAAACTTGCGGCCCATATGACACAAAGAGTTTGGGGTGTATCAAAATTTTGCATATTATATCCTATAACTTTTTTCCTGTTAACCAGATTTTGATAATTTTTTTGCAGGATGATGAAGCAATTGTATGCTAAAATTAAGCTTTTGTTTAAGTCCGATTACATTTTTAGAAGAAATTATAAGAGTTCATTTTCAAAATTTTGAGGTTGTTTCAGATATTGGTCTATAACTTTCTTGTTTATAAACCGATATAGCTGGTTTTAAAACAGCAAACTTCTTAGGGACAATAGCAAACGATGTGGCCAAGTTTGTTGAATTCGGACAATTATTCTGGCGTGAGAATGTTTCCAACAGACAGACAGACGGACATAACTAAATCGATACATTGTAGGGTCTGAGGTGATTCCTTCTTGGCGTTACACACGGAATGACAAACTTAATATACCCTTTATTTTTAATTTTCCTCAGATGTATAAGAATATTAGAAAAATACTTCTTTAAATGAATTATCGTTATCACACTTTTATTTAGAATAGAAAGATCTACATTTCTGGAAATTTCACAAAGATATTTGTTTCTTAATAAATTTGTAATGCAATAATTTCTCTATTAATTTCTCCAAAATTCATCAACTTGACCACAGTTTTATAGTACAACATCATAAACTTAAATGTTGTATATTCGTTGCCAAAGCGTTTATTAAGACTAATCGATTAACCGATTTTCGTCCGTCCTTCTGTCTGTCTGTCCGTTTGCCCTGTCCATGTTGTAAACACTCAACAAATCGCAATTTTTAAAATTATCTTTATGACTTTTCATACATGTTTTTTTGGCTGAGGTACAATACAAATTATTCCTAAATATCACTTTGAAGATCATAAATCTAACATATACGTTGGTATTGTAATAAAAACAGATCAAATTAATATAAACATTATCTAAAATCGATGTTCGAAATTATACGAGGTCTACCCTCACCAAGCTCCGATATAACTCCTTCAGAAAAAATCCTTTTCAAACGCATCGTTTCACATAAATATTAGTATCATAATAACATACTGTAGTTGGACTTGGCCTTGTTACTTGTTACCAGTACTGGCATTGATCTCATAAAAACTTTTCAATAAAATATTTCATAAGAAATTTTCAGTTAAACAATTTGTCAATTTTAATAGAAATTCCATAAGTTAATATCGTAAGACAATTTTGATCAAAAATGTCACCAGAAATTTTCCATTATAAATTTCAATTAAACAATTCGTAAACGTCAATTATATAAGAAATTTTTAATAAAAATTGAGATAAAATTTCGCGAAAATGTTTCAATTAAAAGTTTTAATGGAAAAACTTCTTCGATCTGTAATTTTCATTAAAATTTTTGTAAAAATAAAAAACAATTATTTTAATTAAAAAAAAATCTATTAAAAATGTTTAATAAACAAAGAAATTAAATAGTTAATCAAAATGTTTGTTAACAATGTTCTGTCTGTTTCTAAACATAATATTTAGTCAATATAAAACAAATTTAAGACAAAAACAGGTGATGATTATAAAAGTGTTATATCTCAAAAGTAAATGTTTAAATGAATGTTAATCTGAATCTGATAAGATTTAGAAATTATTATATGAAATCATTATCTTTTATTATTCCTGTTTCATAAATTAAACATTTCCTGAAATTATAGTCTTCCCAACATAAACTTTACAACTTAATTATATGAAGATAAAAACAGATTTGCATAGAAATCCCTGAACTTCAGAAATTCATATTCCAAAATTCGGTATAAAATAGAAGAAAATTTGCAAATAACTCACCAGTTTTCACGATTCCAAAGAAATCTTCAATATGAAATATTATCAAAGTTTTATACTCTTGGCCCTATTATTGGTCAATTGCTATGGAGCTCCGTTGGAAGATATCGAGGAAGAGGACCCCGAGTTAATTGGTGGAGATTTTGAAGGTGATATTTTATTGGATAACTCCCGTAATGGTTTAAGAAACGAAAATAGAAGATGGCCTGGTGGTATTGTTTACTACAAAATAGGCGATGAATATGGTAAGGATACACTTACACACCCATTGCATAGGATGAATATATAATTTAAAATTAAATTTTAATTATCCATAGATGAAGATCACAAAAATTATATTTTGGAGGCCATGAATGATATTGAGAGTGCTAGTTGTGTGCGTTTTAAGCCCGCAACAGAAGATACAATTGGTTACATTAACATCACCAGTTCAAAAAAAGGTTGTAGTTCTTTTGTTGGCTATTTTAACAGAGCGCAAAAAGTAAATCTTGAGATAAGTGAACTGGGAAAGGGATGTTTCCGTAAGGGTACAATTCAACATGAATTATTACATGCTTTGGGCTTTGAACATCAACATTCGGCACCAGATCGTGATAATTTTATCAAGATTGTTTGGGAAAATATAAAGAAGGATAAACATAATCAATTCAAGAAGCGAAGCGAACAAACTGTAACAGACTTTGGAGTCGATTATGATTTTGGAAGCGTTATGCATTATGGACCTAGAGCATTTACGAAAAATAATAAGAAAACCATTATTCCTTTGGGGGATGAAAATATTGAAATTGGGACAACGTAGACGTGTTAGTGATAGGGATATTAAAAAATTGAATTTAATGTATAAGTGTGACAATTGATATGGAACTTGATATGAAATGGAGTTTAAAAATGGCAAATAAAAATTTCAATTTATTTTAATATCAAAATTGATAATTTGTAATACATTTATTTGGAGTTAATTAGGGGTCTGTTTTAATTTTAACTTACTACTCTCACTTTTTCAATTAAAAATTCCTTTAAAAATATAACTGATTTTTATTTAAAATTTTGTAGAAAAATTTCTGAAAATAATGTCTTAGAAATTTAATTATTAAAATAATAAATGAAAATAATTCAAATGTCGTAGAAATTTAGTAAACTTTTTTCGTTAAACATTTTCTAGAAAAATGTCAATTAAATTTTCAGAGAAAGAAATTTTATATTTTATTTAAAATTTTTAAGTAAAATTTTATTTAAAAAGTTCAAACAAAAATTTAATAAAAAATTTAATTAAATGTTTCGTTAAAATTTTTATAAACATTTTTCGATTAAATCTTCATAAAAATTTTTCGAATAAAAAATTGTTAAGAAATTGTCAATTGAAGTTTTCAATTAGAAATTATTTTAGAAACTTTAAATTAATATTATCTAAAATATTTTGAACTAAAAATTGTAAAACAATGTTCAACTAAAAATATCATAGAAAAATTTTATATAAAATTTTAAATTAAAAATTAATTGAACATTTTCTATCAAATTTTTATGGACATTTTTGAAATAGATAAAATTAAAAAAAAAAAATTAAATTTCAAAATAAAAACAAAAATATTAATAATGTTTTTAATCGCATTTTTATGAAATTTTCAATTGAAAATTTTCCTGAAATTTCTTATTAATTTTTTTTTTTTTTTTTTTTGAAAAATTTTAAATTTTCTTTCGAATTTCTTTAAATCAATAATTTTTAAAATTTCCAACCGAAATCTTTAATGAACATTTTGATTGAAAATTTTTAAAATTTTTCTATGTAACTTTTATTTCAAAATTTTACCCGAAATTTAAAAAAAAGTTAATTTTTGTGTGAAAAATTGTCTATGAAATTTTTAATTGAACAGTTTTATACAATTTCTAGTTCAAAATATTTTATGAAAATTTTTATTTAATTTTTCTCAAATAATTTTTTAAAAATTTTTAATCCAAAAATTCTTAATTTTTATGGAAAATTTCTTATGGAATTTTTATTGAAAAATTTAGCAAATCTTTATCGAAAGTTTGTTATCAAACTTTTATGAAATTTTTAGTTAATAATTTATTTAATTATGATTAAAAGTTCTAATGAAACATTTAATTAAATTTCTTATTAAATATTTATTTGAACTTTTTTTCTCTGAAAAATTTAATTGACATTTTTCTAGAAAATGTTTAACGAAAAAAAATCTACAGAATTTCTACGACATTTGAATTATTTTCATTTATTATTTTAATAATTAAATTTCTAAGACATTATTTTCAGAAATTTTTCTACAAAATTTTAAATAAAAATCAGTTATATTTTTAAAGGAATTTTTAATTGAAAAAGTGAGAGTAGTAAGTTAAAATTAAAACAGACCCCTAATTAACTCCAAATAAATGTATTAGAAATTATCAATTTTGATATTAAAATAAATTGAAATTTTTATTTGCCATTTTTAAACTCCATTTCATATCAAGTTCCATATCAATTGTCACACTTATACATTAAATTCAATTTTTTAATATCCCTATCACTAACACGTCTACGTTGTCCAATTTCAATATTTTCATCCCCCAAAGGAATAATGGTTTTCTTATTATTTTTCGTAAATGCTCTAGGTCCATAATGCATAACGCTTCCAAAATCATAATCGACTCCAAAGTCTGTTACAGTTTGTTCGCTTCGCTTCTTGAATTGATTATGTTTATCCTTCTTTATATTTTCCCAAACAATCTTGATAAAATTATCACGATCTGGTGCCGAATGTTGATGTTCAAAGCCCAAAGCATGTAATAATTCATGTTGAATTGTACCCTTACGGAAACATCCCTTTCCCAGTTCACTTATCTCAAGATTTACTTTTTGCGCTCTGTTAAAATAGCCAACAAAAGAACTACAACCTTTTTTTGAACTGGTGATGTTAATGTAACCAATTGTATCTTCTGTTGCGGGCTTAAAACGCACACAACTAGCACTCTCAATATCATTCATGGCCTCCAAAATATAATTTTTGTGATCTTCATCTATGGATAATTAAAATTTAATTTTAAATTATATATTCATCCTATGCAATGGGTGTGTAAGTGTATCCTTACCATATTCATCGCCTATTTTGTAGTAAACTATACCATCAGGCCATCTTCTATTTTCGTTTCTTAAACCATTACGGGAGTTATCCAATAAAATATCACCTTCAAAATCTCCACCAATTAACTCGGGGTCCTCTTCCTCGATATCTTCCAACGGAGCTCCATAGCAATTGACCAATAATAGGGCCAAGAGTATAAAACTTTGATAATATTTCATATTGAAGATTTCTTTGGAATCGTGAAACTGGTGAGTTATTTGCAAATTTTCTTCTATTTTATACCGAATTTTGGAATATGAATTTCTGAAGTTCAGGGATTTCTATGCAAATCTGTTTTTATCTTCATATAATTAAGTTGTAAAGTTTATGTTGGGAAGACTATAAATTTCAGGAAATGTTTAATTTATGAAACAGGAATAATAAAAGATAATGATTTCATATAATAATTTCTAAATCTTATCAGATTCAGATTAACATTCATTTAAACATTTACTTTTGAGATAATAACACTTTTATAATCATCACCTGTTTTTGTCTTAAATTTGTTTTTATATTGACTAAATATTATGTTTAGAAAACAGAGAGAACATTGTTAACAAACATTTGATTAACTATTTAATTTCTTTGTTTATTAAACATTTTTAATAGATTTTTCTTTGATTTTTTTTAATTAAAATAATTTTTAAACAAATTTCTGTGAAAAAAATGTTAAAAATTTCCTAAGAAAATTTTATTGAAAATTACAGATCGAAGAAGTTTTTCCATTAAAACTTTTAATTGAAAAATTTTCGCGAAATTTTGTCTCAATTTTTATTAAAATTTCTTATATAATTTGACGTTTACGAATTGTTTAATTGAAATTTATAATGGAAAATTTCTGGTGACATTTTTGATCAAAATTGTCTTACGATATTAACTTATGGAATTTCTATTAAAATTGACAAATTGTTTAACTGAAAATTTCTTATGAAATATTTTATTGAAAAGTTTTTATGAGATCAATGCAGTACTGGTAAGAAGTAACAAGGCCAAGTCCAACTATAATATGTTATTATGATACTAATATTTATGTGAAACGATGCGTTTGAAAAGGATTTTTTCTGGAGGAGTTATATCGGAGCTTGGTGAGGGTAGACCTCGTATAATTTCGAACATCGATTTTAGATAATGTTTATATTAATTTGATCTGTTTTTATTACAATACCAACGTATATGTTAGATTTATGATCTTCAAAGTGATATTTAGGAATAATTTGTATTGTACCTCAGCCAAAAAAACATGTATGAAAAGTCATAAAGATAATTTAAAAATTGCGACTCGTTGAGTGTTTACAACATGGACAGGCAAACGGACAGACAGACAGAAGGACGGACGAAAATCGGTTAATCGATTAGTCTTAATAACGCTTTGGCAACGAATATACAACATTTAAGTTTATGATGTTGTACTATAAAACTGTGGTCAAGTTGATGAATTTTGGAGAAATTAATAGAGAAATTATTGCATTACAAATTTATTAAGAAACAAATATCTTTCTGAAATTTCCAGAAAATGTAGATCTTTCTATTCTAAATAAAAGTGTTGATAACGATAATTCATTTAAAGAAGTATTTTTCTAATATTCTTATACATCTGAGGAAAATTAAAAATAAAGGGTATATTAAGTTTGTCATTCCGTGTGTAACGCCAAGAAGGAATCACCTCAGACCCTACAATGTATCGATTTAGTTATGTCCGTCTGTCTGTCTGTTGGAAACATTCTCACGCCTAGAATAATTGTCCGAATTCAACAAAACTTGGCCACATCGTTTGCTATTGTCCTAAGAAGTTTGCTGTTTAAAACCAGCTATATCGGTTTATAAACAAGAAAGTTATAGACCAATATCTGAAACAACCTCAAAATTTTGAAAATGAACTCTTATAATTTCTTCTAAAAATGTAATCGGACTTAAAAAAGCTTATTTTTAGCATACAATTGCTTCATCATCCTGCAAAAAAATTATCAAAATCTGGTTAACAGGAAAAAAGTTATAGGATATAATATGCAAAATTTTGATACACCCCAAACTCTTTGTGTCATATGGGCCGCAAGTTTTAAGATAATTTACTGAAATTTGTCACATATACTTATTTTGATACAATAATAAATCCAAAGAAGTCATATTATTCTGGGTTCATTAATTGACCCAGCTCCCATATAAGGCCCCTTCCCGGAATATGATTTATAGCTTATAAAACTTTTAAATTTGAACCAATTCTCCTGAAATTTGGCACAAATAATTTTTTAACTATTTTAATTACATGTTATAAATTTTATTAACATGGGTCCACATTTTGATATAGCTCCCATTTAACGCCCCTTCTCGGAAAATGGGTTTGAACTTATAAAACAATTAAATGGAACTCGGCACAATGTATTTTTTAACTATTTTCAATGTATATTTTTAATTAGAACAATCTCGGTCCATATTTTGATGTAGCTCCCATATCAGGCCCCTCAGCGAAAACAGTTTTCAGCTTATAAAGACCAATTCTATTGAAATTCGACACAATTATTTTGCCAACTGTTCTGAAGTTATTATATTAATTTGCCCTATATCGGTCCAAATTTTTCTATATCTCCCATATAACGGGATTTCCCGGAAAACGGGTTTGAGTTTATAAAACATTTAAATAAAGATCCATTCTATTAAAATTTAACACAATGATTTTTCTAACTATAATCAAAGTATTTTATATATATGAACAATCTTGGTCCAAATTTTGCTGTAGCTCCCACATAAGAACCCTTCCGGAAAACAGTTTTGAGCTTATAACAAGCATATTTTTTGTTTTAATACGCTCCACAATACAAGTGGTAAAGAGAGTGTATTTACTTTGTCATTCTGTGTGTAACGCTAAGAATGAATTATTTTAGACCCCATAATGTATATATTCTTGCATCAAATCAAAATCTCAGTCGATTTCGTCATGCTCTCTGTCTGCTCACATCCACAAAAATTTACAGAGCTCAATGAAATTTGGTAGAAAAAAGGCAGTTCAATAGAAAAAAGTTATAGCCAAAAGTATAACCAAATTTATGACTCATTTGTGAGTGTATGTGTGTATATGTATATCTATGAAACCTTACGTATTAACTTCACACGAATTTGTGGTGGAGGGTATTGAAGATTCGGCATAGCCCAATATAACATTCCTACTTGTTTCTATAGTGTTCATATTTTTTGAGGTCTCAGAAAAATCGTTGCCATATGATTAGAGATATTTCAAGGGTTTAGAATTCGCACTTTGGGATTTAGGAAAATAAATTTTATATTAAAAAACATGATTTATAACGGTAACATTTGAGATGATCTGGACTATCGCCTTTTCAATTATTGAGAACAAGAATTAAATAAAAATTTTCATGTAAAAAAATATTTTTTAGAAAAACAATAATTTTATATTTATTTTTGGAAAAATTATTTTTGTTCAAAATGAGTTTAGATACTCTTTCCAGCCAAAGAATTAGAGAAATTTTTAACTTTTTTTTTATTTTTTTTAATTGATTTTCCTTTCAACTGGTAGATAAATTGATCTCAATTATTTTAATATAATAAGAAAAATCTGAACATGATCGGTGAAATACTTTTATATATAATAAAAATTGACTCAAGATCTCGCAAAATGTCGGTAGTTGAAACTGCATATAACTTGAAAACTACAAGAGATGTAATGAAATGACATTTTCCTGTCGACATTTGTTAGAAAATTTTCGAATGAAAAATCTGGCATCAGTTTAAAAATTTTAATAACCGTGATACCCCATTTCGCACTTCTATTAATTCGACATGAAGATCCTAAGGAATTCAAACTCCCAAAGTTATAATTCTACACTTCTCTACTAAGTTCTCTACTTCTGTCAAAGAAGAAGATCCAGAATTAGTGGCTGATTATTATGAGGGTGATATGATTTTAGCCACACCCAGAGATGGTATTAAAGATGAATTCAGATTATGGACCATGGGAATGGTTTATTATAAAATGGATGAAATATTTGGTAAGAAAATCATGAAGAGAAAATTGAAATTAATTTTCAAAATTATTCTATCACGATTTAGATGCGGAACAGGTCTCTTATATAGAACAAGCTATGCAAGCTATTGAATCAGTCAGTTGTATTCGTTTTTATCAAACTCCCAATGATACTTTCGATTATATTAAAATTACTGGTAACTCCAGTGGTTGCTTTTCTAATGTTGGTTATTTGGGTAGAGAACAAGTTTTAAATTTACAAGTTAATAAAGTGGATCAAGGCTGATTCTTTAAGGGTAAAATTGTGCATGAATTATTACATTCTTTGGGTTTTTATCACCAACAAAGTGCCACCAATCGTGATGATTATATTAAGGTTTTGTATGAAAATATTGATGAACATCACTGGAGATTCTTTAGAAAATTGACGAAAAATTTATAACCGATTATGGTTTGGGATATGATTACGATAGTGTTATGCATTATAGTGCAAAAGCGTTCACAAAGAATGGCAAAGATACGATTGTGCCTTTGGATCCCGATGCTAAAATAGGCCAAAGAATTGGATTGAGTTTAAAAGATATATTGAAAATTAATTTAATGTATAATTGTTACAAAGAGGAAATATTGAATAATTTAGTTTTTATAAAATAATTTTAAGACTGTGTTTTTAATAGAATGATTTTTTTAGAAAAAAAAATAAAAATATTTCAATCACAATAAAATATTTAATAATCTAAAATTTTCAGGAATTGTGGTCTTGTGATTTTTACTTAAAGTTTAAAAAAAAAATTAATAAAAATTGATAAAATAATTTCCCTGTGTTTATTGTCAAAAATGTGAGGAAAATCCAAAATGATATGAAAATCCATATGATCTGAAAGAAAAAAATAGTTTGAACCTTCAAATGGAAAATTATTTATTTATGGACGGATATAGAATGTTTTCAATTGACAAAAAAAACTCAATTATTATAATGTATTAAATAAAAGTCACAGCAATTATTTTGGAAATGTATTTAAATCTTATTTTAAAGAGAAAAATTCACTCGAAAACTATAAGAAATAATAGCAGACGTAAGCGTGTTCCTAAAGATCTCATTAAAGGCTTTCAAATGGTGGCACCTTAAAATTGTACAAAATTTTGTTCCCAGATTTTAGCAAAATAAAATGTCAGAGTTATTAAATTTTTCACCTCCATTACACCGCTTTTACGTTGAATGTCATGCAAATCCATGCTGACAGTAAATATTTACAGATTTATTTCCAAAAAAAAAATCGAGTTCTGCCCACTGTGTATTTTTTGAAATGTTTATTTATTTATGTTGTAAGTGAAATGTTTAGATAAAATTATTTTTTATCTTTTTATACGTGTGATTTTTAATATTTTTATTAGCACCAAAATATTTATTTATTTATTTATTTATTTATTTATTTATTTATTTAGTTATTTATTTATTTTAAACTCATTAATTATCTTAATCTTATTAATTCTAAAATTTCTATCTAAAAAAATTATATGATGTCAAGGTTGAACAGATAAAATGGTTCTGTACAATTTTATTCGTTGGAGAAACCTTAATAAAAGCCGGCCAGAGAGATAAAGTGTGATGTTATCTCTTTTAATCACAGAGACAACTTTGACCCATTTATATTATCTTTAATGTTTTTTAGATTCCTTAGCTACAGTTGGGGGAACCATCCTTGAAATTTTTCAAGGATTTTTCTTAAATTAGCAAAAATACTTATTTAAAATATTTTTATATCTGTTAACTTTGAATCAATATCGCTTCCCGATATATATTTTTATGGCAGCTTCCTGAAATACTGAAAAGAAAATAATCAATCTTAATTGGATTCGCCCTTGGACAAAAATATAACATAAAATAATGGATATACCGTTTTTATACCCTACACTACCATAGGTGAAGAGAGTTCGACTCAGAATCACTTTCAGAGTCGATTTAAGCATGTCCATCCGTCCGGCTGTCTGTCCATGTCAAGGTGGTTTGAAAAGTTCGTGTCGCAGTTTTGAAAATATCTTTTTAGCCCATAAAATTCCTAAATAAAAAACGATTTTAACCAAAATCTCTTTTGAAACACATAAATTTCAAATAAATATTGGCATCATAATAATATATTGCACACGTTATCATAATAAGGAAAGCAATTTACATGAGGTTTGTCCATAATTTGTTCGTAGAAGTCATTTATAATCAACAATGTGGTGTAGGGTACTTAAAATGTATTTAAAACTATAGAAAAAAACAAACTACACACTCTTTATTATAATTACTTTTCTTGGTAAATCTTCTATTCCATTTGCTTTTAACGTTGTGTCAAATCGAAGTTTTCACAGCAAAATATTTTATATATCTCAATAATTAGACGTCAATACCCCAATACAAAATAACGCAGTGGAGCTGAATCGTTTTTAATTTTCGTTTTAAAATTTTATAAATTAATTTATTTTTTTAAAAAACTTCAAATTGAAAAATTTCCATGAAATTTTTAAATAAAAATCTGTTATAACGTTAACTAAAAAGTGAGAAAATAAAAACGGACACCTAATTAATTCCAAATAAATATTATTAATTATCCATTTTAATATTAACATAAATTCAAATCTTTATTTGCCATTTTCGAACACCATTTCATATTACATTCACTTTAATCATCACACTTATACATTAAATTCAATTTTTCAATATCCTTATCATTAAAACGTTTACGTTGTCCAATTTCAACATCTTCATCCGCCAAAGGAACAATGGTTTTCTTGTTATTTTTCGAAAATGCTTTAGGTCCATAATGCATAACGCTTCCATAATCATAACCAACTCCAAAGTCTGTTACAGTGTCTTCGCTTCGCTTGTCGAATTGATCATGTTTATCATCCTTAATATTTTCCCAAACAATCTTGATATAATCATCACGATCTGCTGCCGAATGTTGATGTTCAAAGCCCAAAGCATGTAATAATTCATGTTGGATTGTGCCCTTACGGAAACATCCCTGTCCCACTTCACCCATGTGAAGATTAACTGTTTGCGCTTGGTTATAAAAGCCGACATAAGAGCTACAACCTTTTTTTGTACCTTTGATATCAATATAACCAGTTGTATCCTTCTTTGCGGGCTTAAAACGTATACAACTAGCATTCTCAATATCATTCATGGCCTCCAAAATATAATTTTTGTGATCTTCATCTATGGATAATTAAAATTTAATTTTAAATTATATATTCATCCTATGCAATGGGTGTGTAAGTGTATCCTTACCATATTCATCGCCTATTTTGTAGTAAACAATACCATCAGGCCATCTTCTTTCTTCGTCTTTTAAACCATTACGGGAGTCATCCAATAGAATATCACCTTCAAAATCTCCACCAATTAATTCGGGGTCCTCTTCCTCTATGTCCTCCAACGGAGCTCCATAACAATTGACCAATAACAGGGCCAAGAGTATAAAACTTTGATAATATTTCATATTGAACTTTTGTTTGAAATTGTGAAACTGATGAGGTTTTCGAAAATTTTCTTCCATTTTATACTAAATTTTGGAAAATGAACTTCTGAAGTTCAGGGTTTTCTAAACAAATCTTTTTTATCTGGATGTAATTAAGTTGTAAAGTTTATGTTTGGAAGACTCTAAATTTACAGAAGTATTAAATTTTTAAAAGAGGGATAATAAAATTTAGTGATTTCATGTAATAACTTCTAAATCTTATCAGATTCAAAAACCTTAAAATTAACCTTCGAATCAAACATTCACTTTTGTGAATATAGCGGTTTTATAATTATCACCTTTATCCACCATATTTTTAAAACTCTTCATAATTATCATAAATTTAGTGCTGCAGTGCTGTATATTCCTTAAAGGTATTTAATTTCTTTTTTAGTTGTTCTCGTCCAAGTGGCAGTTTCTCCAAATCAATTCAAAAACACCTCAAAAGTGTCCATGTGAGATTTCATTAAAATTATTTCCAAAAAAAGTATTTTGGGACCACTGTGATACATTTAGGGATGCCTTATGGCCTGTGTTGCCAATTATTTGAGAAGTATAAGTGGCTGAATCCTGATAAAATCGTGGCTAAAAAATAAATGGAAAAATTGATACAAGAATTAAAGTTAAAACTAGAGTAAATCATTTATTTAAGTTTATTTTCATTAATAATAAATTCATATTTTTAAACAAGTAAGAATGCAATATTCGGCCCTACCGTATTTTCAAAATTCCTCTACAAATGCGTGTAAGGTAAATACATTATGCTTCGTACGTACATTCACATAAACAATCACAAAAGCATACAATTTGTGACAGTTTTTGTTAAATATAACAAAGAAACCTTAATGAGTCATAAAATAACTGTGATTTTCGGCTATAACATTCACACGGAATCACAAAATTAATATACCCTCTTCACCACTTGTGATGGTGGAGGATATAAAAGGATAAAGCAGTAACAAGCACGCGATTAACTAGGAGGAACTTTGATCATTATACTACATTTCATTAGAAGTAAGACCATGCTGACTCTTCGGAAATTGCAGTACATGCTTGATGGCAGAATTCACTGATGATGTCGATTTTCACTAAAAAGATCATGTGTAACGAAGACGGATTCAGATTTTTACCAAATTATCTCCAGTCCGTAGAGGGATGAGTTTAAGGAAGATCTTTTACTACTCGTGAGTCTGGTAATAAGATATGCAAGCTTTTATCGTGTGAAGTTCTTAGCTTTTATCTCCAGATATACCCTGCAATTGAAGATGAAGTTTAGTGCTCGTTCAAGCAACGATGGCTGTCAAACAAGTTGGTTTTTATGTGATTTATTATTCCAATTCTGTGATTTTTTTTTTTTTAATTTTTCAATTTTTTTAATTTGATTCAGATATTTTCTGTCTAAAATAATTCCATAACATTGGAGATCCACCTTCCATCACTTTAATCGACTAAGAACTAATACAAAATAATTCAGTTTAAAATTTTCGACTTTTTCAAAGAATTATTTTACAAAAGTTGGTATTACACACGTCTTACAGTATACCGTTCGACTGAAAACGCTTTCTGAGTCAACTTAATGACATCCGTTCCGCCGTCAGTTCCTCCGTTTCTCTGTCCGTCTGTCTAAAATTTTGGAAATAACTCGATGAAATGTGGTACATATTATTATTTTGGTCTAAGGACGAAGACTGTTGACATTGACCATGTTCGATTCAATATTTCAGGTTCCTCTCATACAAATGTTCTTCTCGGATTGGGACAAATCTTGTTTCATTCTAAATTTGGTCACTCTCACTCTCGTGTTAATTTTTAAGAAATTCGCTAATGAGTCTTAAAGGTGACAAGAGAGAGTACACTAATTTCATCATTCATCATGTAACGCCAAGAAAAAATCATCAGATACCCCTTATAGTATGTATATGTATCCATCATATCAGAATCTGTTTTAGCTATATCTGTCTGACAGTCATTGGCACGCTCATGTTCACAATACTGATAGGAAGTTAATGAAATTCGGTCCGGTTATTTATTCGTGTTCTGAAAGATATGTGGCGAATATAGTTAAATCCTCTCTTATTTTAAGCGATTTGCAACGTAATCGTGTAATTAATCCAGCTAGAATATAGCTTAATGGTACAGTGCATTATAAAATTAATCCGGTGTGTGGTAAGCGAGAATTAAAATCAAAACACGAAAATAACATTAATTTTACATCACATATAATTTTTAGATGTCAATCACTCTATTTATATACTTAATGCTATCCGATATAACAATGTCACCGATATAACAAAGATTTTATTCGGTTAACCGTTTAAAAAACTGACTGCAATGCTAAAATCAGTTATGCCGGTTTAGAACAAGATGTTTATTTAGAAGTCTCTCCTTTAGACATGGACTGTTTTAGAACTGGTACCATTATATATGAAATTTTACATACTTTGGGTTTCTATCATCAACATAGTGCTACCGATCGTGATAATTATATCAAAGTCGTTTATTCCTTTGAAGGGTGATAATATACAAATTTGACAACGTGATGGCTTGAGTCCTGGTGACATTAAGAAACTAAATGAAGTGTTAAATTGTTAAAGCTTCTGTATGGAAAGAGAATAATCTTTTTGGGATTTAAAAGGGCTTAATTTAAGTACCTAAAATAAATATATTTTAGATGACATAATTGGCAGATGTATTATAAATCAAATAATGTAATTAAATGTAATTGCTAAAAAACGACATTAATTACAAATAAATTTGAATCATAACTTGAAACTTAGATAGATTTTATGGGAATCAAGTAAATAAAACGAGATAAAATTTCACAGAAAGAACTAAAACTTAAAAAATATTGATAATTAAGGACTTTCCATCACTATATATACCGCACAACCCATAGATGGCGCTGTTAAAATTTATAAAAAATTGTCTTTTAAATTGTAATATCTCCATAACTTTTTTATTGAACAAATTTTTTTGATTTTAAATTGCGTTCTAAGGTTTGGATAACAATATAGAAATGAACGAGTCAAGAACTGAAAGAAAGGCTGACATAATTAGTAAAAAATAGTCCTAGAATCGCTGGTATAATATTAAAAATAAAGGATCCTCAATTTAAACCTCAGAGGAGCGTCAGAGTTGTAGTTCGTACAGCAACTGTGGTGCAATTTGACACAGCAACTGCAATTAATATTGCACAGCGGTTTTGAATTGATTGTTCCCCGACTTCAATCTGGTCCAGGAGATGACACATTATGTGCTTGTGTATGTGAAAACTTTCATAATTTTCTTAAAAGTACATAGAAAAATTTTTACTTATTTGGACCCAAAAATGTCTTTAACTAAAAGCGAAAAGCAGTAAAATAAGTTTATTTATTGAAATAATATCATTTTTCTAAATAACATTACTCCTCACTTGAGATAAAATTAATATTCAGTAGATTATAGATCCATATCTCGCTGAACTTTTCTTTCAGTGCATTTTATAAATTATCCGACAGCGCCACCATTGAGTTATCGCTCAAGCCAGACGCAAATTTCAAATTAAGAGCATTTACGTGTGAAAAAGGTAAAAAAGTAGAGATGCACATGTGAGTTTCTTAACCGGCCTTAGATTTGAACTGATATTAGCAGCTTTTGCTAACTGTTTGTCATAGCGATCTCGTATTGACAGAACATGGGCTGAACAGCAGACTGTTTACTACTTCGGCTTTGGATGACTGTTTCGTAAATTAAGTTTTAATATATTTTTATAGATTTTAATGGTAAAATATTATGAACTTGACATTATTTGGATCCGGCCATCAAACCTACCAGTACTGAGAGACGAATTTTGAACCAAACATTTAAAACCTGCCCATGTAAGGAACCGAATTAGAAACCGAATTGAATTCTGTATTATTGGCAATTACATTTACTCCTGTACTGGAACCAATTTTGAAGCCTAAAGAAAGTCTAAATTATGCAATAGACAATAATATTGATCTATATTTAGCTATTATTAGCCAAAGACCTTTAGCCATTTTGAGGTTAAGAATTAGTGAAATCATTTTTGATACCCTTTTCGCAAGTAAAACTCATCGGTGTAGCGGGTGAGGCAAAACTTTCCATCTACTCTTTGCTTCAAGACTTCTCTGATACTTTAATATGTAATTTGTTTTTCGTTATAAGTCTTAAATGATTCAACAGTTCACATTAAGACTCAAAGAATTTTATTAATTTCAATACCTTTACTTTTCAATAACTTTCATATCTTTGTAGCTCTCTAACCGCTTTTTCTGTGCAAAAACGCACGCCCAGATAAGATACGAAAAATTGGTAAACCTCTTGAATTTGTTATTGCTTAAATCAAATAATAATGTTCTTTTAGAGATTTACACATGAAATTTAAATGACAAAAATACGAAAATAATCTGGCAAAGATCAGATTAAAAATTTCACCCCTGATAATTTCCAAGAATGAAATGTGATTTGTTATAAGTTAAAAATGAAATATTTCATTTGAGCACTTTAATAGTCTGCTATTAATGTTCAAACTATAAAAATGAGAAATTTTCTATATTGCGGAATATTTGTATTGATATTGACTGTAATTAAGGCTGCCCCTATAGTATCCGAAACTGAAGAAATTGAGGAAGATTATGAGTTAATTGGGGGATTCTTTCAAGGTGATATGGAAATTGAATTTACACGCAATGGTAAAATAGCCGAGACTAATAGATGGCCTAATGCTATGGTCCATTATAAAATAGATGAAATTTTTGGTAAGCAATATATATAAAATGGCTCGATAATTGTTAATTCATTTATTTAACAACAGATGCCGATCACATTTTATATATTTTACGGGCCATGAAAAATATAGAATCTGTCAGTTGTATACGTTTCCAACCAATTGATGATGAGAAGGAAACCTCATATATATTTTATAGGAGAACCCTCGGGATGCCATACGAAAATTGGTTATCGTGGTAAACCCCAAACTCTTAATTTACAAGTGGGTCCCCTAGATAAGGGTTGCTTTAAATTGGGCACTATAATGCATGAAATTTTACATTCTTTGGGTTTTTATCATCAACAAAGCGCCTCAAATCGTGACGATTATGTTCTGATTATTGAGGAAAATATTAAGGAGGGAAGACAAAGTAACTTTATTAAATACGATGATAAAACTGTTACCGATTTTGGTATTGAATATGATTATGGCAGTATTTTACATTATAGTTCTACGGCATTTTCGAAAAATGGCAAAAGGACAATTATTCCATTAATGGGTGATGATATAGAAATTGGCCAGAGACGTGCTTTGAGTACAAGTGATATTGCCAAATTGAATTTAATGTATAAATGTCCCATTTTAGTTTGAGGAGAAATGAAATAAAATTTGAAAAAATATCACTTTGAAATGTAACAAGAACTTGGAGTTTGGAATGTTATAAGGATCAAGGGCGCAGACTAATTTTTGGGGTATCGCATAGATGGAAATATAAATTTAAACAATTAATGGAAATAAACCTGTAACTTCCGAACAGCTCTATAATATGAATTTTTTCATATTCATAGTAGATCTGTAGGTGTACTTTGTGAACTAAACAGGCTGTGACAAATTTGGACCCCTCGAGTTGTAAATTTATTTTAAGTTATTCAGATTCTTTACACATGAACCTTTTCTATTATCTTAGTTGATGAGAATTTTAGTGCTATTTTAGTGCTATCTTATATCACAGAGTGATATAAAAGGTCCAGGCGAGTTTAAATTTTGAAATTGGGCTTTCTGGATCTAAAGAGGGACTGTGTAATATGGTGTCCCAAAAATTGGCTTCTGTTGTTATACAAATATTTTAAACGATCGAGATTCTTTACGGTCTAATTCTTTTTAAAGTGTTTGTTGTCAGTGATCGGTGAATCTTCATTTGGGTTATAGCAGCCTCGTAGAATTTGTACCGACCCTTGTTAAATTAAACCTAGTATATATGTTTTTTTATGTCTTCAGTGTATATACTTTAAAGTGATTTTCGTAAGTGTATCTATATTAGAGCTTAGTCTTTTATGAACCGATCTTCTTAAAATTGTCATTTAGACATGGACAAGAAAAATATACGAGTGTAAAATTAGAGAGTACATTTCTTTGTGTATTACCCGAAAAAATAGGTTGGTCAAAAAAATCAAGTGCACCAATCGATATAGAGTTCGCAAGTTTATAAAGAGCTAATCAACCGTCCATTCATAGTGCCTGACATCGTTAAATCGTCACTGGAATTGATCGGTAGACTTTAAGGTGGGGATAGAATTATTTTCTGTGCGTTGCCATTTATAGTGATGTGGAATATTCAAATTCTGTCAATTAAGTCTTAAAGTAAAAAAATATATTTGTTTAATTATCTCTCATAAATAATTTCTATTATTTTCTTCTTAACACTAATTTAATAAGAATTATCTGACACTTCTTAATCATTTGCAATTACTAAAATTATTGATCACAACATCTCCATACGAAGGTGGTGGCGTTTCTGCTCTAGGGGCAGATGGTGTAAGATCTTCCCCTACAGGACGAGAAGGTTCACCACCAGACATTTGACGATCAACAAAATGTTGACTTAAACGATTATTAAATAAATTACTGCGACTTAAACGTCTAATCAGGGTGGCGGTATTTTGATTAATACTACGATAATATTGTTGACGGGCAGGACGACCAAAAAGACGTGATAGGAAGTTTTCAGTAACAGGACCCTCATAACGTACCATAGAACGGGTAGGTGGGGGAGGAGCAACACGCCGGCGGGGTTGTCTCCTGACTTGAAGTGGTAATTGAGCCGTAGGTCTTGACAAAGGTTGTGAAGGTAAATCATCAAGAGAAGGATCTTTAATTTAAATAAAATTAATATTTTTATAATTAAGTGATTTCAGGGAAAAAAACTTACTTGATTTTCTTTCTTCAAAACATCTCTTCATACATAAAGCACAGGCTAATATTATAATTATAGCTGAAACTCCTATAGCTAAACCCATAAAGAAGGCGAATTTGACATCATTTAAAGGACATTGATCTTTATACTTTCTCTGTTCATGCCAGGCTTCGTTCAAGTCCTGTAGGCAGGAACGATATTCCTGGCATAAAATAAAACTTTTCTGATTACACAAGACTGCATCTGGAGCAAATCTTAACCACTCTTTATTGTTTCTAGAACTAAGAGAAACCTTCTTCAAATCCTTATCATCATCAGCATCTTCTTCGGAATCATCTTCAGCATCAATATTTGAACGCCATTGATTCAATTGATTTAAGTAAGTGAGTTGATCTTCAGCAACTTCCGGTTCCGCCATTATCATTTTTTCAAACATTTTAACTTTTGGTATTCCATTTTCTCTCTTCTCTTTCAAACAATTATCCAGATTAACTTTAATTCCAAGATCTTCCAATTGCTGGATCTTATTTTGCACACTTTGATCACATTTTATATAATTTTCACTTAAATTTATTTCTTTTAGATTTTTTAAATGTTGAAAATCTTCTAAATTGAAATTATTCAATAAATTTTTACTCAAGTCTATAAACTGCAAATTTGTCAATCCTTTGAATACTTCTGGTTGCAAAAGAAATATCTGAGAATTTCTTAAGTTGATTTCTCTCACAAAAGGATTTTTTAAAAGAGCATTATTTGTCAAACTCTCTAATTTATTTCCTTCTAAATTAATTTTAAGTAAATTTTTATTTCTCACAAATAATCTCTCATCCAAGTATTCGAGTCGATTATAGGAGAGATCTATTTCGGTGAGACGGCGTAATTTTGAAAAGGCCTCCCAGTCGAGGGTGTGTAATGCGTTATTGGATAGATTGAGATACTTAAGATGGGTGTAGTTCTGGAAATAATTAAATTTAGAAAGTTTGAAAAATATTTACATTTGTGAAGCGAACTCACCGCAAAACATTTCTTGTCTACAGAGGTGATATCATTGTAGCTTAAGTCTAAGATTTGAACCTGATTTGGTAACTCCACTTCAGCGCTTATAAGGCGTTTGGAACTGAAAACAAGATTTTTTTATTTAAAATAATTTTTAAGTCCAATTGAAAAATAAAAGAGAGATTAGAATTACAGCTTATTTTCTTTAATTAGTCCAAAAAAATTCTTTTAAATAGAGAAACTGTGGTGAAATTAGAATGGTGAAACTCAGAATTAATTTAAATAATTTCGGTTTTAAGGTAAGAATTTTAATTTTAAGCCGAATTTAAAATAGACTTTGTGGTGAAATAATTTGTGGAATTTGATATTCGAACAAGAAAAATGTGATGGAAAAAATTTTTTGAATGAAAATAAAATTTGTGGTGAATTTTAAAACTGTAAATGTTGATTGAGTTGAATAATTGTATTTTTAGTGAGGATTTAAATTTATGGTTAATGAATAAAATAATAAAATTCTGAGATTTAAGACTTTTTCGCCAATATTGAGAAAAATGAGAGAATTTAAATTTGTGGTGAATAAGGTTTTTGAAAAACTTTCATGAAAATTTAAATTCAGTGAAAATAAAATTTCGAACAAAAAAAAAAAAAAAAAAAATAAATAAAATAAAAATAAAAATAAACAATAAATAAAAAATAAAAAAATGAAGCAGATTGTTTTTGTGAAATGTTTTTAAAGCAGAAGATAATTTGGGGTAAAAATTAAATTTTAGTCAAAGGCAACTTAAATTTTTCGTCAGAGAGAATTTTTGTTAAAATATTCGTATTTAGTGAAAGCAAATTTTCGCAAAAGAATTTAGTTTTTGGTGAAAATGTGAATTTGAACTAAAAATTATAATATTTAGAGAAAATGCGGAATTTTATTTAAATCTAGCTTTTAGGTGAAATTTTTAAATTTTACACAAAAATTATTTATTAAAAATATAAATTTTAGTGAAATTTTAAAAAATTTCCATATCTGGTCAAAATTTTTATATTTTAATAAAAATTTAAAATATTAGTAAATACGTTCTTTTTTTTCGGAAACTTGAACTTTAAGCGAAAATTTTAATTAAAAAAAATTGGATTTTTGAAAAAAATTAGTTTTTGCCAGAAATTAAAATTTTTGTTAAAATTAAATTTTTGTGAAAAATTTTAATTTTTGTGAAAAATTTTAATTTTTGTGAAAAATTTTAATTTTTGTGAAAAATTTTAATTTTTGTGAAAAATTTTAATTTTTGTGAAAAATTTTAATTTTTGTGAAAAATTTTAATTTTTGTGAAAAATTTTAATTTTTGTGAAAAATTTTAATTTTTGTGAAAAATTTTAATTTTTGTGGAAAATTTTAATTTTTGTGAAAAATTTTAATTTTTGTGAAAAATTTTAATTTTTGTGAAAAGTTTTAATTTTTGTTAAAAATTTAAATTTTGTTAAAATTTAAATTTTGTTAAAATGTATTAATTTTTTTTAAATAATAATTTTAAGTGAAAAAATCTTATTAAAAAATTCGCATTATTAATGAAAAATTAATTTTTAGTGAAAATTTAAATTTTGTGAAAATTTGTGCAAAAAGTGAAAATTGTATTTTTTAATGAAAATTTATATATTTATTAAAATCTGTGTTTTAGTAAAAATAAATATGCAATTTTTTCTTTTTTAAAATTTGAACTTAAATTTAAATTTCAATTTAAAGTAGAAATTTTGATCTTAAAACTTAACTAAAAATTCAATTTTTTTTTTCAATTTAAATCCATTTCTAACAGAATTATAGTTTTTTAGTATAAAAATAAAATTTATAGTGATTTTTTGTAAAAATCTAAAATTTTTGTAAATCTGCAAATTTGAATATTTAGAGAAAATATAAATTTTAAGTCGAAATATGATTTTTTTTTTGTAAATATTTAAATTTTAAAATTTTTTTTGGGCAAAATTATTGTGTGAAAATATGACCTCTTAGTACAATGAAACTTAAAATTTTGAAAGTCTGGAGAGAAATTGTCCGTAATTACAATATTTGAAATGATGATGAAAAAAAATATTTTTTCCTTCAGTGTTAGGGAATCGAAAACAATTGATGTGCGTTTATTGCAATGTGAGCCAGTGTTTTTTCAAAATATAATAAAATAGTTAACTTATACCTAAAATTGCCGTTAACACCATTTTGTATTACAGAAAATGTACTAAAATGGTAACTCTGTTATAAATGTTTATGATTTGTTTATATTATAAATTATTTTACAATAATATTTCACTTATTCTCGCACTCTTCATTTTCCTCATTCTCTTCTTAAGAGTTTGTCAAAGAGTATTTTAAATTATATTACTCTCTTTGGTTTTTTCTCTTCTCTTACCTGCATTTTGCTCTATTTAACTGTAAATATGAATCACATTTACAAAATCTTGGACAATTATTAATTAAAATTTCTCCTTTAACAATTAATAACGAGCATAAAAGTTGAAATAGTTTTTGATATAAAAACATGTTGTTTTAACATTTCTTTAAATTTTATTAATTTATAAAAATTACGATTTTATTTTCTTAATTTTAATTATTTTTATGTTGAAATATTATTATTAATATCACATTATTTTCTTTTATTTCGCAGGTATTTCGTTTCAATAATAAAAGTTGACTAAAGTCTACTAAAATTCGAAGGTGTTTGGTTGCTTGATTTCAAAAGAGTGAGTAATTGTTATCACAAAAAACAAAATATAGATAAGAATTTTTAATAATATTAAATATAATTAAAATCAGTGTGAGATGCAATCAGTTTTAAAAACAGAGTGAAAAGAAATTAAGAAGACAAAATAAAAAAACTTTAATCGGCTATGCCGAATCTTTAATCCTTCCACTGTGTGAAGTAAATATGTTATGTTTCGTTCATACACACTCACACATAAACACACAAACTTATACAATCAACGTCACCATTGAAATTTTTCTAAAAGTCGCACAAAAATGGGAGTTGTAGAACAAATTTCGTAACAAGTTTATTTTACCATAAATTAACACTTTTTGAATAGTTTTAAATTAAAAATACTTTACTGATTTTAGAAAATAAAATACTTGAAAGGAACCTGAAACTAATGTACAAGAGAAGTTAATTTTATTTCTCAATCTAAATTAAATTTCTTCTTTTAATAAATTTAAATTTTTGAAGTTTATTTTAATCATTCGTTTTATCTTTTCCTAACTGTATAAATATTTATCTAATTTAGCTGTTCTTATAATATAACATACGAGTCTCTTTACATTAATCATTTTTTGTTTAGTGTAATTTCATTTAATGATAAGATAATATTTGTATTTACCTGTGTTGCAATTACGCATATGTTATCACCTGTTTTATACTTTGTTGTTGTTATTGTATTTCTAACAAAAATAGACTCTTAAATTATGTTTTCAATTTAAGAGAACGAAAGGCAATTTAATACAAATAGGTGAACATAATATTGGATCATATGAAGAGCTTTATACTACATTTACTTTTAATTTACAGGTGAAAATACTTTTTTGGTTACAATTCCATAACTTTTGAACTGCTGGAGATAACTGAATAAAATAATCCATGATTATAGTTGAAATGTTTTTATTTTGATTTATAGAAGTACAGTGTCTTCGATGAACAGGCGGGTCATTTACAAAATGACGATTGGAACTGTTTTTTATAATATGAAAAAATTGTCTTTATTACGGGACTATAAACAGATTCCCACTTTAAATTCAAAATACTCAAAATTGAAGTGTGGGAAAAATGTTTTTCTCTTGAATTTAGATGTTGTCCCATATATCGGTCTATATATTATATGCTGAACTGTTTTTACTGGTTTTGGTTTTAAATAGGAAACTTTTCAGGACAGAAATAAATACTCAGGGAACTTTTAATGAAGCTGTGACTTTGAACGTGCCCACAACTGGAAGAAAGACATACGGACAAAGAGGCAGATGGATATTTCTATATCGGCTCATATTTTGATTTAATGCAAGTATATATATGCATTTTGGGGTCTAAGATGATTCGTTCTTTCGTAAATATCTCTTAAACTGTAAGTGACAATTCTATTAATATCTACTTGTATTTTCTTTCAATAGATTTATAGATGAAAATTTGGTGATTTCTTTAATATGAACTTGTGCTCTTCTGACCAAATAAGGATCTGTACACTTTCAAATCAACTTGAAAACACTAAAGTCCAACCATGTGAAATTTCATGACATTTTCATATAATTCGACTACCAAAATCACTTTAAAGTGAATAAACTTATACTTCACATCCAAAAATAATCTTAAATGACTTCATTCTCTCAAACAGAATAACATTTTTGGAGGGGCACTTAAGCAAGATGATGTAGGATCAACCCTCCACCACTTTTAAGTATACAAATCGACTCAGAATCACTTTCTGAATCGATTAAACGATATCTATCCGTCCGTCAGAAAGACTGTCCATGTAAACTTTGTGAACTAAATGCAGGTCCCAATTTTAAAGATATTTTGATGTTTTGGCTCCAGGACGATGTTTAATGAAACTGGTGATGATGGCTCTATTATATGATTTAGCCCCTATACAAATGCTCCTCCTGGAAAGGGGTATTAAGGTCATAAAGGTCCAAATAATACCATATCTTACCATACATCTCCCTTATACAAATATCATTTTGAAGAAATTTTGGGTCGCTACAATTTATATAACCAACAATGTGATGTAGGGTATTAAGCAGTCAGGCTTTTAACTTGATTTTTATAAAAATTATATTAACAAAATATACTTCTTTCCATTTTCTTTAATAACCTCTTCTTTTCACGATTAAGAACTTCGAAATAAAACTATTTTAGAAAAATATTAACTTCTAGAAATTAATGTACTTCCATTTACTTCAGCCAAAGCAAACCAGCATCCATTATCCAGTCAAAAACCCCAGGAAAGAAAAAAACAACAACATCAAAGACTAAAACTTAATCTTAAATGTTAAACTTTAAAGCCTAAAGATTAATGTTTGAATGACATGCACGTCCGAAAATGGAAGTGCATTCGTGATGCTCATTTTTTTCTTTTTTGGCCAAAAATCCTTTTCTAGGTTGTAGCTTAATATAGGAAACTAAAATTACCTCAAAACTAACCGAACTAAAAATAAAAGCAACAACAACAAAAATAAAAAAATGTTGAAATAACTGAAAAATTGCTGCAATATTCATTGCAACCAAACGACAGACCGCCTTCTCTAATTTCAACTTGAAAAGCAATGAAATTAACGGAAACTAATGTGGTTGAAATTCCAACAAAAAAAAACGAGAACCATGGAAGGGACAGGGAATGATGAGAAGAGATGCAGGATAAATGACTGGATAAATGGATGAATGGTAAATAGTTGTAGTAACTAAAGTTATTTTTTCTCTTCTTTTTTTTTTTTTTTTGCTGCAAATGTTTGTTGCATTTATAGCGTTCTTTAGTATGGATGATGCAATCTATTATTTGTCTAAAAAAGAGAGCAAAAGGAGTATCTGGTGCGGGAGGATATAATGTGTATTTTCATTTCTATCTATTTGTCTGTGTGTTTCATCTCTTTTGTATGAGTTAAATGTATATTTGTTGTTGTTGTTGTTGTACATAATGTAGATTGCAATTGCTCGCGTAACGGAAATGAAATACTTCCTTCCTTTTTTGCGGTTTAAAGTATTTACTCACAGTTATGTAAATCCTCGTCATGAACTAAAATCCGTTTAAAATAAAAAAAATATATATATTAAAAAAGAAAACAATAACAACAATAACAAAAACAAACCAAATTGTTGTTACAAAATAGCTTTGGCCGAGAGAAAAAAATTTAATAAAAAATATAGTTCAGTTCATCCTACGGCATAGACTTTAACTGACATTTACAACAAAAGAAGAGGGGAAAATGAAGTTTAAAGTGAATAAAAGAATCCATTGAAATTAGAAACCGTTATACATATTTTGAAAGATTTTTAAGGATATTTTTTTCTAAACTTTGTGTCTGTGTGTCCTCTATGAGGTTTCCTTTTTTCCGTTTTTATTTGTTGTCTTTTGCAAAATATTACTTCCGCTTAAAGACGGTGGAAATTAAAGAGAAAAGTGTTTGTTCTTTTTTCCTAAGCTGCCAGCAACTGATGTTTAAAATGAATGATATATATTTTTGTCTTTATATACAAAATGATGACACTATGGGAACTATGTTCAATACCAAAAAATAAATATTTGTTTTTTTTTAACAAATAAAAATATATTTAAATAACTGTAAAAGCTGAGAAAACCATTGTTAAAATATACAGTATTGAGCTTTTTGCAAAATTTTGATTTCACTTCAAAATGAGTAAAAATTTATTTACATTAGAAAGCTTTTTAATAACACTTACAAAGATGTTGCAAAAAAGCTAAGAAAAACTATTATCAGAAGGATAATTATGGTGAAGTTTAGATTTCACTTACAAATTGAGAATAATTTTGAAAAGCTTTAATATGAAATTGTGGACATTTTGTGAAAATTAAAAAGAACTTGTTCCTAATATATCCTGGATAATTTGAAAAGTTATTTATTTTACAAAGCTTTCGCTCAAATAATTAAATAAACGTTTAATTCGAAGGGAAAAATTAAATGAATAATTAAGGTGAAAAGCTTTTTCAATAACAATTATTAAAATACATTGAAAACCACTTAAGCTTTTCTTAGCGAAGCCTAGTTATTATTGTCATCTAAGCTTTTCATTAAAAAAGCTTAAAAATTTAAAACAAACGTTTTTGAAAACCTTTTGTTTAAACTTTTACAAGGAAATCTTAAAAAGCTTTATTTCCGTAAATAAAGACAGATAATTGAAGGAATTAATAATGAAAGTTTTTTTTTAACAAATTGAAAATAAAAATAGTGGTTATAACTCAAAAGCTTTCAACTTCAATTATCAACTTTAAAAAAGATTTCCTGGTTTAAGAAGTCATACATAATAAGCGTGATTAAAGCATCTTATTTGTAAATTTCAATTAAACTGCTTCAAAAGCTTTTAAGAATGAGTTTAATAATTAATTTTCTAAACAAACTTTTTTATTAAAACAAACATAACGAAGTAGTTAACTTAAAAAAAGCTTTCTATTACATTATTCGGAAACTAAATCTATTAGCAAAAAAGCTTTCATGAAAAATTAAAAAAGCTCTAATTAAAAAAAATTACTTTAAAATGAAAAACGTTTTTAAAAAATGCAAGACAAATTTTGAAGAAGAATATTTGAAACTTGTCTTCTTTTGGAAGCTTTACTTAACTTTTACTAAAAAGATTTTGAAATAAAACTTTTCCTGAGATATTTTATTCATTAAAACTTTTTGTTGAAAAATTAAAAAAAAAATATATTCCCTAAGTTTTCCCTTAAAAAAAATTTAATAGTTTTAATAGAAAACTTCAGAATGAATAATTTTGGTGTTAAAATGATTAAAAAACGGAAATATTTTAACATGAAAAACAAAATTGTCTTTTAAATGAACTTTATAAGTTTTGTCAAAAGCTTAGAAAGATTATGAAAGTTTAAATGATTTTATTTGCAAAAATCTACATACAAAAACATAAAATTCATTTAAGAAACAAAACTTTTTTAAATCTTATAAATGAAACGAGCTTAAAGCTGATGGGTATTAATTCAAATTAAGTATTTTAAAAAGCTTTTAAATATATGTTTGAAGCACTATTATTTATTTCAAATATAATATTTTGCCTATAATAAAAATTGCTTCTAAGTCTATAAAATAAGGCATGTCCCATAGTATTTTCGCCATTCAGACTTTTATCTTTACACTTGTACATATCACTATAAACGCACATGACTTTGTTTTAAGAATTAGAGAAAAAAATAACATCAAATAAGTCTTCATTTAAAATATTGTTAACTTAACATTTTATTTGTATTTCACTTTATCTCTTTATCCTAATGTTTAACCTTTCTGCATTTTTTAATGGTATTTTTCTATAAACGCACCTAAGTTTATCGGTCTCAATTGCATTATGGGTGAATAATCCTATTTTATATATAATTTTAAAAATACGGTGTGGCGTTGATTCCACCGTCATTATATCATTGCTTTAGACTGCTTTGAAACGTGTACCGCAGCGTTACTTGTAGGAATATGCAATCTTCATCCATAAAAGGGAGACCAAGAGAAAATCTCACTAAAAATCTTCAACTATAATTTTGGATGAGAACAACAAAGAAAAAAAATAGAAAAAAATGAAATGCGACTATAGAAATATACACCAGTGTAAAACAATTTTTGGCAAAACTTCATTTCAAATTTTACCACAATTTTCTTTTGTCTGTTTGTCTTCACTTCACTTTGTTTTCTTAGTTTGGGCCAACTAAAAGTCGTTACAAACAAAAATCTATCATTCGATTTAATTGTATTCTAACACATTTCTAAACTTTTTTTCATTTTGGAAATTTAGCTTCTTCCTCTTCCAAATTTTGTTATTATTACTCCGCTTTAATTCTTAAAATGTTTGAGCTGTAACATTTTATAGTTTTAAATTAAATATTTGTTGTTATTTTGCAATAAATCTTGAAAATCTCATATCAAAAAAAGAAAGAAAAACTTAACACCCTGAGGAGGAGGTTGTTAGATGGCTTAATGGTTGACAGAGCCCCCCCCCCCAACCGCTGGGAGCAGACCAATTACATATGAAAACAATGTAAATGACTTTAGAGTCACTAAAATAATAACAAAATTGAAAAAAGAGAACTGAGAATGGAGAATAAAGAAAAACAGAACTCAAATGAAATAAATTGAAATAAAAACTAAAATGAAAGAAAGTAACAGGCGACCACTTAATAAAAGCTTTAATTTAATCCGCTTAAATGCTCATTATTTAAATGCCATTGGCAACGGCACCATAAGCAAGAGTGTGGAGCAAAACAGCGAAGCCAAAGAAGACAGCAGGAGGAAAAAAATTAGAGTTTTGTTTTAATGTATGTGTGTTCATTTAGTTTTTCATTTTCTTGTTGCAGCCTCATAGATTTAAATCTCTTTGCCCCTTAGCTTTCATATACACTGCACCCCTTCTGCCAGCTTTGCCTTTACTCTCTTTTGCTTTAGTGTTAGTTGTTTTAAGGAGTTTTAACTATATTTTTTATACCCTCAATCTGCACAAGTGGTGAAAAGGGTATATTAACTTTGTCATTTCATGTGTAACGCTAAGAAGGAATCATCTTAGTTCCCATTATGTATATAAACTTGGGGTATACTCGCCGGTGCCAGTGGTTCGGTACAAAAATTTATTTTTGTGAGTATGTGAAAATTAAGAGTTTACGCAGACACGTTATAATAATTATTTTTCTTCTCTTAAACTATTTCCCAAGCGACTCTTTCAACAGATCGCTCTCTTTTTCTCAACACAAATATTTTGCAAGCAGTATTACCACTGAACAAACAGTTTGGGTGACTAGCGGCCAGTGAATCAATAGGTAAGGACATCGAAGCGGTATAATTATTGGCCGCTATTACTTCCTGATTGCTCTCGATGTAGGGCTTGAAATATTATTAGGCAGATACAACGAAACAGTTTAACCACCAGAAGTACCAGCTTCATAATATCTCTCTACTGTGCCGACAGTGTATTGATGAAGCTTCTGAATTACTCTGTGTGTGGGGCTAGTGGAGATCATTAGGCAAGAACAACGAAGCGATCTAATCACCAGATGCTTTTACTATACAAACTTCCACTCTCTAAAATCAAATCAACTGCAAGAGTTCTAAACACCAAACAGTGATTTGGCTTATTGCCAACAATGCCTTGATAAGCAAATAAAATGAAGCCGTCTAACAACCAGATGTATCTGCTTCTTAAGGGCTCTGTGTGTAGGGGTAGTGAGTATTTTTAGGCGGGAACAACGAAGCGGTTTAACCACAAGATTTTCCTGCTTTACAATATTTAATTCTAAAAAGATTAATCAAGTGCGGTCTAACCACTGAACAAAGATTAATCTTACCCAAACGAAAGCTGAGGGCAGACTATCTAACAGTCTCTGCTACGTTAGTTGTTGTTGTTGTCTTAAATGATAATCTTAGTTGTATCTAATGGTAACATTTTAATCTTTAGAGTTGTATTCCAATTTACAATGATCTTTTATCCCTCATAAGCTATTAACCAGTAGGTGGCGTAACTTATTAAACTTATTAATTAATATAAAAACGAGGTACGTCTTTTATCCATTACAATATTCTTGCAACAAATCAAAATCAGTAGCTATGTACAGTATAATCGATTCAGTATATGAAAAGATATAGACCGATATCTGAGGTAATCTATAAGGTCAAGCAAAGATCTTTCGTAAAATTATCAATTATAAATCTGCAAATTAGAACGAAATATTAAGTCATATGAGCTTCATTATCATTTCAAAAATCGGTTATATAAAATAATATATAACTAATTTTATGACTCATTAAGTATTCCTGTGTTATATTTTGTATAAATTTATATATTGTTTACGTTGTGAGTGTAATAAAACATATTAACCACAGATACATTTGTGGTGGAGGTTATTCAAGATTCGGCACAGCCGAGTATAGAATTCTTACTTGTTTTGAATTTATTTCTGTTGTTTAAGGCTAAAAAATAGTAATGGCAGTTGTAGTAAGACAAAAGCAAAGTTATGGCCTCTAGTAGATTGTTTCTTAAATTCATACACTGACAATAATTGCCATAACGCAGAATAGCTGTTGAGAGAAAGTTTTCATCTCTAGTATTAGATTTATTTGCACAATTTTATGTCTAATTCTAGAAACAATGAAATAAAGTTTTACATTTATTTATTTTGTTAAAATTCATTAACAATTTAAAGTTTATCATTTCTTTCAGTGTTTTCTTGCTTTTTAGTTGTGAGTTGAAAAATGTCTAAGAATGTTAATTAAAAGTCTGTTGCACTTAATTAGGCGCAAAAATTATTGTGATGCTTGTGCTTTATTATTTCTTCTTTATATATTCTCTCTCACTCGCTCTCTCTCTCTCTCTCTCTCTCTCTATGTGAATTTCTTTAGAAAGGTTGTAGCCAAATGAAATTATTATATAAAAAGAAATTTAACAAAGTCGTCATACAAAAAATAAAGTGGTCATATTTTATGAAAACAAGAAAAATAAGTTTAAATCATTTTACTTGCATTTTCTGTTGTTTTAATTTAAATTTTTTGGCAATATTTTATACTTTCTTTTGGAGCTTTTTTTGTATTAAAGTAATTTTTCTTTGGCTCTCTTGGACTTTGTTTATAATAATTAATTTAGAGAATTATTAAGATTTAAGTACGAAATGCAAATATTTAGGGAATTACTTTTGGGAATTAATGTCGATTATATATGTGTACCAGAATTTGTGATATCACAAAAGAAATTAATTAAATTGAAAATATTGGAGTGTAAAATGTGAAAAAATCGAATGAACTAACGTCTATGCAGTGATAATTTGAAATCGGTTTAAAGGTGAACAAGATTAGTTATCAAAGAACGATCCATTAAATAATATGTCAAATTGAAGCGGTTTTCTACAAGTATCCGCCTTAAAATCCAACCGGAGATAAAAATTGAAACTCTGGTATTAATACACGTAGAGAAAATTCATCTTGTCGCAACCTTACAATTTTTGTGACATTAATTGTTATTGCTATTGTGTCAGTTATTGAATTAAATTTATTTTCTTGCGGCAATAAAACGATTGTCAACAATATGGCGACGTATTTATTGCTTAATCTTGGGATCAAGCGATAAAACAAAACTTTCATTATTAATGTGTGGTTGGAATGATGGTAAAAAAAATATTTGAAATGTTTTTTAAGCTAAACAACATGGATGTTTTCATAACGATAATATGGTTGTGAGACAGCATATTAGCTTAACAACGTGTGTGTATCCGCATTCATTACCATTATATGACATAACCATAATATGGTTATGGACAACCACAATATGGTTATGGACAACTATAATATGGTTATGGGCAACAATAATATGGATATGGGTAACCATAATATGGATATGGGCAACCATAATATGGTTGTGGGACAGCCATATATAATGGTGGTACAAACAAATTGTGTTTGTTTATTTGAAAATATTATGGCTGAGCGACAATATGTTGATTATCGATTATGGTTACCACAACCGCATTTACTCTTATCGTGTTAGGAGGCGTGCTTCATCTTCTTTCTAAAAATTAGAAATACCGAAACCAATACGACGGAGAAGGACTACAAAGAAACAAAAGTGTGTGGCTAGTTAATGTCAGCACCCCTACTTCTGGGGAAATAGAGTGAACCAAAAATTAGTAAAGTTTCTCACCTCTATATTACAAATAGAGGACGTTATTCTAAACAAAGATTGTTTTTCGTAGGATAAACGGTGTAATAACACAGTTAGAGATTGTGGTGGTAATTTCTTAATGTATTCAATCATCTCATGACAAAAGTCTGAAAATGATTGTGAAAAACTTTCATATTTCAATGTATAAAAACTAGAAATCAAATATTATTAAAACCTCTGGAAAATAGATTTAGAGAAGCACTGACGAATGGTGATATACACTTGGAAATGGCATTTTCATGGACTTGCGTAAGTAGAACCTTTTAAGCATGTAAGGGTGATTGAAGCATGATGTTATTGCGATTCCATAGAAAAATATATCAAACTCATACGACTTGTAAGGTATCGTAAAGCTTTTTGTGAGATAAGATATCGACGACCCTATTAATGACGCTCTGTAATAGAAGTGGAATAGTATGCGAACTTCAGGGTTGCCTAAACGATTTATATTACACAAGTTATATTTTGTTCTATTGACACACAGCTATTTGGATCTAGCTGTATACCATAATAAGTAAATGATGTAAATGATGAAATCAGTTGGTATGGAAGTTCATATCCAAAAGATAAAAGGATTACGTATAAATGATTTTCTATGATCACCAAACTTTAAATGCGGTCATTCCTATTATGGTAAAAATGCAAATAAGTGATCGATAACTATATGAAATCATATGCCCCACACGATGAAAATCTGCCTGAATGTTTTTCTTCCGAAAAAATATCTTTGCGATATTATTACAAAGTTTGAAAAGTACAAATGAAATTAAAAATAATATAATATTAATAACTTAGTCCAAAATATTATCTTTCTGAATCACCTCTTGAGGGTGAGATTTAATTATTTTACATTTTAAATTGTAAATACTGCCATAATTCAAACCAAATCCTTTTCTAACTTCTTAATTTTATATAAAATTGTTTTTGAAGATTAAAATTCATATGTAAATATTTTTTGATTTAAAATCTGAAATACTGTTAAATCTAGTGAGATAAACCAAACAAAAACATCAGAAAGTGCAACCACTGAAAAAGGACGGCAGAAAAACAGATTCATCTTAATTTCCTGCTGCAGTATTTGGTTCTTAACCAAACATTGCTCAACGTGGTCATAAACGAACCTCCATATAACATGCCAACATAATATATCGCATAACTATACACACACACCAATGTATAAATATATACACATACATTCATATATAAATAGCTGTATGTGTATGCATATGTGAAAAAAATCAACAATTACTTGTATGACAACAACAACATCAACAATTTACAAGTTTATGCAACACTAACAGTAAAATTTAGTGTTGTGTAGTGGTGTTGTTTTTGGGTTGTCATTACATGAAACGCTTCAAGTGTTGTAACAAAACAAAACAAAAAAAACTTGAAGTGTTTCATAGGGTTTATATGTGTATGTGTGTATGTAAGCGCAGTAGTTAAAATGGATAAGGCTTTACTTTTGTTGTTGTCATTGTAGTAATAGTTGCAGTTGTCATCATTGTTAAAATAGATGTAGTACTTCTCATCTTCATTCTCATCGTCATCATCATCACCATCAACAACGTCGTCATCATCAACAAAATCAGTCTACGCGTGTCTTTCTTTGTGTTGATGATTGTTGTTGTTTTTATGTGCTTGCAACATAGTGTTGCAAGATTGCATAACAATATGAAGTTAGTCTTTGTAATATATTGTTTAACTTTCTGTACTTTTGCATGAACAAAAAAACTTTAACTTCTTAAAAAAATAATAAATAGAAATGAGAAAAGAAAAACACTTGAAGATAAATTAAAATGACTGTTATTTGTGTGAGTGTTAGTGGCGAAGATAAAGAAAGCTAAGTTTTTACTAGATTTTGCTTTCAAACAAGATTAGATTCATGGAACTATAGACTCACTTTCTATTAAATATGAAATAAATGAATATTGTTATGACATTTTCAACCAGATGTCGCATAATCCTGTTTATAACAGTTACTAGTACAAGAATCAAAACTAGTAACAATAAGTGTGGGATAGTTTTATAACAAAGTTTGATGACTTTGATTAAAACACAATTCTTTAATAGATTTTAGTTTATTATATATTATATATATTAGGCTTAAGTCTAGGGGGTATTTATAGTTTAATTAAATAATCAAATATATTTATTCACTTTGATTTTAAGACACTTTCACAACTTAAATTTATCACTTGACTTCTTACAACTTTACAACTTAACAACTTAACAACTTAACTCTTTCAACTTTAGACTACGACTGTCCTGGACCAGTGCTCAAACTCAACTATATACGGAATTGACCGTCTATTGAGATCTAATCGTTACTCGTCAGTTTTTGTCGATTCTAGAATATTCTTGTCATATACAGTCATCTCTCTTCGTCCTATTCAGTCAAATACAAAGGTCGTTTCAATATTAGTTTTAACTGCCATCAGTCTTAACCCCTAGTAGGGTCTACCCGATCGTGTGCGACCAGGCTCAAATCCCACATTCGGCCCTCCTGACGGGGTATTCGACTCGAATACTGGCGTCCACCGTTTCATATAATCAGCCACTGTAAATGTCCTACGTGGGCCCTCGACTTCGCCTAATTTTTCGATTTCATATCGGCCATGATTCATTTTTCGTATCACCTTGTAAGGGCCGTAATATTTACCCTTTAATTTTAAACCGACTCCATATTGGGTGCGTCTTATAGCGACATACTTCTCCTCATCTCTGCGGTTTGCGTTGAAATGCTTCTCTATCTCTTTCTCTTTCCGTTTGCATTTCTTGTAGAATTTGTTCCTCCATAATTTCCTTAATATTAGGAAAGACTTCGAGTATTCTCTAAAAGCGTTAGAAGTGAATGCAGACCCTCTATCAGAAATTATTCTCTTCGGGTTACCAAATACAGCAGCCTGACGTTCTAACCGATCCATAACAGCATCTGTCCCAGTATCCTTGGTGGGATACAACCAAACAAATTTTGAAAATCCATCTACGACTACAGGTATGTGATTATATTGTTTGTCTGTCAATGCCATGGGTCCTACGTGATCCTCGGAATCTTTCTGCAACAGGACTGCACCATATTCAAATTTACTAGCGTCTGTATGGACCTCAGTCAAAGCCTTCGGATTATATAGTTTAAGTTCTGCATCCTTCGTCAATGCTATTTTCATTTGCTCAAATGAAGAAATCACTACATCATTTATCTTGAAATCATTGCCCTTCCGCAACAAATCAGTCATCGGTTTCGACAATACAGCATAACTATCAACAAATCTACGAAAATATGTGGAAAATTCTTGATCGCCAAAGTTTTTTCTTCCGAGAGTCGAATCGTTCCGTGTTCTTTATCAGCTACTGTTTTTTCATCTTTTTCTATATTCAAACATAGATCTTGGAAATTGCTAAAACGTTCCAAAGAATCATTCTTCTTGAAAGTCTCACCCGGCTTATGTTCAATACTCATGGTTGATTTAGGAAGAAATTTCACCTCATCTTCGCTGAATATTAAATCGACAAATTGTAACAAATTACTACCCAAAATTACCGGATAGTCGATATCCTCCGCACGCACCACATAAAATCTCAATTGCAGCTGAATATTTTCAACAATAATCGGAGCATCAATGTAACCTTGGGTATACAATACTCCAGCACCAGCACCTTTTAATCTTTTATGTTCCTTTGTCAGCTTAAATACGTCACGTAACTTTTCATAAACATCGCTCCTTATCATGCAAATACTGCAACCGGTATCAATAAGCCCATAAATATTGATGTCACTGATTCGAAATTTCTTGTATTTCATTCCCGGCTCAAAAAGTTCCTTATTATAGCTCAAAATGTTCATATTGCTGCGCGGCTCCAGTTTGACTTTCTGTTTATTCTCATTACAGTCGGCTGCACGGTGTCCAGGAGCATTACACTTGAAACACTTGAATTGAGTTTCTCTACAATCTTTCGCCAAATGTTCGGGATTTCCGCATTTAAAGCATCTTCTGTTCTTGTCTGTCTTCTCTATCTTGGTCGTAATTTTCACGTCATTTAAAGAATAATTTTTCCTGTTACCCCTATCGAGTGGAGTACGAACCTTCTCGTAAATCTTAATTTGTTCCTTCATCTGTTCAACAGTTTTTGCCTGGTACAAAATACTCTTATTAAAACGTGAATCTGGAATACCTTCGACGAAATAATCAAGCAAACTTGGAACGTCCAAATTTATTGGCTTGCCTATCTCCATTAAAGCATATAAGTATTCGCGATAGCTCTCACCTGGATGTTTGCGACGGTTTCTCAAAACTCTGTGTATCTCCGATGACGATAATGTTTCACCGAATTCTTCAATCAAAGCATTTTTCAATGCCGACCAATTCTTCAATCCGGACTGACTTGCAACAAATAATTTGGCCGCACCCTTTAATAATTGTTTTCCATAAATAAATTTCTGAACAGAATTCCACCCTACTATTTCGGCGTTCTCTTCAAAATCTTGTACCCAATTTCTAACTTCCAAAGAATCAGTCCCACTGAATGATGACAGACTATCTGCAATGTCTTTCAAGGTGAAGACAGGACCACTAAAGCGAAACTCCGGATGTGTCCTAGCACTTACATCCTGATACTCAGAATTTAAAGATTCAGAGTCATCCCCATCGATTTGGTGACCGAAATATTGGAGGAGCCTGTCGCGTAACACTGCCTTCAAACCTGTATTGTCCAATCCTAACTCAGTCAATTTTCTCCGTAAAGCGTCACAATTCATTGTCATAATGCTGTTAACGTCCATGATTAAGATAGTCCAGAAACACTCTTACAAAATGAAATATTCTCGAATATCCTACTATAATAATTAATTAATTATATAAAAATTATACAATAATCAATATATTAATAAAATTATAATGAAAAAAAATTTAATAATAACACTTGGAAAAGAAATATTGAAAATTCCAAAGAAAAAAACGTAATTTATTATATGAATAATACTTCTCAACAGAAAATTTTCAAGAATTCTATAGTAGTATAAAGTTACATACAAATTCAATTTAACAGAATGCAAACATAAGAAAATTAACATTAAGCTCTAAAATTAACATTGAATTTAAAATTAACATTGAATTTAACAGAACCAAACTTAACATGAAATATGAATTAAAAAAATAAGTTACATTCATATCATAAAAATGAAAAGCTTACAAATTAACATAAAAAATTTTTAAAACTACTTATCTTATTGTAATACTCGTTCAATCTCTCCCCGAGAACTTCAGCTGCTCAGTTACTCCTTCTCAAAGCTCTTTAGTAACTAACTTCCACATGAGGTAACTAGCACAACTTTTACTCGTCGTTTTCCTCTCTTGAATTATATGATCAAGTTCTCCACTGCACTCGCTTTATCTTATCATTCTTTTGTATAAGCTTTTATTAGTTAAATTTAACGGCCGTTTTCAACGATTAAACACTTTTCTCCGAAAACACTTATGCTTTTCTAGATTGTTCAACTTTGTGTGCAAAAGAGTTTTTTCTCTTAATTTTAAACTTTTATGTCAATGTTTATGTTCTTTTAAATGCACAATTACAAATGTTTTGCATTACTCTTTTCTTCAATTTTCTCTTAAGTTTTTTTTTTTATGCACATGCATATAGTTTTTGTTTTTTTTTTTTTTCTTTTAGAATTTTTTGGAGATTTTACACTTCAAATTCTCATAAATGCTCTTTAAATTGAAAGTCCTCTTTTCTGTTCTCTTAAAATTTAATTAAAATTGTGTTTTTACATTTCGTCTTTATGCGTACACATTTATTAATATATTTATTCTTTCTCTTTATACAGCAATTTTAGATTAACTTCAACACAGTTCACCAAATTTAAATTTGTAAATTGTTTTTCCAACTATTTTTTTTTTACAATTTTTATTGGCGCAATCCCGGACGAGCCCCCAATTTGTGGGATAGTTTTATAACAAAGTTTGATGACTTTGATTAAAACACAATTCTTTAATAGATTTTAGTTTATTATATATTATATATATTAGGCTTAAGTCTAGGGGGTATTTATAGTTTAATTAAATAATCAAATATATTTATTCACTTTGATTTTAAGACACTTTCACAACTTAAATTTATCACTTGACTTCTTACAACTTAACAACTTAACTCTTTCAACTTTAGACTACGACTGTCCTGGACCAGTGCTCAAACTCAACTATATACGGAATTGACCGTCTATTGAGATCTAATCGTTACTCGTCAGTTTTTGTCGATTCTAGAATATTCTTGTCATATACAGTCATCTCTCTTCGTCCTATTCAGTCAAATACAAAGGTCGTTTCAATATTAGTTTTAACTGCCATCAGTCTTAACCCCTAGTAGGGTCTACCCGATCGTGTGCGACCAGGCTCAAATCCCACATAAGATCTGAATTTGTTTAATGATATATGATTTTCTTTTCAAAATTTTCAATTAAAGTGTGAACTTTTTAGTGAAAGTGTGAATTTATTGTAAAAAAAATAAAAAGTTTTAATTTTAATTACAGGTGATCAAATTTAAAAAGTGTTTTGAAAACCCTGCTATTAACGTTTTTGTAATGCTCTCTGGCATTTTGCTCTAACAGATGGTACATGAAGTTGAAATTGGAATTATTAGTTAAAAATAAAATTTTAAGTGAAAACATGAATTTTCATTCAAATATTCGTTTTGAGTTCAAAAGAACAAATATGAAATTAAGCTTAGTGAAGATGAAAGTTAATTAAATTTCTAAACAAAAACAGAATTATTTGTATGTTAATTAAAATATTTTCTTGCAAAAATGTGAATTCTTTGTGAAAAATTCAATTTTTAGTGAAAAAATCAATTTTTAGTGAAAAAATCAATTTTTAGTGAAAAATTCAATTTTTAGTGAAAAATTCAATTTTTAGTGAAAAATTCAAATTTAAGTGAAAAATTCAATTTTTAGTGAAAAATTCAATTTTTTAGTGAAAAATTAAATTTTTTAGTGAAAAATTCAATTTTTAGTGAAAAATTAAATTTTTAGTGAAAAATTAAATTTTTAGTGAAAAATTCAATTTTTTAGGAAAAATTCAAGTTTTTAGTGAAAAATTGAATTTTTAGTGAAAAATTGAATTTTTAGTGAAAAATTGAATTTTTAGTGAAAAATTGAATTTTTAGTGAAAAATTGAATTTTCAGTGAAAAATTGAATTTTCAGTGAAAAATTGAATTTTTAGTGAAAAATTGAATTTTTAGTGAAAAATTGAATTTTTAGTGAAAAATTGAATTTTTAGTGAAAAATTGAATTTTTAGTGAAAAATTGAATTTTTAGTGAAAAATTGAATTTTTAGTGAAAAATTGAATTTTTAGTGAAAAATTGAATTTTTAGTGAAAAATTGAATTTTTAGTGAAAAATTGAATTTTTAGTGAAAAATTGAATTTTTAGTGAAAAATTGAATTTTTAGTGAAAAATTGAATTTTTAGTGAAAAATTGAATTTTTAGTGAAAAATTGAATTTTTAGTGAAAAATTGAATTTTTAGTGAAAAATTGAATTTTTAGTGAAAAATTGAATTTTTAGTGAAAAATTGAATTTTTAGTGAAAAATTGAATTTTTAGTGAAAAATTAAATTTTTAGTGAAAAATTAAATTTTTAGTGAAAAATTGATTTTTTGGTGAAAAATTGAATTTTTAGTGAAAAATTGAATTTTTAGTGAAAAATTGAATTTTTAGTGAAAAATTGAATTTTTAGTGAAAAATTGAATTTTTAGTGAAAAATTGAATTTTTAGTGAAAAATTGAATTTTTAGTGAAAAATTGAATTTTTAGTGAAAAATTGAATTTTTAGTGAAAAATTTTTTAATGAAAAATTCAATTTTTAGTGAAAAATTCAATTTTTTAATGAAAAATTCAATTTTTTAATGAAAAATTCAATTTTTAGTGACAAAAAAATTGAATTGAAAAATTCAATTTTTTAGTGAAAAATTCAATTTTTTAGTGAAAAATTAAATTTTTTAGTGAAAAATTCAATTTTTAGTGAAAAATTCTATTTTTTAGTGAAATATTTAATTTTTTAGTGAAAAATTCTAATTTTTATGAAAAATTCAATTTATCCTTTGCATATGAATAATTTGACGTATGATTAATATGAATAAATAATTTATGAAATATTAATCATACGCAAATATGAATAATAATTTTATAATAAAACTTTATGCTCTACTTTTGCGATCTCTACAGAGTCTTTTGAGTTTTTGTCGTTTTCAAAAAATATAAATTCCTTTTTGCTGCTCTTTTAAGTTTCGTTGAAGTGTTGAAGTTTGTCTTTGTCCTTTTTTATTCGTATTTTAGTTGTTAGTGTCGTTGTAATGTTGCTCTGTTGTCATGTCAGTTCATTGTTATTATTTTTGTTGTTGTGTGTTTGTTGGTTGTTTATTTTTGTTGCTGCTTAAAGTGAGCGTGTAAATTGCGTTTTATCTTTGTGTTTACTATAGTTTAACAAATAGTGTCCACTCTTGTAGTGTTTGGTGCGTTAGAATTAGTTTGTTATATGTGTGTCTGTGTGTGTGAGTATTTTATATTTTTTCAGTTTCCTTTTTTTATTGTAGTTCTTTTTGTCATCATTTTATTGTAACACAAAACACAAGTATATTTTATATAAACCCAGCAGTTTTTGGTAAATGTCCAGTACAAGTCAAGCGATTAAAAAGGGCTGGGAGTTTTATAAACTTTTTATAAATGTTTCTAAATAAAAAGCGTTAATCACGTCAAAAGAAACAAAAATCGCTAATATGGAAAATTACTTTTGTAATTTTCCGATAAATCATTTTGAAAATTTTAAAATTTGCAAAAAATCACTACGAATTGGGGGACATATAAAAATTAATAATTTACAACAACATAAAAGGTTGATTATTATTAAAATAACTTTCAAAATTAAGGTAGACGAACACAAAGCCTTCACTTCACCTTCTTATGAATTTCCTCACGGATTATGATGTTCTTAGAGATAAGCCCTTCCCTATATAATCGCTAAAAGCCTTGGTAACAGATATTTTAGATTTCTATTGTGGTCTAATTGCTGAAGTACATATCATGTGACAGGTGACAACTAAAAATTAGAGAATTTCATTTGCGCACTGTCTAACAAGTTGTTAAGACGAAGTGACTAAATTTATTATATTTTCAGTCTCTATTGTCACCAAAAAAAAAACTGTCGGGTAGTTGCTCTCAGTATGTGGCAACAACATTTTTTTATAGTGTTTTGTTGTGGTTTTAAGTGTAAAGTTGACCACAAACATCATTTATGGTTGTCAGTTGGGTCTGTTGCTTTTCTTCTCCTTCGTGCTCTACATCGTTGATTTTTTCATAGTTTCCTTCCACTTCATATTCTACTATCTCAACCATAATTCGAGACTATAAAAAGTTATAGTTTGTGTAAGTGAGTGTATCACTGTTTTTTTATTTGTAGTAAACACTAGCAACTTAATAAAGTTAGTAGGCATATGTGTGTGTGTGCTGAAAAACATGTATGTGTGTTTGTTTGTATGTCCTGGCAAAAAAAAAAAAGTTATAAATTATTTCATAATCATAATGTTCATGTCTTTGTTATCTTCAAACTATTTCAAAATGTTTAGTTTTTATGTTTAAATTTGTAAAAGAGTCTCTCTCTCTCTTTCTTTCTTTTTCAGTCTTTTGTTTCAGTTTTTATTTAATTTTTGTCTTTGTTTTTGTTGGTTTTAAGAATATAATCTCTATGAATAATAATTTGGCATTTTAAAAAGGAATGTATTCCTAGAAAAGATAAAACCTTAACAAACATCTCGAGTAATTAAAGAATAAGAAAAATGTATTTTAAATTTTCAAAAAAACGAGGAAAAAAGAGCCGAAATCGATTTTGTATTAAATAAATATGAAAACAGAAAAAATTCTAATTTGTTTAATTAACTCTTTCTATCATTTGGGGAATTTGTGCTTAATCCCTTTAAAAGAAATTAATCTAAAATATTTTGTTAAATTTTTGGTAAATTAAAAAAGTTTTTTTACCGCAAATATTTTCTGTCTATTAAATTTTCCTCCCAAATAAAATCTCTTTCCCTCAAAAAATATTTTTGCTACAAATAAGAATTGTTGCTATATTTTTTCAAAACCACTAAAATATAAAAAGAAACTGCATGAAACTTGTGTCATTAGGATGAAAACGACGGTCATTAGTGACATTACCAGTAACTCATTTGCTAACACCCTCAATTTCTCCTCTTCTTCTCCTCTAGTTTTCTTAGTCTCTACAATTATCCTTTATTTACCCTTTCATATTCATATACATTTACATGCTTTTTTTTGCAGCCACGTAGAGACACTTAGAATTTTATAGAGCATATTTACATATATTCACCCACACATATTCATTCATACATGTATTCTCTTACATATAGTTTTATGCATACAAACATTCATTAAAATGGCTTCAGTCCTGAAATAGTTTCATTAGTTTTGTTTAAAAAAAAAAGTAGAAATTGTTGTCTCCAACCACCAACTTAACTTTTATTATTGTGATTATTTTAGAAAAGTTTCTCTCTTTTTTTAAATTAGATACGGCACATTAGCGGTCATATTGTAGAAAACGAAACTAGAAAACTGTAACCAAAAAGAAAAGGTTAACACTGGCCATTTTAGTTAGTTTTTATTGATGTTGAAATTTGAAAAAAATAGAAAAGTTTGAGAAAAGTTTAATTTTTGTAAAAGAAAAACTTTAAACTAAAGACAGTTTTAAATATTGTTGTTTAGGCAACATTTTATCTGAATATCTTAAATAGAAGTCTTTATTACAACAAGTTAGAGTGTTAGAGTAAGAGTCGTGTAAGATCGATTATATAATACTCTAACTACTACCTATCGATTCACATTTTTATTTGATTGAAATTTTCATTAAAGTTTAAAAATAATACTTTTTATATTTATCACTAGAGATTAAATTAGAATTTTTTTCCTAAACCCTTCCATTAACTGTCATTTTGTCCGAACAGGTAGTCCATCTCCGTTTAAAACCTGTCATATTTTTGGATACTTTTTTGTGCTCTTCGATTCCTTTTTAACATAAACCCAATACCTCTCCACTGTCCTTACCTCTAGGCCGTTTTTAAGATTTGTTTTGGTACAAAATAAAATATGTTCTTGTACTTTTCAAGGACTTCTTTACCATTGTGACAAGGTGCCAAGTGAAACCAAAAATAAGTGAAAACGTTATGAAGTCTTATGATGGAAACAGCTTTTTGTAAACGTTTCTCAATGTAAATTTTGATATTTTTAGAGTCCGCTGTAACAAATGATATTTTTTTTTTAATTTTGCCTGCCCTAAACTTTCTTCAACATTCGCTTTGGTATCAGCAACAAAAAATTATTTTACCAAAAGGTTGAGAAAAATCTGCCAGGACATATGCAGCAAGTCATCCATTATGCAGCAAGAATATTGTTTTTTTGAAAACTTGACTTCAATTTCCATTCTCTGGTAATGGCCTTAACCTCCTTTAGAGCATTCTTGTCAAGAACTTGTATGCTTTTCAACCTGCATTAGTTTTCGTACCAAAAAGTCCAAGTACTATGCAAACCAGGCTACTTTTTTACCCGTTGTGTTGAAAGCTCTTTTGAAAATGCTTTCCATTTTTTTGGCTTTAAATACATGAAATGCGAACCAAGTCTGCTATCAACAAATAAGTTTTCCTGGTACTGTTTAATAAAATTGGAAGCAGTTTGACGCAGACTTTGAAATGCTTTGTTAACATTTGCAGGACCATTTTTTTTTTTGTTGAAAATATTTAATCCTTTTAGTACGCACTTTTTTCTAGTCACTCTTTGACATTGAACTTAATAACTGACATGCTTTACAAAGATAAATGGATCAAACAAGTTATCAAATAATACAAATTTCTACCCACAAGTCCTCACCAAAGTTTGATATAAACAAATTTAAAATTTTGTTGTTAAATCGCATACCTGAATTATACTTAGTTATCCTCATTATATGACCACCTACGAGACTTAAATATTCAAAAAGTACGTTCTGCCAGATTCCACTTAAAATGATAAGGTGATCACATCAGTGGAAGAAGCAACATTTTTGAACATGATTTTTAGGCTTTGGGTTTTTGTCGTTTTTCGTATAATGTACATTAATGGACAAAATCGTATAATGAAATTTCAAAATATTATTTTTAATCATTTTGAATGTATTTAAGTTTAAATATTAAAGTTATTTTTCAAAAAATAGCAAAAATTAAACTTTTAAGTTACACCTAAAATGTTGATATTAAAAATGACAATTCACTTACTTTTTCTTTCAAATTGGTAAATTAGCGAATTCTATTGTTTTAGTAGATACCAAATACTTTTGGATGAAGTTTTTACTGAAAATCAAAATTAAACTAAACTTTATCAAATCAAATTTTGCCATTTTCTATATTTTAAAGGTTTAAAAAAATATTTCCAAAAATAGATTTGGACATAATATACGTCAAGTAACTCATGATAAATTTTAAGTTGATATTTTTATAGATAACGAAAACTTTTTAACTATTGAATCATTTTATTTCACACAAATATTTTATTCCAAAATTTCTCATTTGTGTCGAAAGGAAAATTTGCTTTTGAAGTATGATTTTTGTAATGAAACTTTAAAGTTTTCCAACTATTGAAAAGTTTGTAAAACTATTGTTATCGCCTAGAATATTATATGTTACCTGAAAGTATGCTTTAGCTTTGCTTTATCTCTTTATTGAGTTAAAAAATATCTATATAGTTTGGGACTTATAGACAGCTAAACTACTGGACCGACTATGCTGACATTTATTATCGAATATCTAAAGAACTTTCTTCATCGAGAATTTTTAAATTTGCTCTCAATAAATTCTTTAAGAAACTGTTGTATTGGCCAAAATGTAGGACGAATAGGATCCCCATACAAAGAAAATATTGATAATTGAGAATTTCAAATTTGGCCCAAATAAATTTTTCAAGGAACTATTTTACAAGACAAAATATGAGACGGATAGGATACGGGGATGAGGTAGCCCTCATACAAGATAAATATTGATCATAGAATATTTAAAGAACTATAACAGCGTAAATTTTCGAATTAAGTCCCAATTTACTTTATCACGGATCTGTTTTACTGGATAGAATTTGGGGAAGTGGTAGCCCCCATACAAAGAAAATGTTGATTATCGAGTACCTAAAGAATTATAACAGCAATAGTTCTCAAATTCGACTCCAATCACTTCCTCAAGAATTTGCTTTATCAAAATATAGAACGGATAGGATCAAGGGGAAAGGTACTCCTATACAAAGCAAATATTAATTAATGAATATTTAATGAACAGTAAAAGCGAGAGTATTCAAATTGGTTCCAATTACTTTCCTAATGATATTTTCTACTGGAGAAAATGTAGGACGCAAAGGTCCACCCACTTTATAAAGGCGGCAAACCGCACCGGGTCTTAGCAAGTAATTAATAAAAGTAAGTCTGAACTTACTAGTAAAAAACATATGATTATATTAATTAACAAATATCAATCATTATTAAAAATTATAATCTTTAATTTCAGTTAATTATATTACACAAAGTTTTAATAGAATTATAATTTTTTTCCTTTAAAACTAATTAACTTAATGAAGTAAAAATGAAATTTATTGAATTTATTTTTAACACATTTAATTATAAAAATAAAAATAGTTATTGTTCTTTAAATAATACAACATTTTTTTTTGATTAAATTACATTCTTAATCCGTAATTCTTAGTATTTTGTTTAGTAAATAAATTATTGTCAGTAAATTAATTTAATTATTTCATTTATTTTATATTTAAAGCTTAATTTAATTAAATAGTTTTTGATTGAAAACAGACAAAAATATAAAGAGAGAGAGAGAGAGAATAGATTGTCTCTTTGTAAATTAAGTAATTTTACAAAAATTATTTTATTGTAAACATTTTTGTTTTAAAATATAAAGGATAACGAGACAAGAAAATTACCCTACAAAGTAGAGGAGAAAGTAAGAGAAGTCTGAAATGCACATACTAACACACACTGATGTATTGTTAACTATTGATTTCATGTTGCTTGCTAAACAATTTATATAATTCCCATTTAGTTTGTGTAAAAATTAATATAAATATTGAAGGTTTAATTACGATTAGTGCAATTTGAGATTTCGTTATAACTTAAGAAAAACGATAAAGCTTTTTGTACGACACTTTACTTTGTTTGTGTAATAACTCTACCAGCTGATTTGGCTGTGACGTTCTCAGAAAAAGCTTCGGCTGTAATGCTGATTGGCTGATTGTCTTCCGAGCAGCTTCGGCTTTAACAATTCTAAGAGTGGTTTCTTTTTAAAAGTAGAAAAACGAAAAGTGGCTTAAAACTAGCATCAAGAAACAATTGTGTTTATTGCTGAAATTAAAAGATGTCTTAACCAGAACTGTCATTCGAACCTAAAACCTCCGAACTCACGAATAGCCGAACAGAAACACTCGAATGAACCAGATTTACTTCTAAATAACAAAGCACTCGTATTTAATTTACTTTGCTATGAAGTTTCCAGAATCCCAGAAACATTCATTGATCGCATCTTTAAAGACCATGATTGTCTTTAATTTTGTTTCCCTGGCTTAAATGTTATAATCGCAACTTTGTTATCGTTGCACTTGCATCCGCTTGAAAGACTGTGTTATAGTTTGGTAGCCTTAAGCATGGCTTCTAGTTCCAATATATAAATTTCTAATTCAGTTCCCTTGTTTAATGTTAAGTGGTTCCATTATTAATATATTTGTGTCTTTTCTGTCCACAACTTGGTTCCTTTGTTCCTTTGTTGTGGATGTATTGTTTGATCTTCAGTTCTTCGACTGACAGGGGAAGCTAATTTGTTTTTTGTAAAATCATAGATTTATATGCATGAATCCAAACAAGATGGTTTGTTTTCCTTATAATAAACCAGATTTTCCTTTAAAATAAAAACAACTTTTCATTTAGCTTTTTATTATAACAAAGTTATTACACCGATACCATCGATCACAGGCTTTCATCTTTGCTGTCACACAGTTTGCAAAAGACCTAGTTACTTAAGTACATACCTACTTATTCCAAACAGCGCCATCTAGATCTCTAGTACTTTCAATTGGTGATTTTAAAAACCGTTGCATGTCCATAATTTTTATATCGATTTCTTTTCTATGCCCAAAATCAACCATAAGTTTTTATTTAAAAGAACCAAACCGAATCGTAGAAATTATACTTTGATTTAGATTGGTAAGCTTTAGGTGGATTTCTGTTCCTCATAGCTAGCAAATTGTAACTAATGTGGAATCCTTTATAGTCCTTTAAACATTGTAGAGTGCTAATTATTTAGCTTCAATAAACATATGATTTTTATTTATTTGAATTTTATTTAAATGTTTGTAAATATTGAAATCAATAAAATTATGTGTGTATATGTGTTAGTGTGTGTATCTCAATAAACTGAACAACTATAAAGTGTAGACAATATCAACAATTATATTTTCTCTAGCTGATTACAGACAATTACATCTAGATATTTAAATACAAACATAAATACACAAACAAACGCATATTATAACAAAACAATAATGTTAACAGCAACAAGCAATGCATGTCACTTACACTCTCTCACATACACACACACATACTTATACACTCATACTCACGTACTCTTATTATTGTAGTTTATTGTTGATATCGTTTTACTGTCAATTTAATTCAATTAATTTTCCAATTATTGGCTTTTAATTTCATTCAATCTATACTATGGACAATATATACTATAACACATACAGCATTATATATATATATAACACACATATACAATATAACACATATATACACGAAATGGTTCACATAAACTCAACAGTGTCTTGGCATCCTTAAAATATTGATTTCACGCATACACTTGAAAACACTTATTGAATGTTCTTAATTTTCTTTTTATGTTGTAAAAATATTTAGTAAAATTGTATGTGTAGTATATAATTAATATGTGTGTGAATGAGTACATGATAGAGTGTGTAATATAATATAGACTTATTAAAAATCATTTTTTCAACACTTAATTGGTAATTTGTCATAATTCTTCTTTTGAAAATGCTTCTTGTTCGTTCTTTTATATATTTTACTGTGTGTGTATGAGTGTGTGTACACTTTTGTCCCTATAGTAATCCATGTATTGCAATTTATTTTATGTATAGGTGTTTGTTTATATGCGTGTACAAGATTGTAGTATATGAATTTTAATTATGTATAAGTATGTTTGTAACATGTTTCATTCATCGATGGCGTCATATTGACAAACTTATTAATTATATTACATTTTTTTTGTAATTTTCATTAATCTAGATTTTTGTTTGTTGCATTTCCTGCTGTTTGTTTTTTATTTTTCTGTGCATTTTGTCGTTGATGAAGGGCATTACGTTTGAATTGATAAAAATTGTGGCAGTTTTGTGGTTTCATTGATTTTTTGATGAAATGAATATTTTTATATAAAAGCGTTATGTTTTATGAAAAGTTTTAAGTCTCTTTTTCAAAAAAGTGAAGTGACATGCAGCTATAAATCAATAATTATTTTGTATACAAAAACAAGTAAAAATAATAGTTAATACCCTACACTCTAAATGTGCCCTTTTAAAAGATTTCTTCAAGGGGAATAATACGGGAGCTAGATGGAATTATGCACCGACCCTCGTTATATTTCGTATATCGATTTTTGCTTATATTTATCTTAATGTGACCAATACTTATCAAAATTCTTGCATATATTAAGGATTTTTATGATCTTAAAACCCCATTCCGGGAGGAACATTTTTATTATTTTAGCCCAATTTCCTTGGGCCAAAAAATAATGACATATTCCAAGTTTCATCGAGGTATATCAAAAATTGCGAAAAACATTGTATTTTGTGAACAAAATACAAAGTTAACATCGAAGTGGTGGTAGCAATATACTTTGTGTACATAACAAACTACAGCACAAATGCATTATAACCCAACCACCTATGGTGATGTAGGGTATAAACATTATTGGTAAAATATATTAGAATCCTTATTTGCTTCTGTGGTTGCAAAAATTATGTGCTCATTAAAAAAAAGTAGACATAGATTTTCATTTCCAACACCAATATGTTGGTTTAAATTAAAATTAAATATCATTTTGATTTAGATTTGTTTTAATATTTTAGGTTCTAACAATCGCTTGAAGTATATTAATCCTGTTATTCACGCCTGTGAATACAGGATAATTTTTAGCTAAATATGAGCTAAAACTCTAGCGGAATCCAATCCTTAAACGAAATGTTAAGTTCAAAAAGCGAAGCTTGACTCCAGAATTCGCAGTTTCAACTTTCAAAAGATCATTATAAAAAAGTGATTTTAATTCTTATTAAAAAACACAATTATGTGGAATAGTTAATTTATATTGTCATTTTTATTTTGAGTGAAAATATATAATGAAAATATAAATTTTTAGTGAAAATGTGAATATTTAATGTAAATTTTAGTTTTAGTGAAAATTTCAAATTTTAGTGAAAATTTCAAATTTTAGTGAAAATTTCAAATTTTAGTGAAAATTTCAAATTTTAGTGAAAATTTCAAATTTTAGTGAAAATTTCAAATTTTAGTGAAAATTTCAAATTTTAGTGAAAACTTTAAACTTCAGTAAAAGTCTCAGTGTTTATTACAAAAATATTTTTTATTGGAATAATAATAATACTTTTTATGGTGATAACAATAACTATTGTTATAAATTAAAAATCACAAAGCAAATAAACAAATATTTTAGTTACGGTAACAATATCTAATAACAATAGTATGATGCTTCTTGCCTGCACTTAAGGTGGCGTAGTACTTACAAGTTCAGTTTTAATTCAATTTTAGTTCAGCTCATTTGCTACAAGTGAACGGAATGGTTCACATCTCAATAAAGTTTAACACTCATATTTACTTTTCATCTTCTTTCAATTTATTGATTTATTTCCTTCTTGATATTACGTAACATTCAGTTAACGTTTTACTCTTATTTCCTTTTCCACTTTATGGACGCTGTAGAATTTTTACATTTAAATTAATAATCATGATGTCATACATTAAAATTAAAATAAATTAAAATTATTTCTTTTTACAGTTACAGTTTTCAATTTAACAAATAAAAATCCAATAATCCCATGTTAACTACAATTCTTTACTTATTTCAATAAAAATATAAAAATGAAATGATTTTCTTTTTTCAACATTTCCGGAGATTAAAAATAATCAAGAGAACAAGAAAAAATAGCCAACAACGACATAAAAGGGAGCTACCGCAAATATATGAATATGTAGATAATGACCTTAATTACAAATTTGTTACGCTCTAATTGAATCAATAACATTTATTTTAAGTTCCTTGATATCCATTAGTAGGGTGACCAATATCATTAATTCTCCCTCCTGCACTGGTCACACTCTCTTTTCTCTACCTCAAAGTAATTTTAATTTTATGTCGGAAAAATATCAATGAAAAATCTTCAACCGGAAGTAGACTCGATGTCTTTTTCTCCGAATGATTTTCTTTTTTTGGTTTTTTGGTTTTAATGAAAACATTTTATCATTGAGAATAATTTTTCTCTCTGTTTTTTCTCTCTCTCTCTATCTCTCCAATTTGGAGTGTGTGGTCTGAATGACTGTAGTGCGGTAATAATAATAATAAGAAGGAGGCAACAAACGTAGTCATAGTTAAAGCCACAAATCTTTAATGAAGTGCAAATGGCAAAATGTGACAGTCACAGTTTAATTATCAATGAACGCCAAATGTCGATGCTATTGACTTTTATATCAGAGAGACCAAAAAAAAAGAAAAAAAGGAAAAATCGAAAATAAAAAAACTTTTTGCCAGAATTAAAACAGAATAAATAGAGAAAAACTCAAACGTTGTAAAAATAAAATTAAAAGAATATTTATAGAGCAGAAGTAAAAAGCAAATAGAAAAAGTTTGTATTTTTACAACGACACGAGAAGGAAAACTAAAGATGAAACCCCTTAAGCAGCGATGGAGTGAACAAATTAAAAAAAAAAAAAAAAAAAAAAAAAACTAATACTCTTACAAGTGCTAAAGCGTATTTTATATGAAAAGCTAATATTGTGGAATTTAATTTCTAAGTTTGCTATTTTGTTTTTTTTTTAAGTTCAGCTACAGTTGAACAGAAAATGCTTGTAGTTTAGTAAAAATGCTATAGCATTTTTGCAGCAATTTTTGTACTTAAAAAATAAAAAAAGCAGAAGTTTAGTACTTGTTCAAGATCTAGTGAATTCCAGTTCTGATTCTAGTGAAAATTTCATTTCAGACTCAAGTTTATATTTTCCTTATTATTTTAGTTTAGATTCCAATTTAGATTTCAGTTCAAGTTCTAGTTCAGATTATACTTAAAATTATAATTTAGATGTTAATTCAATTAACAGTTTAGATTTAAGCTAAATTTAAGCCTGTTCAGATTCTAGCTGAGATTCCAGTTTTCTTTATAGTTCAGATTTTAGTTCAGATTTCAGTTAAAATGACAGTTTAAATACAATTTCAAATTCCAGTTCAGATTCTAATTGGCACCAAAAATAAAATTCTAGTTTAAGTACCAGTTGTGATTCCTGTTTAGGTTTCAGTTGAGATTCATGTTTAGATTAAAGTTCAGTTTCTAGTTCAGATTCTCGTTCAGATTCTACATTAAATTCCAGTTTAGATTGTAACTAAAATTCCAAATTTATATTATAGTTTATATTCCTGTTGTGATCCTAGTTCAAATTAAAGTTGAGATCTTAGTTCAGATTTTAGTTCTGTTTTCAGTTCAGTTCTAGATTAGTTCTAACTCAGTTCTAGTTCGGTTCTAGTTCTACTTCAGTTCTATTTCAGTTCTAGTTCTTCTTCAGTTCTAGTTTAGTTCCACTTTAGTTCTAGTTCGGTTTTAGTTCAGTTCTAGTTTAGTTCCACTTTAGTTCTAGTTCGGTTTTAGTTTAGTTCTAGTTCAGTTCTACTTTAGTTCTAGTTCGGTTTTAGTTCAGTTCTAGTTCCGTTCTAGTTCTACTTCAGTTCTATTTCAGTTCTAGTTCTACTTCAGTTCTAGTTCAGTTCTAGTTTAGTTCTAGTTCAGTTCTAGTTCGGTTTTAGTCCAGTTCTAGTTCAGTTCTAGTTCCGTTTTAGTTCACTTTTATTTCAATTCTAATTCCGCTGGATTTCTTTTAAGGGCCTAGTTTTGATGGCGCTTTAGATTCAGGGTGCCTTTAATTCGTTTTTTATGGTTTCTTATAATTTAATGTCTTTAACTCATTTAATTTTTAATCATGATGAAAATATTCATTTATACTCGTTATTTTTTTTTCACAAATTTTATTCAAAATTCCATTTCCATTCCACTTAAAGCAAAAACAAAGTATGAGACAAATTTAAAGTCTCCCTCTCTCTCTCTCTTTCTCTGAACACAGAGACAAATCTTTAGATGTACAAATTTTTTAAATGTCTGTTGATTTGTTTTCATTCATGTAACAGTATGTGTGTTAGTAAAATTTCTGTCTGTGTATAGAGGATGATTATTTAATGCGAAAAGTTTTGAATAATGCATTTTGGTGAAAATTTACAGAAAAAAAAAACTCATAGAAAAAACAAAAATTATTATAGAAATAGAATAGAAATGGAAAATGGAATAAAAAAAAACTTTAAAACATTCATTTATTTTATGGTTGAACATTGAGGAGACAATCACATTTTGTTTTTTTCTCTCTCTCCTTCTCTGAATGAGAGCCAGAAAGTGAGGAAAAAAAGGACAAATTTTTATATGATTTATAGTAAAAATTTTCTACAAACTTGTCTTTCTATTTCAATTCAATTGTAAGCAAATTTTTACACACATAATTTTTAGTTTTAGCAGACTTACAATCAACTGTTATCAAAAAATTGTGGTTTAATTCATTTTTTGTTTTCTTCTTTTTTTCAATATTTTTCTATGACATTTCAAATGAATTGTAAAGAAAAGGGCGTGGTCCGACCGACTCTTGGCAAAATGAAATTTATAGAAAAATAATTTGCAATAATTAATAATGGATTTTGTGTTGGAAGTGTTAAGTGGAGGAGGATAATTTTTAAGGAAATTTATATGACTTTTGAAATTTATTATAAAGAGCATTCAATTTAATGCCTTTTTTTGGTCATAAATGATATATTTGAAAATGTCTGTAATAGGAGACTTGGATAATCTATGATTTAATCATAATAATTTAAAAATGAAAATCGTTTATTAAAAGAGTAAAATATTTTCAACCTTAAGATTATAAGAGGGTGGTCATTTATATTAAACTGAGGACCATGATGAAGCTAATGGTTTAAACTGTAAGTCATATATTAACGAAAAAATTGTTTTATTACTTAATTTAATACTTTTTTGCTTAAATGTTTATTATCAAGTAAAAATTGACTGTCAAATCGAAATGTGACTCGTGAACTTCGTTTCAACACCCGAATACTTATTTAAATTCGAAACAGTTGATTTGGTAGATATTAAAACCGAACTCATCTTACTAATACATTTGAACATGAAGTAGTCTTAAATTTAAGAACACTGTAAAAATTTAGAATTACTCGATGAATGACTGTAATAGAGTACTGCATCATTTCGTAGTTTTTAACCAGAATTAAGGTTTCGTTTATGAAAAGTTTTATTTGAATTTTTAATACCATCAAACAAACATTGTGTTCAGTCCAAAGTCCACAGGTGGCTGACCTTTGAATTAAATTTGGACAGACTAAATCACACCTCAGTTGGGATCGAGCATACATAGCTCCATTGAATAACCAAATTAGATTCAAATATGTTGTTTGAGTTTTGAATTATATTCATCATCATTTCAAGCTATAAATGTAACAATCGGTTTAAACTCATCTTTTAGTCAATTTAATGATGTTCATCCAACAGACGTACTGGTCGCAATTTTAAGCAAAAAAGATCATCTAAACTTGACTCCGGTTACTTCTAATCTCTTTATTAAAATTCTTAGTATTTTATGGACTTTATCAGCAACCACGAGAGTGAGACACAAAACTATCAAAGAAAAAAAGTTAAGTACAGTCTGACGATCTTTAAGCAATTACAACGATGACGATAGGTATTAACTCCCCCGGAGATGCTTTTCAGTAGAAAAAACTTTTTAACAAAAATTTTATAATGAAATATAACTCCAGTTAAATTATCCCAAATAGTTCATACTTTTCCCCATAACATTAGTTTGTTATATCTCATATCTTCAAAAGAAAAAATTCCCAGTAAATCAGTCCTTTGGAAATAAATTAAAAAAACTCTTGATTCAATAATTCTATTAACAATCAACACCTGGTCCAATACCTTGTTCATTTTTCTGGTTAAATAAAAAATTTATTAATACTTAAATGAAAGATCCCTAATAGATAATCGATTATTAATATTTGCTTCTGGTTCTGGTATTCTTAGAACCAACAGCAAAACGACCCAACGAAAAATTAAAGATAAAAAGTGCTCTTTTTTTCATATCCATAACCGTTTTAATTTTGATCAGAGGTACCCACCAACACAACTACACATTTCCATATTTGTACGTGAAGCAACAAAAATTACATTGAATCAATGAGAACTCGCCCCAAATTGGTGAGAATTTATAGTATAACCTCCCGAGTCAGCACATCTGAAATCTCGGATTTAAATGCATTATTAAAATTTTACACCACAGTTCATGGTAGACAAGCTCTTGCTCAATTATTGCTAAAAAAGGGAATACAAACTGGAAATCGAATGTTCAATAAATCTGTTTAGAAAGGAAGATAAAACCTTATTAAGGAGCTGATTGCGAAGTGAAACTGGAGAGAAATTTAAATGTACCCGAAAGCCCTTAGAAGACATTTGAATGATCTTAACGGTTTGAGCCAAATTAGTTTCCGACTGCGAATAAATATTACGATGTTTTTAGGAGTATAAAGATAGATCCAGGCATATCTTAACCACCATTGATGAATGCATTATGTGATTTATCTTGAGATATTTGTATAACAGAATTCTAAAAATCGAAAACTTATTTTTTTCCAACTTATCTTAGTTGTTGCCCTCCATTTTTAATACGTTTTATTCCAATAAATTTTAATCTATTTTTCTTAAGATCAATAACTTTTCGATAAGATTATAAAACTGAAGTAACATAAAAAAATAACACAAATAACTAATATTTAATCTCTTTTACTAACTTTTGTTGAACTTTTAAAAAATCTTATTTCTTTTCCACACGAAATTCTCTGCCAAATAGTGAAAATACCTTCTTCTCCTATTTTGGGTGAAAATATTTTGCTGTTTTAAATCTAAAAACTTGAAAAAGAAACAGTGATTTTCTTATTTTCCAACTAAGTTGCTTTTGCACTTTAATACTGATTATTGTATCCCGTAGAAGAAACTTCTTTTGCTACAAATTGTATTTTTAAGAAACGGAATCGAAACCGAAACAGAAACTTAAATAAGAAAGTAAATTTATAATTAATTTTAAATGCACTTTTAATAGTTAAAGTGCGTGCGTTAAGGTCTTATTGTTGCTTGCAACATATAATATACACACACAATAAATCAGTGTTGCAAGTCTGGGGAAAAATCTTTATACGTTTTTGCTACTTTTTTTTAAGAGCAGCTGCAGCAGCATCAAAAGGCGAAACTAAAAACTGGAAGAATAAATAGCAGAGAATAAAATAAAAGACATTTAAGAGATAAAGTTATATTTGAATGTGAAGTTTACATTCTTTTTGCACGTTTTAGCTTATAAATATTTAATAGAATTTGCCTTTTTATACCCTCCACCACAACAAGTGGTAAAGATGTTATATTAACTTTGTCATTCTGTGTGTAACGCTAAGAAGAAATCATCTTAGATTTCACTATGTATATATATTCTTGCATCAAATCAAAATTGGAATCGATTTAATTATATCCGTCTGTCTGTTGCTAAAACGCTTACTCCCACAAAAATTTCAAAGCTCAATGAAATTTGGTTGGTGTATTTGTTATAGTTCTGAGAACCGGTTCAGTGCTTAAAAAGATATAAGCCGATATCTGAGGCAAGCTCTATGTTCAAGCAAAAATCTTTCTTAAAAATGTCAATCATAAATCCATAAATTAAAATGAAATTTTGCCATAATATTATTTGCCAAAATTATATACGTCATTACTTTTCCATAAATTATCAAAATCGATTCAGTTGGAAAAAAAGTTATAGGCAAAAATAAAACCAATTTTATGACTCACTAAATGTTTCGTGTATGTGTGTGTATGTACATAACGTATTTACTTCACATTCATTTATGGTGCAGGGTATTGAAGATTCGGCATATTCGAATATAACATTCTTGTGTGTTCATTTTTTTATAAATTATTTTATTTTATTTTTCCAACTTACGGAAGAAAAGTTTCTTAAGACTTCGTTAAAATGGAGATTCTTTTTTTTTTTTTGAGAATTTTCATATTATAAAAAGCCTAACAAAAGATTACGGTAATATCGGGAGAAAGAGTTAAAAAACGGAATTATTTTAATTTTATTTCTTTTTTTCAGAAAAAATAAATTTTTTATATGTAAAAAGTTGCTTAAATAAAGTAAGAATTTTCCTTTAAAATATAAGGAAACGATAAATCTTTCCAAATGAGGATTGAGATTGAGAAAATTTTAAAACATGTTTGAGATAAGTTTTTTAATTATATTATTTTTTAAAAATATAATAAATAAAAAATCTATAATAACTTTCACCACCAAAAAGGACATCACTCTCTTATACTTTATTCCAAAATTATGTTGTCTATAATGTTTCACTATTATTGAGCCAAATTTCATAAAATTCCCTGCAACATTTTAACATATATACGATATTAAAAATGTCCCTAATAAGGGAATTCTACTCCTCGTGCCCTATCCAAAATTTCATTAGTCCTTAATATTTAGTGTTTATGTTAATTAGAGGTTATCACTCCGCCAAACGTTGTGAAATTGTCTGTATTAGTTATAGAGATACGTTTCGTAAGGTTTTTCACTTAAATCTCTCTTTGTAAAATCCTTTTTTCGAAAATTATGGTCTCCGATATATAACCGTTTCCTACAGACCGATTTTTCATCTTTAAACTTTTCAGGGTAATAAAAAAAACAATTAGACAAAATTTAATCGAACTTTTTTAATAATTATGAATGTGCCAACAACAGACTGATGAATGGACATAGCTTACATGAATGATATACGAAAATATATACTTAATAATTGCTTCTTCGCATTTCACACGAATTACAAAGTTCACTACTTATGGTGGTCAAATATTGGTAATTATTTTGGATCAAGCAAGAAACCTACTCGACTATTTCTTGTATTACAATAGTATTTTTTATGTATGTACAATTAGGAGATTTTCGGAACTGGATTTCCGATCTTTTTGAAACTTGAGAAGAGGATTATTTGACAATTTTGGTGCCAGCCGATTAATTTAAATTCTAGTTTCTTGTTCTCACCAGTCTCTTGGGTTGCTGGGTTCGATCAAGGGACTTCGATCACTACTTTTTCATGATTGACTTCAATCTCTTCTTGCATTTGATTGCTTGTATATTACTAAAGGTGACAAAAAATAGTGGACAAATAAGTGAAAATTTTATCACCGAAAATGATATTCTTTTTTCTTCAGTGTTGTAATCTGAGTCAGATACCGATTTTGCGAACACTGAATCTCTCGTTAACTGAGAAATGTGGACCCTGGCATATCTGAATTGCCTAAGTTCATTCTTAATAACTTTTTTAAAAGTATGATTAAAAAGAATGTCCAAACTTACAAATATTTCAACTCAATTTTTTCGTCACTTTAGAATTTCTGCTCACTGAAATTAATTTCTAATTTCGAGGACAGAAATATTTTTTTTCGGAGTCGCACCTGCCATGTTGTTCTTAATCACCGATAATCGTAATTCCGTGAAGGTACAATGAGTAAACCAGCGTTTTCATATTTTATCTATAAATGGATATGAAATACAATTTTACATTGTCTGTATATAAAACTGTTTTGAGGTTGGAGTTATCCTATATATTATCATACTATTGTTAAGTTTTGTTGTAGTGGAACAGCTCGTTAAAAGCGTGACCTCCATTCCAGCGATTTTGTTATAAAACGTAGCCTGGTCGAAACTTTCTCAAGGGCCTCAGTAATAACTAATTCAATGTGACACGACGTGGTAAGTCCTGACGTATCAATGGCTACTGGATACCGTACTTGCAGAGGCAGAGGCTTCTTCCACGTATAACTATTTTCTTAAGACGTAAAGTACCGGGAACTATGGTCTGTGGCAAAATATCTTAGATTTTAAGAAGAGGTTGTCAAGTCAGTGGACCAAAGGTTACTAAAACTTTTATAAAATTTCAAATGGAAGGATTCCCAAAAACGTTCCCATTTTTATATAAAATGATTAGATAATAATATTTTTTCAATTATTTGTAATATAATTTCAGGAAATTAAAACTATTTAATTAAAAATGTCTATATTATAGAATTTTACATATATATTTCCTCATTCTCACTCCTTGTTTCCTTAATAAAGTTATAGATTATTCTTCTCCTTATTCAAGAAACCCTTTTTAGCACTTAAAACTAAACTCTTGAAATTAAGTCTAAAAAAAAAGTTCTTTTCTTTTTAATAAATTTCATTTTGTATTTAAACTTATAATAATTTTTATGGATTTTATAAATACAACAAATTTTATTTCCTTAAACATTGAAATTTTTCCTTTCCTAACTTTTTTTTGCAAAAATTTATTATGACCTAAAATGAAAGTTTTCCAACAGTTTGTTATTTCATTTAGATAAAAAAAAAAAATAAAAAGAAGAAAAACTAACATAAATATAGTTTTATAATATTTAGAAAACTAAAAACTAAAAAAAAGAACAAAACTTAACATAGAAACCTAAATTAACCATCAAAGGAAACGGAAGTCATACTTGCAATTGTATACTTACTTAACGGTTAAAATATAGTAAGAGTGGGAGTATACGAGACACAAAGAGAGAGAGAGAGCGAGAAACAAAATAATGTCTACTAAAGGAAATCATAATACCAACAAAAAAATATACAAATACAGTTTTTATTATTGTTATTATTATGCAACACTTGAAGAAATTATTTCTGGCCAATAACAAAGGAAACAACAACATTTTTATTGCCTTTTTTTACTTACATTTTTGTCCTTTTTTGTATTCTGCTGGAAATTGCATAATTATACTTTATTATTTATGTTGCAATTCGCAAAAAAAAAACGTTATAAGTGAAACAAAAGAATTTTTATAAAAAGAGTCAGTCTGCGAAGTGTTCGGTTGTGGTGAAGGGATTTTAAGGAAAATATATTAAAATTAATTAACATTAATTCAGAAATAATATAAAGAATAAATAATCATAAAAAACATATTTACTCTGCAAAGCTCAATTAACGCTTTCAATACAATAAAAGAAAATGTTATTAATTTAAAGTTCATTTTAAAAATATTATCTAAATTCTATTAAAAATTGACATTAATACAAGTGAATTTTATTATTCAAAATCGGTTGAATTATAAATAAGTAATTTGATAATCAACTATTAAGAATGCTTTATTCGGGTGTGTCAAATATTTAATATCCTTCACCACATATGTGTGGTAACTAACGTCATTTATATATTAATTCTTATGCTCATGTGTGGATACTACCAGAGTATGGAAAAACTCGGAGCAAAATCTTCTTTTTTTATGATATTTATTTTTACTCTTTTTGCGAAGATTAAAAAATAAAACTCTTCTTTTTCGATTAAAATTTGTATCTTTATTTTTGCGATTTTTCTCCGTGCAAAATAGAAAAAAACTTATTTTACTTCTTTAGCGAGGAGTAAACAAGAAAACAAGATTGAAAAGAAAAAATATAAATAAATAAAGTGAAAACTTTCTGCTGCACAGTGTTTCAAATAAAATATGAAATGGAAATAAACTTCAGTACGGCTACTCTGATTTTAATGAAGCTCCACATAGTGATAGTAGAAGTGCAGGCGAGATTGATTTTGTGGACTTAACGGGGGTCGGTACACAGGGTTTCAAAATTGGTCACCTCGGGTCATAACAATATTTAAAACGATCGTGATTTCTTATATCTAAACCGATTTTAAATAAATTTTATTTAAGTGGATTCTGCAACTGAAAACCTATAAAAACCTTGTGCTATGGATAGTCTTTCGCTTATAGTTCAAAAGTTCAAAATTTTAGTTTTTATGCTACAACGAGTCCAATTTTTTCCGATTTTTGTTATTGTCATTAATGTTATACATATATAATTTCCGATATACTGATATATAATTTGTCTAACTTCATCTTTCCATGTGTCAAAAATACTGATCGATATATTATATGTAACGATTTTGCTGGTTTAAATTTATCAAAGTTCTTGGAATAATCGGCAAAAGTTTTTATATAAAAAAATTGAATTTGACATTTAAAAAAATTTCAGTTATCGATAACTAATGTCTTTTTATATAGTTACATAACTCTCTCCTTGATCGTATTCGTCAAAATATTTCGGAAAAGCTTATAATCATAATTTGTTATGATTAATTTAGAAAATCTGAACTGTAATAAAAGGGAAGAAGAGAGCTAGAAGGAATCATCTATTAATCATCCTCATCAATTGTCTATAAAATTGTATTAAATCAAAATTGATTAACGATCGATAAACAGTGATTTTTTAACACGTTTCTTTTATTATGTTCACAAATTATAAACAAGAATCATGATAAATTCATTTTATGACAGGTAGTGGCTTTAATCATCCACTATCCGTCATAAAATTGTCAAATTCCTTAAACGCGAACTGGACAACGATACATAATATTCAATTTATGAATATCACTTTTACTCATACCACGGCGTTGACCCATAATACCAGATGCTTCCTCTTCCTTCAAAGGAATAATAGTCATTTCACCATTGACGGAGAAAGCATAAGCGGAGTAATGTAAAACACTGCCATAATCATATTCCTCATCGAAATCATCGACAGTCGTTTCATTATATTTGTCGAAATTATGAATGGTACCTGGTTTAATATTCTCTTCGGCAATACGAACATATTCATCACGATTGGCAGCACTTTGCATGTGAAAGAAACCCAAAGTGTGTAAGAATTCGTGGACAATTGTGCCCAAACGGAAGCAACCTTCATCGATAGGATACAATGCCAAATTGTAGTTTTGAGCACCTTTGTTAAGGAAACCAACACTGGAATAGCAACCACCATCAAAGCCAGTAATGTTAACAAAGTTCTCGGTCTCCTCAGTGGCTTCTTTGAAACGTATGCAGGAGACACTTTCTAGGATTTTCATGCCGCGTAAAATGTGATTTTTGTGAGCATCATCTAAACGAGAAAAATAAGGATTAAATAAGGATTTTCTCTTCATTTGTACCGCTTTGCCGAATTCTTACCAAATTGTGTAAAGAATTTATAGTAAACGGTATTATTGGGCCACCTGAAAACCTCACTTCGTAAACCATTACGTGTATTTGTATCTAAAACCATATCACCTTCTACATAACCAGCTGTTAATTCGGGATCGGTTTCCACTCGGGTAGTAGGCATAGCCAATGCTAAACCCAAAAGAGCAAAAAATACTACAATATTCTTAAGACTGAACAGCATGTCCGCTTCTGAATCTTAACACTTAACGACTAAAGGTGGTGGCAAATATTTTTGAAAACTTCAGTGAAAATAAAATGAATCTTATCGCGAAATTATTTATTGGCCCCAGATTAGAATCTTTTAACACGCTTATTGAAATTTATGATCACCGGAATTTTGGATTTACGAATGACCAATGATATGCCAATTTATTGAATTTATCTTATCTAACAATGTCCCTCTCGATCGTTAGAAATAATTCTAGATTTATCGTCATTTGATATAAAAAAACTGACATGAAATATTTAAAAACGATTATCTTTTTTTATAGTTATTGTTCTTTTGCCAAACAAGTAGCCAAACAGTATTCTCAATTATGTTTGTCATTAATTGCTCTTTATCAAAGGTTGTTAATGAATAGAAGAGCAAATTGTAAAACACTTAACGTTTTGGATTGCGGTCTTGGACAAGAAGTGAAACAATTTGGATCAAGTTGTTAATGAAGGACGTTTAGATAACTGTAATGGAGAGAAATATTTTGGTTGATACACTTATTAACAAGTAATAAGGTAACTCTTGATTAAGACCTGGTAGCGATGGGTGGGTATTTTAGATCTATTTCAGATAAGATCTTTTAGAGAAAATTATCTTAATTTCTGATTTTTTTTTAAAAATACAAATACAATAAGCTTCATCTGAGAAAACATAATCAAAAATTACAAAAAATTCTTACAGTAGAATTCTCGTTAAAAAAGATCTCTTTTAAGAGAGAGTTTTTTCTAGAAGTTCTCTTCAGAGAGGAATTCTCTTTTAAAATTCTCTTCAGAGAGAATTTTCTTTAGAAAATCTCATCAGAGAGAATTTTCTTTAGAAAATCTCATCAGAGAGAATTTTCTTTAGAAAATCTCATCAGAGAGAATTTTCTTTAGAAAATCTCATCAGAGAGAATTTTCTTTAGAAAATCTCATCAGAGAGAATTTTCTTTAGAAAATCTCATCAGAGAGAATTTTCTTTAGAAAATCTCATCAGAGAGAATTTTCTTTAGAAAATCTCATCAGAGAGAATTTTCTTTAGAAAATCTCATCAGAGAGAATTTTCTTTAGAAAATCTCATCAGAGAGAATTTTCTTTAGAAAATCTCATCAGAGAGAATTTTCTTTAGAAAATCTCATCAGAGAGAATTTTCTTTAGAAAATCTCATCAGAGAGAATTTTCTTTAGAAAATCTCATCAGAGAGAATTTTCTTTAGAAATTTTCGGAAGAAATTTTTTTTAAGAATTTTTTTTAAGAAAACAGAATAAGAAATTCTTTCAAACATTTTTGCAAAAGAGTTTTTGGAAAATTATTTAGAAATTTCTTGTGGAAAATTTTCTTCAAAAAATTCATGCAAAATTTTTTTGTAAAGGAAATTCTCTTAAAGAGAAATTCTTCTTAAGAAAATTTCATTCAAAAGGAAAATTTTCTCTGAAGAGATTGAAAAAAAATCAAAGATTTTTCAATTTTTTTCTACAGAAAATTCGTTTCCACAAAACAATTTATGAGCTTTTCAAAAACAAACTCATGGAATTTTTAAGAAATTAATTTTTCGATAAACAAAAATTTAAGATTTTTTATTATGCGAATTTTTCTATTAAAAATCTTACAAAAATAAAAAATAAAAATAATTTTTAATAAAAAAATCTTATACATTTTCTATTTTCTTACGAAATATTTAACATTATTATTTCTTACGAATTTTTTTAAAAAGAAATTCTTTCCCATTAATTGTTCTAAAAAAATTGTTTGTCAAATTCTTCTAGAAATCTGCTTAATTATAATTCGTACTCTTTCAAATTTTTCCAAAAATTAATTCTTCCTCTTTCGGCTCTATAAAAAGAAAAACTCTTTACAAGAAAAAACTTTTCTATCGAAAAAAGACTCTTCCTCGACCACAACCCCTTGCTGGTTCCCTTTCTGTTAGTAAAGTAATACTGGTAGTTTTTTAATGAATTAAATTCCCATTTTATTCCATTTATAATGGTAATTTTGTCTGTCTTTGTTCTTTTTTGTTTCTTTAGAACAAAACCCCTTAAGATATGCTTTATAATTCATTTCATTTTGAAATTCTATTCATTAACTATCTAAAGTCTTAAGTATTTTGAATCATGAGTTTGTATGTGTATATGTGAGTAAACAAATAAGTGGATTTATCACCATTTCTATCTCCATATATATATGTATTTATGTGTAAGTGTATGTGTTAATAATATTAATGGTTTATAAACCAAGAAAAAGACAAGCGATAATGATCAAAATACAGGTAAAGTAATTAATAATAAAATCCAGTGACACGAAAGTTTAAATAAAAGTCGTAACTAATGTGTTTGTGTTAATGTGTTTTTTTGTTTTCTATATTTAAAGGAGTTCAGATTTTACATATATATAAATGCGATTATGAGTGTGTGTAAATAACTGAAAATGTTATCTAATAAAAGCGTATTTTATTATTATCTTTATATTCACATTTGTTTGTTTTGTTTATTGTTTATTATTTAATAATAAATTATAACAATCTGCTTTCATAAATATATAAATATTTCATTCCTTCAATAAATTATTTATATAACAAAAGTCCAGATTGTACATTTTGAAAGGTTACAAATGATTTTCTTTCTGTTTGTGAAAAAAATAGTTAGTTTGATAATTATTTTAGTTTCCGTGTCTATAAGAAGGTGTTAAAAAGGAAATCCTATAAGTTTCTAATTTAAAGAAGGAAACTTAACAATGGTGGACGAAATATAATAGATTTTAGATTAGGAAAATATTAATGAACCTCATAAAAATGAAGAGAGAAAATATTATTTCATAAAAATGTTATTAATCATGCAGCAACAACAATTTATTGATTTTGTTGAAATAAAGACGAAATTAAATCCATCCGGTTTTCTTCAATTTTCCAGTTTCAACATGAATTATAAACAGGTAATATCTCGGAACTATAACAAATACTTAGTCCAAATTTTATTGATCTCTGTCAATTATTATGGATGTAAGCTTTCTAACAAGAGACAGATGGAATTCAGATTTTAATTTAATGCGATAATAAATATAATTATGGGCCCTGAGATGATTTCTTCTTAGCGTCACATGACTTTTATCAAATGACAAAGATATATTAACTTTATTTACCACTTTTGGTGGTGAAGAGTATAAAAAAGACTCAATCTCTTGATTTTTATAAACCGTTATAATTCGTAATCTTCTAGATTAACGTTATTTTGTTATTCAATACCAAACAAATTATGTGCCTATAAAAATAATCACATGTATTTATTTTTAACAGTTATGACACTAAATTGTACTTATCAAAATATAAACAATATTTTTTCAAAAATTCTATGGTCGTATGCTTTTGCAACATAATCGGTCATATTTTGGAATAAACAATTATATTTTTGATTGAATAAAAATTTTATAAATTTATTTCTGTTCTTTTCAAATATGACCCAGATTTATAATTTCAGAACCTTGTAAATTTTTACTTAAACATTAATTGTAATACTTTAAGCACTTAAAGATTAAAAAAAACATAAATAAATTTCGAAAATTTTTTATCAATCATTCACTGGGTTTCTTAAAAAGTTTCAAAAATATTTTTGAATATCATTTTTTTTTTTGAAATTCATTTTGCTAATTTTTTTAACAGGATCACAAATAAAGCTTATCTGGTTAAAATGTTTATAGTATTAAAATTGAATTATTTTAGCTAGACAAGTTATATTTATCAAGTTGTAGACGTTTTTAACTTAAAATCACGATTTATTGAAATCTTGGAAATGATTGAGTTTATTTGGGAAAAAGTGTTTGCTGGGATATCGATTCGATTGATTCATTCTTGATGGTTATTTTTCATAGATTAGATTTTTTCACAAACTTCATCGTAAATTTTACGTTCAAAGTGTAAATCTCGATATTTCTCCTCATAAGAAGATTTTCGATGATTTTTTTCTCAAAGACGAGCTTTTTAAAATTCTTGGTGATTATTGGTGACAAATTGTCGAGGATTTTTTGAAAACATACTTTATAGAAATATTTCGGATAATATTTTTGGAGACAGTTTATTGATGATTTTATATCCTTCGCGTGTAACGTTAAGAAGGAATCATTTCAAACCACATAATGTCTATATTCTTGTATCAAATCAAAATTTGTGTCGATTTAGCTGTGTCTGTCCGTCCGTCTGTCTGATTATTTTCTATAGTCCTGAGAAGTTTGCTATTTAAAAGAAGCAAATGAGAAGAAAATCTTGCCATAATATTAGGTTGTATATCCTTCATTACCATTCTAAATATTGTCGAAATAAGTTCAGTAGGAAAAAGATTCAAAAATTTTTTTTATTAAAAAAAATTATATATTGAATACATTTGTGAGTATATATATGTGTGTGTATGAACGAAAAATAACGTTTTAACTTCACATGCATTCATAGTAGAGGTTATTGAATTTTTAGTTGTTTTGTTTTAAAATTGTTGTTTAAAAATTCTTGATGAAGTTGAATGAACTTTATTTGAAGAAGGGAATTTTTCTTGCTAAAATTTTTTCCAAAAAAGTCATAAATGATTTTTTTTAATAACCGAAATTTGCTCAATGGATTTGGTGGTATTGGTGTAACCTGATAAAATATTCCGCATGCATTAAATTTGTTTTCTAAATTGTTTGGTTCTTAACTTAATTTAAAGATTTAATTTTTAATAAGGAACTGAACGTTGTTGTTGTTCCATTGCATCGAATATTTATTTCCTGGGGAAAAACTTAAGTTTAGAATATAACTCGAGTCACTTCGGAGCGGAGATATAATTGTAGTCGGAATGAGCACAGAAACTTATGGTGTTTGGCTCATTAATTGGCATAACTGCCCTTTCAAAATCACAAAATGTAGTTGGGTAATAAGACATTGATTTCACACTTTATATTTTATGGCAGATTACTTGATTTATTATTATATTATTCTTTACATACGGAATAGGTGAAAGCATTTTATTCTGACTTCATTGATAGTTCTTCTTTATCATATGACTCACAACAATTAAAGAAAAACACCTGTCATATTGATAATTTCATTTAATTATTTTATAATTATTAGTTAAGAATTATTTGGATAATAAAATTATTAACACAAAAAGGAACATTTAGACACTCATACTGGATCATAAATTTCTAAGTGTGTTACCCTCTAAGAGATGATCTTTAAACTCTCTTTCTTACTTGTTTTACTTATTAAAAAAACATTTAAATTTTAGGGCATTAATGGTATATTGACGCAATTAATCAATAATTCAAAGGAAACACTTTTAGTCTAGACATTTTATTATCATAATTTATAGTTTTTACACGATCATAAAAGTAACTTACAGCTGCTGTCAAAACAATAGTACCACTCACATGTCACATCTTTATTACAGATTTGTGTTTTTCTTCATGAATATTTGTAATCCGTTATTTTTCCGAAAATATTAATTAATTTCATTAAATATAATAAATTTAATTATAAAGACAAAATATCATGTACCTCTCGAAATAATAGCATCATTTATATTATACTTGAAAAAACTATAAAATGTCCAAACAAGTGTTACAACATTTTACAATAACGATAATTCATTAAAAAGCGTGGTTCCTATGAACAAACTTATGCCGAAATAAGGACTATAATAGATAATAAAATAAAATTATTACAAATACCATAACCTACAAATTGAATGTTGGGTGTCGTGGAAGAAACACTGTGGCGACACCTTTAGTATGAAGAAGGCGACATTTATCTCAGCTGCGGGGATTAAAAAAATAATTAAATCTGTTAATAAGTACTGAATCAGAAGAAGACTTAGAGAATATAAGTTAAGAGCCCATAGATCATGAAAAGTTCCCCTCCTAACTGCTCCGAATGTCACAGATGGATTAAAGTGTGCTAAATCTAACTTGGCTTGGATTATTAATAATGAGGAGTAGTATTCTATGGGCGATGATTTTTGTACATACGTATAAAAGGAGTCGGCTTGGATGACTTATTAAGAAGACGTATGTTAGTGGTGCTTTTATTTTGACCGCAGCTGTATATTTGGATCATAAATTATGGAAATTATTTAGAAATAATGTAAGAAATAATGAATTACGATATTGTTAAATCAAAAAAAAGAAGAATACTTTTGTTAGGCACTGTACGGATCAAATAGCATGTTTTCTTCCCAACTCTTTATTATTCCAACTATTAACTCGCTAATTAATAAATATTTTTAAGAATTCATAGATTCTGATTTCGATGACTTCACTTTACAAATATCTTAGATTTTCACCACTTTTTTCACTTCCTAAATTGTTTTACACTCAATCTTGAATTGACGTTTTTTGCTTTTATCTTATCAAAATTTATTCCTGCATTTGTAATAAAATATTTCATTTGATTTGTATTATTTTTCATTAGAAATTTATTAGTTTCAATTTCGATTGCAATAAATAAACATGTTTCGGTTGCGTTGTTCATATACGATATTTGCAATTTTTATAGGACTTTCTTGTGTAAAGTCCAAGCAGCTCCTTTGCTTAAACCAATTTCGGATGCAGAATTAATGTCAGGACAATATGAAGGTGATATGATTTTAACGGAAGATCAACTGCGTTTATTGACGAATCCTGTCACAAAAATTCAAGGACGTAATGGTTTAATTGCTGAAACAAAGCGATGGCCGGATAGAATTGTGTATTATAAATTGTAGGGAAATTTTGGTAAGTTTTGGAAGGAAGGATATAAGACTTCCTGATGCATTTTTTAAAGGAATTTTACGGAATTTACGGAATAAAATACAAGTCATTTTTTTTTGCAAAAAGTCCTTTCTTTTGAAAGGACTTGTAAATTTTAAAGGATAAAGAAACTGAAATAAAATTAAATTAATATAATGGAAGTTTCAATAAAATAAAAAAAAATTATTGATTCATCAGGATACTAACATTGACAAATGTCCTGTCAATTTTTTTTGGTGTTAATTTCAAATAAAATAATTTGTGAAAATTTATTTAAATTAACAATTTAATAAAAAAAGTAGGAATTCAAAAAGGATATTTTTCATTATGTATCCTTGCAGATCTAAATAAAACCTTTTTAATAGACATATTATAAGCAAAATTTTATTTTAAAATTAATGTGGATATTTAAAAAAAAATCGAAATTTTTAGAATTTTCAAATTGAAAATTTTTTATTGGTTGAAGATTTTGAGCTCAAACTTTTTAAATCGATAAATAACTTTATTCTTTTACTATGTAAAAAATTTTAAACAAGATCCATTAAACCGATCAAGAGTTACAGTGGGATAATATAGTTGTTTTGGTAAAGGAGTATTTAACTTCCGAATTTATGTTTATGAAATAGTTTATTATTTGAAGCGGACGAATTAAAATGTTTTTCCATCATGAAGACTTTAATTTAGTATGTTCATGGAATTTTCGAAATTAGATTGCAATTAAGTTTCCAACTCTGCTTTTTATGGAAGTTCGAATCATTCAGGGTTTTGAATAATATTAGAATTAATCTTGTATGTGACATAATTTTCTGATAACTGTATATGTTGATATCTAATCAAGATCAGACAAATAATCATACTAAAACAGTGAATTTAAGGTTTTAAAACATAGAACTGAATCTTATTATGAAGAAAAAAATCATATTGTTGTTTTCCAGCTCAAACACTGGCAGTAGTCTTCCAGCACTGGCTGGAACGTTTGTCAAATTTCAAAAAGGTGAAAATTGACAAACGTTTCTATCATTTCCCTGTGGTGAGTTTGTTTTATATCAGAGGAAACAGATTAGCGGTTCTGATCAGAAGTGCGTGCAGAACCAATTACATTCCCATATATCCTGGAAAACTCATTACGAAGTTGACATATTATTCTTTTAGCCGCTATAGCAGTTCCAGTACCATATCTCAAGTTGTAGTCTTATAAAGGCAGCTTAGTGAAATTGTAGGGAAAGTTGTTTCTGTATTTGTATTAAGGGAATAATTCTACATATTTTATTAATAAATTAAGTAATTTCCGGGAGGGCGCCTTACGGATAGATTCTCATAAAATTTCGAATGTAGAAGACAGTATTGTTAATATATTATTTTCGGATCAAGGACAAATACTCTCCAACTTCATAAAAGTATGTAAATATGTATCTTAAGTGTGAATATTGGCATTTTATAAGAAGACCGGCATAAGTGAAAATTACGTTAAGGGGAAGTTGCAAGGAAACAGCTGTCAAAATCTAAATCAGAGGTTCTTCCATAATCAACCCATTCAAAAAAATGGAGGTTGAAAATCAGATAACTCCATTTTAGATATTGGAATTCGGGACGTAATAAAAACGACCAGCGATATCTGCTGAACTTATCTTAATTTCCTTTTAAATCTTTTCATTTCCAAATTATTTTCCTCCAACAATAATAATTCTTTTTTACAATAAATATTCTCTTCCAGATGTTGCTCATCGTCAGGCAATTCACGAAGCTATTGCCACTTTAGAAGCACGCACATGTTTACGTTTCCAAGAGGCCGATGACTCTCAACCTCATTATGTGGCCATTACATCCAATTCTGGTGGTTGTTATTCACATGTTGGCTATTTGGGCAAAAAACAAACAATGAATTTAGAAGTTTATTCCCTAAATGAAGGATGTTTCCGTCCTGGTTCGATTCTACATGAATTTATGCATGTTCTCGGTTTCTATCATCAACAAAGTGATCCACAACGTGATGAATATGTGGAAATTCTTTATGAAAATATTACACCAGGAAAGGAATTTAATTTCGAAAAATATAAAAGTGATGTAGTAACAGACTTTGACATGGGTTATGATTATGAGAGTTGTATGCATTATACGACAAAGCTTTCTCGGTGAATGGTGAAGATACAATGAGACCATTAGATCCAAATGCGAGAATAGGACGGAGGGAAGGTTTAAGTGATATAGATATATCAAAGATAAATATTATGTATAAATGTCCTATAATGATTTAATTATGGGAAGTTTTTTAATTTAATCTATAATTTATTAACCATGACTCATATTTTTATAGTTTTATATACATTTTATGTTTGCGTATCTTTAAAAGGCGCCCCATTTATCATTTTCACTGTATTACAGACACAAGTGTCGTGATTATTTATTATTTAATTCAGTTTTAAGTATTTTTTAAAGTTCTTAACAAATATTAATGAAAATTGTGATATTTAATTGTTTGTCTTGAAATAAACAATAACATTTATTACCAATTAACATTACAAATTACGATTATTGAAATAATACATTTATTTGACTTGATTAAAGTTTATCGAAATATTTAATCCAGTCTTTTTCACTTTAATTCTTAATTAAATGCATTTCAACGATAATTTAAGAATTAATTTTTTTATTTAAAATGTTTTGGAAAAACCTTTCTTATCTTATCGGAAATTTGCTGTTAAATATTGAGTAAGACAGCTGCATGTCATCACTGGAAACGGTATTATCTGTGTTCGCCATACATTTCTTGGACCTTTGAACTAAAGAGTGATGCAGTGATTTATTTTTTATTTTTGAAAATTAAAAACTTTTAATTTATTTTTATCAAAATGATTAATATTTTTAATTGTCGTTATTTTTAATACAAATGTGCTGATAATAAAGTTATTTTTAGGTGTTGAGAATTATAATTTTGAAAGTTACTTAAATAATATGATTTAAGTGAACTGGAATTCGATTTTAAATTTAACACATGAATATTGAAACAAATCGGAAAGGGGAGTATAAAAAATGAAAATGAAATTTTTAATTTTTGGATCTAACAAAATTAACCATCAATTACTCTGAGAAAACATGGCTTTTCTTCGTGATATTAATGCAGATGAGCAGTCAAATTGATCTTTCGGTTGATCACGAAAACTGAAAAATATGAGTTTACACCAAGACAAGAAGTCGACTTAGTATTTTGAAAATTCATCAATATTTTTCATTATTCCTGGAAGGAATCTTATATTCTGTTATTTTTATGGAAGTCGAAAATTCAAATATCAAATAAATTTTAAATTTTTGGTTTTCACTATTGTGAATTTTCAATATTTGTGAAAATTTCATATTTAAGTCGAAATTTCAAAAATTAGTGAAATATAAAAATTTTTGTAAAATTTAAAATTTTAGTGAAACTTTTAAAATTTTAGTGAAGTTTTTAAATTTTAGTGGAAATTTTTTAAATTTTAGTGAAATTTTTAAAATTTTAAATTTTATGAAATTTTTAAATTTAGTGAAATTTTTAAATTTTAGTGAAATTTTTAAATTTTAGTGAAATTTTTAAATTTTAGTGAAATTTTTAAATTTTAGTGAAATTTTTAAAAGTTTAAATTTTAGTGAAATTTTTAAAATTTTAGTGAAATTTTTAATTTTAGTGAAATTTTAAATTTAGTGAAATTTTTAATTTTAGTGAAAATTTTTTTTAATTTTAGTAAAAACTGTATTGAATATTAGAAGTGAGATTGAGAAATTCTCAGCACACTAAAACTTTTAACACGTATTATTTGACCCTTTTTATCAAGTTACCTCCGTAAATATGCCAGTAATTACGATTAATGCCAAAAAAAGTGAATATATTGTTGATTAAAATGCGTGAAAGAGAAAAGTGTACTGAATGATTAAATATTTTCAACAGAACCCAACTTGGTCCCATAAAAAATTGACCAAGTTTGCCGTCAAACTGTTTCCAATGTTATAAAACAATATCGGAAGAACTTGTCGGTTGATAAAAACTTGAGATGGAATTAATGGTAGTGATGTCTCCAAATCAAAAAACAAAAAATTGGAAATATTTTTAATCCCAAAATCTTAGCTATTCTGTTATTTGGAAGTCGAAAATTCAAATATAATAATTTAAATTTTTGGTTTGTGTGAATTTCAAATTTGTGAAAACAAAAAATTTCAAAATAAAAATTTTGTAAAATTGAAACTATTTTAGTGAAATTTTAAATTTTGAAATTTTAAATTTTAGTGAAATTTTAGTGAAAAATTTTAGTGAAATTTTCAAATTTTAGAAATTTTTAAATTTTAGTGAAATTTTAAATTTTAGTGAAATTTTTAAATTTTAGTGAAATTTTTAAATTTTAGTGAAATTTTTAAATTTTAGTGAAATTTTTAAATTTTAGTGAAATTTTTAAAATTTTAGTGAAATTTTAAAATTTAAATTTTAGTGAAATTTTTAAAATTTAGTGAAATTTTTAAGTTTTAGTGAAAATTTTAAAATTTAGTGAAATTTTAAATTTTAGTGAGTTTTTTTAATTTTAGTAAAAACTGTATTGAATATTAGAAGTGAGATTGAGAAATTCTCAGCACACTAAAACTTTTAACGCACGTATTATTTGACCCTTTTTATCAAGTTACCTCCGTAAAATATGCCAGTAATTACAATTAATGCCAAAAAAAGTGAATATATTGTTAATTTGATTAAAATGCGTGACTAGAGAAAAGTATGTACTGAATTTATTAAATATTTTCAACAGAACCCAACTTGGTCCCACAAAAAAAATTGACCAAGTTTGCCGTCAAACTGTTTCCAATGTTATAAAACAATATCGGAAGAACTTGTCGGTTGATGAAAATCTTGGTTCAGATGGAATTAATGGTATACGTGATGTCTCCAAATCAAAAAAAAAAAAACAAAAAACAAATTGGAAAGTATTTTTAAAGGGCTCCCAAAAGCAGTCCGATTAGCTCAGTGCTCGGATTATTTTGTACGAAAAGTTAAAGATTTAGCAGATTTAGAAACATACGAGGCTTAACAGGAACGCTGTTAAAAACGTATGGGTCAAAACTAGAGCACGGAAATTGAGGTCAAGTAATAAAAAAAATATTCTTGCTAATAGATGGTGAAACGTATGTTTGGAAAGATTTGTGCAATTTTCTGGCAAACATTTTAATGTTTCTGTTGCTCGATGGAATTTTAGAGAAAAGTTTAGTACTTAAAAGCAGTTAAAGTTTCTAGAAAGTTTTTGTTTTGGCAAGACATATGAAATGAATAAAAAAGTTGCTTCTATACATAAATCTTCATAATGGTTGCTATCATTTTTGATAAGACATTCAATCACTATTACCAAGAGAGGCAAATCCCCCGCTCCTTTTCAAATTTTAATGAAATTTTTTTTATAAAATTGGTTTTTCAAAATAATAATAATAATAATAATAATAATAATAATAATAATAATAATTTGATTATAGTGAAAATTTGCTTAACCAACATTTTTTGTAAGTTAAATTTCCATTTTTATGTCACGGATTTGAAGAAATTTTCGAATATAAAAACTTCATTCACTTTACTATTGAATGACTAATATATTACAACCTTTAATGTAAAATTAAAAGTCTTTATAGCTTTTTTCTAACCTCAAATTTGAATTATTATTTTTAGGTCGTTTTTGTCTTTCTCATAAAATATGATTTAATTTTTGTGTCATCCATAATTTATAGTTAGAATTCTTAAGCTGCATCTCTCACCACTCTGCTTAAGTCATAATCTATAATAAAATCCAATTTAAAATTGGTTACATTTTCCATATGTACAGTTACACAAACATACACATAAACACATTTACATGTATTTTAATACAAATACACAAATCTTTAACAATAAGCATTTATAACTCAATATTTCACAGAAAATACAAAATATCTTTATACAAATATCCATATGCACACATACAAACATACAAACTTACAAACATTTTGCCATATTTTAGTTTATTTTTAGTTAAGTTTTCAAGGCAAATATGAGATCTAATTCAAATACATTTTGTACAAAATTCATTGTTTCCTAAAAGTAGGCAACTGTAGATAGAAGTATTACATTTTGTTTTGGCCAGTTAACCAACTTTACTACATCTATACATATACAAACACACACACACTATGAATGAGTACGTATTTGTTTCCTTTTCAAATTTTAGAAGTGGGCGAAATAAGGAAAGAAACAAAAAAAAAATCGAAAATTTCAGTGAATCGTATGAGAAACATACGGTCATAAATTTGATTTTTCCATTACACAAAATGAAAATTTCGAACGTATTTCTTCTCTCATTTTTTCTATTTACGTTTACAGAGGCTGTAATGTAACTTTACTTGTGTGCATGTGTAGGGGTTTGCTTCATGGTATCTCATCGTGAATGATGAATAAGGATATATTTAGTTTGTTATTACATGCGTTGGATGGAGAACTACTGATTTAAATTTCGGCTTTGTAAATACCCGTCTATCCTTCCGAGACTTTAGTATTAAAGATCAGAAATGAGATCGAAGAACTCAACAAAATCAAAAAATATTGTTCAAAATTCTGTTGTTTATTAAACTAGAACCTGAACTAGAACCTGAATTAGAACCTGAACTAAAAATGAAACTAGAACCTAATCTAGATGCTGAATAAGGACCTGAACTAGAAGCTGATCTAGAAACTGAACTAGAACTTTATCCTGAACAGGAACTGAACTAGAACTTAAAAAAAAAACTGATCTAGAGCTGAACTAAAGTTGAACTAGAACCGAACTTGAAATGAACAAGAACTTAACTTGAACTGAATTAGAACTGAACTCGAAATGAACTATACCTGAACGGAAACTGAACAGAAACTGAACAGAATCTGAACTGGAACTCAAGTAGAACTGATCTAGAGCGGAACTGAAGAAGAAACTGAAGTAGAATTGAACTAGAACAGAACTAGAATCGAATTAGAACTGTACTAGAACCTGAACTTAAATCTGACTTAAAAATTTAACTAGAACCTGAACTAGAACTAAACTGAAACTGAACTCGAACTGAACAAGAACTAAACTAGAACTTAACTAAAATTGATCTGGAACTGAATTGAAACTGAATTTGAATTGAGTTTCCGTTGTAGTGAGTATAAAATTCGTTACTCTCCACATTAAAATTCTCCTGTTTTTTTTTTTCTTTTAGGAGCAAATTAAAATTGTGTTTCATATAGTTGTTTTGGGTTTTTACTGGTGGAATTTGAGCTCTAAAGTCTTTGGAAGACATCGTAATGGTTTGAATGAGAAACTAGACATTGGCATTATTGCTTTTAGTTTTGAATGGGCCTCCATTTTCTTTACGATTTATGTTTTTGTTCAAGTTGCTGCTGTAACTACACATTGAGATGAGATCAAAAAAACATGTAGTTGAATTCTAGTAGCGGATATTTGTGTGAAGTCGGAAATTTGAATTTTTGTTAGTTTGTCTTAACTTTTGTTACGAGAACAGAACAATAATCTATATATTTTTTGTGTTATATGTCACAGGCTTTGTTCCTATTATTGCTCATTTTTTATATCTTTTAGCAGTTGTGGGGCTTTAGTTGTGTTTGTGATTCTGGGTCTTTTTTTTTTTTTTGGAGACAGTTAACAGCCTTCTAAGCTTTAGGCAATCATAATTTAAAAATTATTATTATGAGTTCTTTTTTCTACCAGTTTTCATTTTTTTCTTCGCACATTTGTTTTTGCTAACCAAAGCAATATTTTATTGCATTTTGTCTTTTGTATATTGAAGACAATTTCATTTGTAAACTCGTTTATTCATAATAATTATTTTTCATTCATTCATTCATTCATTCAACCAACCATTCATTCACTTATTCGGGCGTTCATTTATATGTTTATATCTCTTTAAACAAACAGATACAGTTCTGTATCTTTTGGTATCTTTTTTTTGTGTGTGTGTATCTTACACACGCCGAGATTGGATATGACATGTGTTCCCCTAAGTAATGTTGAAAATATTTTGGTTTTTCTCTTTCTTCTTCCTTTTGCATATATAACGTAGATTTTTGTAGTTGTTTGGATAGAAGCGAAAATGTGTAAGTGTTGGTAGGAGTGTGAGATAAATGCCTCCAGTGTATTGTCTTTTTTGTTAGGGGTTTACTCTGACACTTCCACTTTCTTGTGACACAGTAATTTAGTTGGAATTTTATACGATCTGCTGAATTCAGATGATAAATATAAAAATGTTAAAACATAATAAGATTATGTAACGAAACATGAACAAAGTTGGAAACAAAAAAGAAAACGTTGCAAAAAATACGATTTAAGGTGTCTTTAATCATTTAGAGTCATCTAGAATTTGTAACAAAATTTAAAAATAACGTTTCTTAAATGTTTTTATTATGAAACCTCTTAACAATACATTTCCTTTCTATTATTATGTTTTATGTTGAAGGAAACTACTCTTCCCATGATCTCTTAAAGATATAAATCGCCGTATTTTCCCTGTGTTGATTTTATTTTCATTTTATTTTTAAAAATATAAATTTAAAATCTTTTTATTTTGCTTTTTTACGCCAAAATGTAAAACACAGGACAACCCATAATAAACACAATTAGTTGATTTTATATTAACTTACAGATTGGCTGTTCAAAACCTAAGCAACTGAAATAGAAGTGAACTCGAACTGAACTTGAAATTAATTAGAACTAATTAAATTGTACAAGATTCATTAAAATTAATGTTGACATTACTTTCCATTCTGCTAGAAGGTAGTTCGTAACCTTCTGAAGCATCGTGTTCAAACTCTCCTTTTTAAAGTACCAAAATTGTAGTCCAAGGCATGAATCGCATCAGTTTTGAATCACTTTTAGTAACGTCATTCACAAAGTCTCCAAGTCCTGTTTAAAATCTCACATGAAAAAAGTAGTTTATTACTTTATTTTGCTTGCCCTGCAATTGCCTTTTGTATCGCTTGTGAAATTTGCGAAAAAAGAATTCTAAGATTTCTAGTCTTTAAGGTGTTAGATATTGCATTTGTATATAATTTATTATGCTGACGCATGGTTCACATTTTGAGATTCCTAAGAAAAACTTAAAGAGAAAAAATAATAGAAATATTTATGAGTTTAAAAATTAAAAATTGGGGGAGTTCCATAAGCCAACAAATAGAAAATTGCTGATTTTTTATCTGTAAAGTCTATAATTTCAGATCTATTGCTTCTTATGAAATAAGGAGCAATAGATCTGAACAAAAAAATTCATTGATTTTACTATCTGACACATCATTCGATGAATCTGTGTTGGTGATAAAATGTGAGCATTTTTTCATTTCTAATTGTAAACAGAAGTTTTATGAATCTTATAAAGAATCCAACTAAATTAGATTTAGAATTTCTCATAATTTGTACCAGATAAATTTGGAATATTTGAGCTTTCAATAATGGTGTATTACACGTTTCTGTGGAAAGTAAACCGATCGTGTGAGAATTTCATTCTAACTTAACGTTGTTCCCCATCTGTCCAATTGACTATAAACTCTTTTAGAACCACTTCGTGACTTAACGTTGCTTGCTTTTTATCCGACTGGATGCAAACATTTTATAGGACACAAGTTAAGAGATATCGCAATAAGAATTGTAGATGATCGGTTAAAAATTCGATAGGGTCGATCCATACGATAATATTTTAAATGAGCGTATTTCGTACATACAGCACAAAGTGTAATATGAATTTAGTAAATCTTAACCGACATTAATGGTAATGATGGGAGTCCCAAAATTAAATTCAGTATTTCACAGAATAAATTAAATTCTCTCTTCAAATGACAGCGAAGCTAAAAGCCACGGGAAACTTAAGGTAAAGGATATATGCTCACAAGACTATCTTGGGAATGATCAGTGAAATTCCAGAACTCATTGGTCATTGCATTCCCTTCTGCTCCTATACAAGGCTTTTTCCCACTATATAGGAGAAGAACTCCCAACTCAGGGTAATTTAAATGCTAATATCCTGTCAAAAAGGAAGCGTACCTCACTGATGAAGACACCAATAATCTATATATATTGCCTCTCGCCTCTTGTGAAAAACGCTGACGAAATGACGAGTAAACGAATTTCATTCACCAGAATGAAAAAAATGATGTTACAAAATTGGATAAGTCCAAGACATTAATTTTGTTTAACATATTACAGCAATACCTGAAGAATATAGAGACCGCTGATATGAGAGACATCTGTAGTTTCATACGCAACTACTGATGGTTTCATGATACAACGGAATTCCTCAGAATACACCACCTTGCAATAGAAGCAGCTAGTGGTGCCAACAGTTTTCACCTTTTTTTGTTTCTTACTTTTATCCTTCTGTTTCTTCATTACTTCCTTCACCGACTGCTTTTCCTCAGACAAAACAACTTCATTATTTGTTTTTTGTTTTCTCTCTTCCAATTTTCCATTCTTAAAATCTTCATGGCAGAATGATGACCTAACTAAACATGATGGTAATTTTCTGATACTGTTAACAACATTATTTTGAATTTTTGCCTGTTCATAATCCTGGAATCTTATTAAGGATATTAGATATGGTCTATACAAAATCTTATAATGAATTTTTAGTTATTTTCCTTGTACAAAACACCCTCAAATATTTTAAAGAAAATATATGATTTATTTTAACAACATTAAAATAGAAAACCAAAAATTTATTGTTTAACAGATTCTTTTGCACTCTCACACGCTCTTGCACACACACGCACACATACTTATCCAAGAAAACCATTACTTATTCACAGATACGTGAAGTAGAAAAAATGAGAAGAATGAAAAACTAAAAAAAATAAATCTTTTTGAAAGATTCATACGTAAATTCATTTAAATACAATTTTTCATTTATAAAAATTTATAATAAATTTCCATTTTCCTTGTTTTTCTCTTTCATTCTTAACTGTAAGTGGGATTTTCTGCTGTTTGCCGAGAAAAACAAGAGAAAAATTTAATAAAACGAATAAATATGCGAGAAATGAAGAAAATCAAAAAAAATAAGAAAAAAAAAGAGTAAACGAAAATCATATATTATTCTTATTTTTACAATAAAACTCCAATCAATTTCTGTTAAAAAAAAATTTTGTCTCTTATTATTTCTGTTTTATTTTAATTTTGTTTTCTTCTTTGGTTTCTGTTGCCTGCGTCTGTATTGATAAATGACTTTTCTTCTTAAAAGAGGAAACAGTTTTGTTGCAATTGTATTGTTGTATTATAATGTTGTTGTAGTAAATTTTGTTTTCATTACACTTATTTTGGACAGTTTAATATAAAATTTTATATATGTGTACATTTGAGTGTGAGTATGTGCTTGAGTGTGAGTGTGTGTAATATTGTGTGGTTTTGGTTACTACTTGTTATGAAGAAGATTTTATTGCAAAAATGTCTTTACTTGCTGTTGCATTTTTATAGACATGATGCATGACGCATTTATATTTAAACCTTTTGCAATTTAATTAAAAACAAATTTTCTCTTCAACTTACTCTTACTCCGGGTGTATTTGTATCCGGCTCATCTTACCACTACTATCTACCACCAACACACAAACATACTTACATTTATATGTGTGTGTACATGCAAATGTGTAGAGTATGTGAATGTTGCATAAATAAAAGTTATTCAAGTAGTTAATTTTTGTTATTCATTCCTTCATACATTATGTTTTATCAATTCACAGAAAAAAAGGAGTATTAAAACTGCATATACATATCAATAAAGCACAATGGGTCATCTTAAATTTAGAAAGCGATAGAAACTTGAGTCAAAATAAAGCTACGAGTCAAATATTAACTAGATAAAGCTAAAAAAGCTGCCTCATATATAGTACCTGGAGAACTTTTGTGTTGAAAGAAAACTTGGTTCAGGTAAAAGAAATGGTCAACTTGATGTTTTCAAAGCCAAAAAAATAAATGGAAAGTATTTTCAAAAGAGGTCCCAACACATCCGGTTGAAAAGCAGCCCGGTAAGCTCAGTGCTATTTGGTACGAAAATTTAAAACTAATGCAGGTTTAAGGATAAACAAGGCTAAAAAAGTTCTTTGGAGGAACGTTGCTAGCAATTTAAAGAAAAAAAAACAGAGCACCGAAACTGGTCAAGTTTCTAAAAATAATCTTGCTGCATAATGAATAACGAAACGTATGTTGTGGCAAAGTTTTTGCAACTTCCAGGTTAAACATTTTATGTTGCTGATGCTCGAGGAAATATTAAAGAAAACTGTAGGATCCAACAGAGTCAACATTTCCTAAATTTCTTTCATCAAAGAATGTTTCCAAAAACAGCTGATTCCATTCAGAAGACTTCATGATGATGTGACCAGTTATTTTTAGCCTGACTTGGTGTCCTGTCAGTATGGAAAGCACGCCCTTGAGTGGTAAAAAAACAATAATGAGCTATTCCAAGAGTGAGATATTGGGCTCTTGTTAAAATAGAATTGAGGAGCACAAAAAAGTGTAGTAGATTTTAAACAGAGTCGGACTACCTCTTCCAGCAAAGTGACAGAAAGCACTTTATAAACGTTATAAACGATTCGAAAAAAAGATCAACATTTCGTCACTTTTTTTCGAAATCCTCCCTACTTCAAAGGAAGGATATGAATGCTTCAAATACTAGTTGTTCTGTCCGTTACAAACATCTGCATAAACACATAATATCTCAATGGTCGTCTGGCTTTTAGTCCATGTTGACATAGTGAACACTCTACAGGTCACAATTCTTGATGGAATTTAGTAAACATTATTTTAGATTAAGTCTATTGAAATGTGTAATGTTCGGTTGAATATTTCATGTAGATCTCTTAAAAGTTACCTCTCGGATTAGCACATAATTTAATTGAATATAATTGAATTTCAGAAAGATGGTTCCACAATTGCCTTTAAAAAATATTTTGTTTAAAATCTATATAACCAGAAAGCTCCCTACCAACACTTGCAGTGATCGGTTCGCCTTCTCCTATATTTTAAGTTTTCTATATAATTTCGTCTCAGTTAAGATTTCATTAATATTTTCATTGCGAATTGCAATATCAAAACAAACATTTTATATCTCTGACTGGGCTTCATCTATGAAAATTCCAAAACTTTTTATTCCATCCCATTGTGCAATGTTAGTAAACCATGTTCATTCATTTATACATTCATCCATTCATTCATATATGTTCATCGTATATAAACTGTATTTATATACTTACAATCTTATTTATATATGTGTATGCACGTCTTCGCATGTGTGTATGTGTGTAACTAAAAAGTTTTTTTATGCCACATTTTTCATTTCCTCTCATTTTCAACCATAAAAATAACATGAATAATTTTTGTTATATATATACATATATGTTGTTTTTATTATATATTTAATCCTTTTCGAGGCTTTACATATACATTTTATACATTGTAGAGTTACATAAATACTCACACGGAGACAATTAAAAATCCATTAATTTACCAGTAAAATGTAGGCGTAAGAGGTAAAAAAGAGGAATTTTTATAGTTTTTGTTTTTTAACGGTAGTTCTTCTTTCTCTTTTATGTTTATTTTTTATATTTGTGAGCCCTTTTTATTGTTATTTTTTATTTTTTGTTTTTGGTTTTATTTTAATTCATTTTGCATTCCTTTTAAAATATTAAATTTATTTAATACCATCATTGCTACATTCATGCAAATTGTCCTAAAGAGATTAATCTGACATATGAGAGGTTTAACATACAAACTTTATGGCTTTATTTATGGTTGGCACAATAGTGCTTTTTCTGCTTAAAAAATTGAAAGCAGTAAAAGTTTGTTATTAAATTGGTAACACGATTTAAAGTGCAAATAACTCTATAACTTTTGAACCGTTGAATATGTCGTGAGATGTTTTCGTGTTTATCTAGGGGACGACAGATCCACAACGGTAGTAAGGTATACAGCAAAATATTTATTTTATATATGAAGGTATCTCTTATAGTTTAAAAAGTTCTGAGTCTAAAGGGAAACTCATTTCAGATATTTACTTTTTTAAAAATTTCTCATTTAGTCGTTGTATAAGTTTTTCACCAATTACAGACTTTCGAGTACATTAGCTATATTTCTTTTTGAGTTAGAACGATTTTCGAATGGAATAGTGGGGAAAGTGTTGCCCATAATGTTCTCGGATTTGTTTTACTTTCATTCAGTTCTTTCAGAATTAAAAAAAATGTACTTCAGAAGAAAAAAACTGATTTAAGTGAACAAATATGACGACTTTTTTGGGAAAAATGCAAAAAATCGTTTTTATACTCTCCACCAACAAAAGTGTTGAAGAGGGAATACTAACTTTGTCATTCCATGTTGAAAGCTAAGAGGGAATCATCTGAGACCCCATAATGTATAAATATACTTTTAGATAAAATCAAAATCTAAGTCGATTTCGCTATATCCGTCTGTCTGTTGTGACGCTCACATCCACAATAATTGACTAAGCTCTAAACAATTTGACCTGGGTATTTTTTTATAAACCTAAGGAATTTTCTATTTACAACCAGCCAAATCGGTTCAGCATATTAATAGATGTAGATTGTTTAATTTTATTATTATTTTTTTTAACAATTGTCGTATACGCTGTGACCAATTTTAGAGGTCATCTTCCCGTCCCTAGGACCAACTAGGATCAATTGCTGTTTCAAATCAGTTGAAAAATAAACACAGTAATGTTCTACATGACATTTAATTACAAAATATTCAATAGTACCAGTTTTGCAGAATAATTTCCAAAATCATGGTTTGTGACCACTGTTATCATTGCAATAGAAAAAAAAGTAATTTAATTTTTAAACACGTTTTAAAGAGATTGGAATTTTGGGTATTTTCATACGGAAAAGTGGGAATTTCGTTAAAGCCCTGTTTCGTAGAGAAGTGGTCAATATACGTTATACTCAAATTTTTTTGTAAACCTGAGGAATCGTTACACATTTTAATTTCATTCAATTTAAATCGAAAAAATGCATATTAAGCAAATAAAATTAATTTCTGCCCCATTGTGTGTAGCTTATTTTATATTCTCCTTAAATTACCCCTTAATTATCATCATTCATTTTTTATTTATTTCATATTTTTTTTCATGTTGTTTTCTCTTTTTTATGTTTTATTGGTCATTTATAAGAGTCATTGTATAAAAATAGTTGGTATCTTATGGTTAAAATGCATTGAGTTGTTGTCTTTTTGTTGTTGCTATTTTTTAATGTTATTTTCATTTGTTGTTGTTTTGTTTTTGTTATTTATTTATTTTAATGTGAACTACTTATGGTTTATTTCATTCATATAAATTTATAGCTTTTAATATTGTTGTAGTTAAAATTGTATATTTTTATTGTTGTTTTTGTTGTTTTAAATAATAAGTTGGAAATTATATTCTACAGAGCTGAAATCTTATAATAATACCACTTCATTAATTTCACCAAATACACTTGAAACACTTGTATTAAACGAAATGTATTATAATTTTGATTTTAAAAGTGATTTAAAAAGTGCAGAGATTAAAGAAATGAAATTAAAAAAAACATCAATAATATGAAATTGATTTTTTGTTTTAAACTTTTAATTCAAATAAGAGTTTTCTGTTGCATTATAAATCAACCTTGGATTTTTCAAATGTCAAGTATTTGAAATCATTTAAACTTTGTCTTATTTATTCAGCATCCATACAAATGTTCCTATCGGAATGAGAATTTAAGGTTATAGAAGAAAATACATCTCCTAATATTCTTAAATTTTGTACCAAATTATACGAGAATATTTTTTACATCCTCTAAATATTACTTTGAAGGGTTCAAATCTTAAATTTATGTTGGTCAAATACAAATAAATAAAAATTAATATTTTTTTATAAGAATTAGAAAAGAAAATAACTTCATAATCGCAATTTTTGCGACAAACTGACTTTAACTCAAATTCTATTCTTATAAGTGAATTTAGATTTTAAGTGAAGATTTAATATTTTATAGGAAATTTGAATTTTTTATGAAAATTTTGAAAGTTTAGGGAAATTTTCAATTTTTATTAAAAATTGGAATTTTTAGTGGAAATTTGAATATTTAAGTAAAAGTCTCAATTAATATGAAACGTTGGAATTTTAGTGAAAATAAGAATTTTTAGTGAAAATTTTAAATTTTAGTGAAAATTTGAATTTTAGTGAAAATTTTAAATTTTAGTGAAAATTTGAATTTTTAGTGAAAATTTTAAATTTTAGTGAAAATTTGAATTTTTAGTGAAGATTAGAATTTTTAGTCAAAATTAGAATTTTTAGTGAAAATTAGAATTTTTAGTGAAAATTTTAATTTTTAGTGAAAATTTTAATTTTTAGTGAAAATTTTAATTTTTAGTGAAAATTTTAATTTTTAGTGAAAATTTTAATTTTTAGTGAAAATTTCAATTTTTAGTGAAAATTTTAATTTTTAGTGAAAATTTTAATTTTTAGTGAAAATTTTAATTTTTAGTGAAAATTTTAATTTTTAGTGAAAATTTTAATTTTTAGTGAAAATGTTAATTTTTAGTGAAAATGTTAATTTTTAGTGAAAATGTTAATTTTTAGTGAAAATGTTAATTTTTAGTGAAAATGTTAATTTTTAGTGAAAATGTTAATTTTTAGTGAAAATGTTAATTTTTAGTGAAAATTTTAATTTTTAGTGAAAATTTTAATTTTTAGTGAAAATTTTAAATTTTAGTGAAAATTTGAATTTTTAGTGAAAATTTTAGTAAAAAATTGAATTTTGAGTGAAAATTTTAAATTTTAGTGAAAATTTTAAATTTTTAGTGAAAATTTTAAATTTTTAGTGAAAATTTGAATTTTTAGTGAAAATTTTAAATTTTTAGTGAAAATTTGAATTTTTAGTGAAAATTTTAAATTTTTAGTGAAAATTTTAAATTTTTAGTGAAAATTTTAAATTTTTAGTGAAAATTTTAAATTTTTAGTGAAAATTTTAAATTTTTAGTGAAAATTTTAAATTTTTAGTGAAAATTTTAAATTTTTAGTGAAAATTTTAAATTTTTAGTGAAAATTTTAAATTTTTAGTGAAAATTTTAAATTTTTAGTGAAAATTTTAAATTTTTAGTGAAAATTTTAAATTTTTAGTGAAAATTTTAAATTTTTAGTGAAAATTTTAAATTTTTAGTGAAAATTTTAAATTTTTAGTGAAATTTTAAATTTTTAGTGAAAATTTTAAATTTTTAGTAAAAATTTGAATTTTTAGTGAAACTTTAAATTTTAGTGAAAATTTGAATTTTAGTGAAAATTTTAAATTTTAGTGAAAATTTGAATTTTAGTGAAAATTTGAATTTTTAGTTAAAATTTTTACATTTGTCAATTTTGGTGAAAATTTCAATTTGGTGAAATTTTTCTAATTTTTCTAAAATTTCATTGTATTATGATTATAAAAAATCACGCATCGTTCCCAGAGACTTCATTTTTTAATTTCATATTTTGTGTTAACACTAAAAACACTTTAAAATAATATTTTTTTAAATTTTGGCTTTTAATGAATTTATCGCTTTTTTAGTTGACGATATTATTATTATTATTATTTTTCGTCTCTTGTAATGTGACCTTATAAAGTGCTCTCATAATTTATTTGTAATTTTTTTTTAACCTCAAACAACAGCCCAGACACTATTTCCGGTTAAATGACAATTCTACATTTTGTTTGATGTCATTATTTTTACACAAAAATAACAAATAATACAAATTTGCAAACAGCAAAAGTATCCGGAACAACAACAACAACAATAATAATTGTGTATATATAAACAATTAAAATCTTATTGTATTTACTCAAAATACACCAATACATTGAAAAGCAGGATAATGTAATAAAATACATTCAAACTCCCTTTTTGCCTCATACACAATACAAACATATTTATGTCATATGTTGTCAATATATTTATTGTGAGTGAGTGAGTGTGTGTGTGTGTAAAAGAATTTTCATTTATAAAAGTGCTCTCTGTTGTAATACAATTTTACTCATATTCAATGTATGAGTGTATGACATTTGGCCTGTAAGGGCATTTGTGTAAGTGTGTGTGTGTGTTTGTTTATATTCGCTATTTTGGTATTTACTATTTACCCAACAACACATTTTAATAACTTAAAAGTAAATTCCTTTAACGCAAAAATGCACTTTTCTGCTTTTTTTGATGTTTTTATATTTTTATGTATTTTTTTTTCAACTGTTTTTAAACTTAAGTGACACTTGGCCATTGAGACCAAACCTCAAAATAATAAAATTGTATAAAAAAATAAAAATACCGAAACAATAAAATGCCAGACTGCTAGATAAAGCAGTGGGATTTCACAGAAGTTTTTTTTGGAAATGAAAAAATATAAAATTTGTGTTGGAATAAAAAATGATTTCAAAAAAATTTTAGAATCAATTTTTATTTGATTTTAGTCAAGAATAATAAATTTTTGAGTGCAGCAAACCTTTTTGTACATCAAAAGGTTATCATTTTTTACTTAGAAACCTAATTGTAAAGGACATCACCTGTGGAAATGATGTATATTTTTTTTACAAAACTCTAACTTCTGATAGGACAGTCATTTCTATTGCCTTTATATGAGTCAGAATAGGTTCTCAAGAGCACTCAATATGGATGCAAAATTTTATTCACGAGTTGTTTTCGCTTTCGATTTCCACAAACATATTTATGGCCAAAATTTCAAAAACATTATTTTAAACGTTGCTATTGTTTTCCTATAGTTATGAACAACAACAGTCACATCAGACAAAATTTTGTCAAAATTTTAAGAAAAATTCTCTTAAAGGAGAATTTTCAAAAAATTTTCTCTAAAAATACAATTTTGTAATTTTTTTAAAGAATATTTTCTTTTAACAGAGAATTTTAGATTAAAAACGAATTTATGATAATTTTCTCTTAAAAAAGAATTTTGAGAAAATTTTCTCTTAAACTGAAATTATTTTTCTCTTTAAAGAGAATTCTTGAAATTTTTTCTTGACAGAGTATTTTTTTAGAAAATTATTTTAAAAATTAAAGAAAAAAAGACTGCCAACAAAAATGGTATTCCTGATCAAGCTGTGGCATATGCCATTGTGCTACGTAATAATACACATCTCGGTTACATCTGTGTTTAATTTCATGCAAATTTCTTTCATCAAACAAAAGTTATAGATTTATTTCCAAAATGTTTCAATTTTACCCCACTGTCCTATGAAATGGAGTAAATTGCAGATATGAAAACCCATTAACAGTGAATCTGGTTACATAGATGTATGTAAAAGGGTATTTAAGATATTTGTACACAGTTATTTACTTTAGACTTTATTTCACAGAAATTCTATTAATCCTGCCATTTCCCTGCAATATATTGAAATGTCCTGGACACTGTCTTTATTCTGTTTCCTGCTCATACTTACAATTCAATTTCTTTTGTATACTTCTCATGTTTGTTGTTGTTGTTGTTTTTAAGAGAATGTAAATAAATCATATTGAAATCATTAAAAATAACAAATAAGAGAGAGAAAGAGAGAAAAACTATAGAAAATGAAAATATTTTGTATACAAATTTATTTAACACTTAAACCAATAAATGTAAATTCATGAGATAAAAAATAAATAAAACTATAAATCCATAAATATTTTTTTTTTTAAATTAATACGCATATTTTTTAAATGCTTCTGCTAGTAGTGGTTCATGTGCTTTATGTGTATGTTTGAACGTGTATGTGTGTGTGCAAGTGCATATAATGGTAATAAATTAAAGTACATTAAATAGCTGAGGCGGTAAACGCGGTACGTGGCACTGAATTACTCATAAAAATTGTTTTATATTATTATTTTTTATTATTGTTGGTTTTTTGTTGTTATTGCATATTGTTTATTGCAATTTATTGTTGTTGTTGTTATTGTTGGCAAGTAACTTTACATTTTATTGTTTTACAAGTGTTTATTGGTTTATTGGTAGTGGTTACAATGTAAGTGTATCAAAATATGATATGAAAATAATACAAATAAATAATAATAAAGAACAGTGTTTCCAAAACAAATATGAAATATTGTGGTAAAATGAAAAAAGTCAGATTGAAATTGATTCGGGCAGCTAAGCAAGACACAGTTTTTCAAAATTCCAGGGTGTATTGGAATAACTTTTCTCAAATATTCACATTCGTCACGAAATATCAAAACCATTTTTTCATGAAAATATCACCATCAAAACGTTCCAATTTTAAAGATGTATAATTTCGAAATTGAATAGAAACCAATTCAGATGTTGTGTAAAAATTAAAGCGAAATTCAAAATTTTAATTTGTTTATAGAAACTCAGTGTCATTAAAGAACAAAAATAGGTTTTGTCGAAATTAAAATTTAGGACAACGATCAAAATGATTTTTGATTACTTTTATTTTTCTAATATATCAGACAATAGTCCCCATACACGCAGGGAAACGTTATTTCATCATATATTCGCGGCAAACATTTATTGTTATTACCAACATGTTAATTGTTGAATTCATTTTATTTTGATAACAGTTTCGTTGCTGTAATAAAATTATTTTTATATATTTGGAAATATATTTTACTGATCACAATTTAATTGTTATTAAACAGCTCATTATAAAAAAACTATTGTTATTTGGAAAAAATGTTATTTTCAGTCAACTGACAACTGAATACAAATAAATATTTCGATTTGTGGAATTTTTTTCGAGATCTAGTACTGAGGGGAATTTTTGTGCAGCACAGCGCACCGGGTAAAAGCTAATTTTAGATAATAATTAAATAGTGTAGAAAACGTGATAGGAATTGAAAATAGTGCAATGTCAGTAGGATGGTGGTGAGCCGACCGATTTGTATTTCTGATGAAAAGTTATTTACAAATTTGTTGATCAGCTGATTTTCCATTTGCATGTTCATGAATTTTTGGAAAAAAAATCCTTTAATTTCAATTATGTTTTAATTAGAATATTCTATAAAATATTTTTCTCCTTAAATTTCTATATTCAATTTAAAACTTCTTTGTCATATTTCATTCAAAATGACAAATAAAATATTCAAAATTATTTGACGAAAGAAATAATTAAAAAAACAAAAATTTTATTCAAACTAACTTTATTTTAGTGCATAGAATTGAATAAATTAATAATGTTATTTTAATTACTGTCATTTTTACTAAATATCTGTTGATATAACATGGTTTTAGTTAATTTTTTGTCGATTTTTTTTCAATTAAACATCTTTTACTAAATTTTTTTTTTGATTAAATGCTTTTAGTATATTTAAAGAAAATTCTTTAATGTGAAGAAAAATTATATTAATTTAAATAAAAATTCATTTATTTAAATTTTTTTTGTTAAAGTTCTAATACGTTTGGTGCAGTAATAGTTCAGTTATCCAGTTAACTTAAAAATACTTAAAAAACTATCTTAAAATGGGTAAATGGGCTTCGTATTTAATATTTCCGAAACTATAAGAGATTACATATACACATACACAGAAAAAAAACATTAAGCAAAATCAACGTTGAACATAGTTAATTCTAGATTGAATACATTTTCAATAACTTTAAATTGAATGTTTTTACGTTTAAGGTGAATATTTTATATATTCGGATCTTACGATATTAATATATATAATTATACAACGATTAATTTTTCAAATTACTTTTAAGTGCCAAATTTCAAGTTGTAAAAATTCAAGAATATTCTCATTTTCTGTTAAATGACCATTTTTTTGTCTGCGAAGCAAAATCATAATTGAAAAAAGTTATTTTAATTAATTTAACATTAATTTTTCTCTATGTGTATAACTTTAAAAGGACTGTCTATTTACAATTTTTTTTGTCTGAATTTATTACTTAATGTTTGGCGAATTTGGTGGGATAACCAACTATGAATGACCAAATGGGCACCTGATACTTTTCTAAATCAAAACCAAAGAAAAACATTTTGTAAAAATTGTATTTTTTAAATATGAATTTCAATTAAAAAAATAAAACTATTAATTTTAAAATCTATTAAAAATCAAAAATCCACTAATTAAATTTCAATTCCCGTATTGGTCCCATTATTCCCCCCAAAAAAAGATTTGAAGAAAAATTAATAAATTAAATTTCTTATAATTTTTCACACTTTGTTTTTATTTAATTTTGTAAATAAAAGAATATAAAAAAATTCTGTTTTGCTTTTTTTATTGCAGTCATCCGGCCACTAAACCCATCAGACAAAACCAAACAAATTATATCATGCCACACCCTGGCAAAGGAAAGGCGTAATATTAATATTTTTTACAAAAATTTTCCAATTTTTCCATTTTCTATATGCATATATGTAATTAAATATAGATGTGAGTGTGTGTATGTGTGTAAATATATAAAAATTTAAAAGTATGAGAATGTGCTTTTAGACACGTGTGTGTGTGTAAATGAATTTGTGAGGGTAAAAAAGGTGAAAATAGGTATTAAATCACTGTTTATATTTATATTTATTTTTATTTTTATATTTGTTTGTTATTTCTCCTCATATTTTTTGTTTGTTTTTGTAAATCTGTGGGATTATTATTGTTATATAATCAATTTAAATATTGTATTTTAAATGAGTTTTTTTCTTTTTGAGAAAAACATTTCAATGTAAAGTAATAAAATTATAAAAATGAGGTATGAACTGCATTACCAAACCGCAACAAGAACAAAAATATAAAAATGAGATACTTTTGAACTTCGTGGCAAACAGAAATATTTATAAGCAAATTTAAAGAAATTTTTTATGGACCCAACAAATATCCGTCTATAAAATCATATTCTGTGTAACAAATATTTGTAAATATATATTTATGTCATATAATACCTTCTATATTATTATGAGAGATTTTTGTTTATTATTGTTTTTTTATGGATTTTATATATATATTTATATATATTTCATGTAGAATATAAAATAAAAAATATTTAAAAATATATTCGATTCAGTGGAGAATTACAAAATATATTAAAATGTTAATGCTTAAAAATTTTATACATATTTTGTATATATAAATCAGTGCACAGTGAAATTGCAAAAGACTTGCAATCAAATATTTAATGTTAAGACATCCGTCTGAATTAGAGTTTTGAAAATAATTTGCCTCTTTTGTAAGTAAATAAATGTAAAAAGAGTAGCACAACTAAGAATGTTTGACTCGGTTATGCCGAATTTCTAATACCCTCCACAACATGTTAATGAAGCTTCAAAAACATTATTGGTTCAATTGCATATGATGTCAGTTGCCATTTTGACAGTTCGGCAATCGATATATATATAAAGAAAAAATACACGTACTGTGAGTTTAACTTTAAAATTAAACTTAAAAATAAAGAAAATCTTGGTTCTGATGAATTATTTATATTTTGAAATATAATTATTTTAATAATTTTATTAAAAAAATAAATTAGATATAATTTTCTTAATAAAAATATATTTTTAAAGAATATTCTCTTTTCCCGAATGACACAGTGTTGTTATATAATGTGCGAGTTTTCCTTTTTTTGCCGATGAAGCTTTCAAAAATCTCACAGCACTGGGGTAATACGGCGACGGCTCAGTCTACAATGTCAGTTGTACTTAAGGAATTATTGCAATTAATAAAACAAAAAATATATCTCCAATGTATTATACCCAAAATGACCAAGGAAGGAACAATTTAGTTGAAAACTTTTTTCTACGGAAAAACAAACGTGAGCATTATGCGTTCCTAAAAATATTTTCGACATTTTTATCTATTATCTAAACAAGTGTATAAAATATACTATGCAATCAGAGAAGCACAGTTGCCAAAATATTTACTTTTTGGCAACTGAAATTTACAACATCAGTTGCCAGTTGCCATCTTTAATATAATTTTGGCAACTGCCAATGCAACTGAAGTTCAGTTGCAATAAAAAATTGACCCATAAGACACAAGTTATAATTGATAACATTTTTATTGAAAAAAGAAATAGATCCAATAATACTATATTTGAAAAATTTAGCTTAAAAGATACGATATTCATAAGGTAAAATTTTTTTTTTAATTTTCTATAAAATATTTATAATGATTTTAGAAAAATGCAAATATTATTTCTTACATTTAATGAAAATTTAAAAAATCTAAAAATTTAATCTTATAAAAGAATGGAAAACTTGTATTTTTATTTTTCCAATAAATTTATTTACACATACTTCATCATAAATAATCAAAGGGAACAGCTGCCAGTTTTTTTGTTGAATTTGAGAATAAAGATTTTTATAAACGTAAAATTTAGCTACAAAATTTTCGAAATACCGAAAATCAAAACTTTTGTTTTAACAATATAATATCTGCCAATGACGAAATACATTCATTCGATTTCGATGATTATTAATTGAAAATTATTTTGTTGTTATAATGGGTACACTCAAAAAATTATGTACGTAAAATCTATATAAATCGATATAGACTATAGCCTTTCACTTAAACAACAAACAAATAATTATTAGCCGTATGAGTTATAAATGTATATATACATGATTTATTAAGTATACTCTCTGTACTATCAATATAAACACAGTTTGTAAGTAAAAAGTTACACTTAAATATCTTTTGATTTACTTACGAAAAGTAACGAATTTTGGGAAATATGAAGGAGCTTATAAAAATGAATTATAAAAAGTGCATTACTTTTCAAAAAAGCTCCTTTGAATGATTTAATAAACTTTTTAAAAAAAAGGAATATATAGCTGGTACCATTGTCCTCCATCCGATATTGGAGAAATGTGCAGCATATATTTATAACCATATAAAAGTCATAACTACAAAATAACAGATTTTTCCTATCAGTATTTTCAACAATATTTTAGATTTTAACTTAAAAATATGTGGGAGGTGTCTGAATCTTTGAACCGATTCTTTCAGCATTTGTTTTTTTTTTATTATTCCAACATATAACTGTGTGCAAATTTTAAGAATTCTGTGATTAATTCCCAATTTTTACCGTTTTTGTATATGAAAACACTGTGCGGTTGTGGAAATGTTTCCAAGAGACGGACATATATTGTTAATATCGATACGATGCTCAAATACAAAACTCAATTCGGGCTTTGATGATTTCTTATTGACGTAACACAAAGAATGACAAACGTAATTATCCTAAACAATCACTTGTGATATATATTTTATTATACAGTTTATTGCATTTATTGTTGGCTTTGTAATATTGAATTGTCCTAGATCTTGAGGCATCGAGCGCATTCGACTGTCTATTTTTCTATTTGTAATCTATTATTTTGGGTCACTAGTTAATAACTTTCTAGAAACCCATATTGTTAATGTAGTTAAACTAGAATGTTTTGCATAGAATTCTTTGGAAATTTTTAATGAAAGATAGTATTACGTATGATGGTGTTCGATAGTAACCAGGTTTCACTTCGAATATTTTAAAGTCCATGCGAAAACTCAATGTATACCTGCGTTGAATGATGAGAGATCTTGTATAATTCTTTTTTATCTGACCAGAATCCTTTCATTTCACCCAAATGCTTATCATATGATGGTCTCGAAAGAATTAATTATATAACAATTTGGCAGTTTCGTCTCATAATTTTTTGCCCATTTGGCTTTAAAGTATTTTATTTTTGATTTCTAGTACCTTGTATATGATCTTAGCAGAGTTATTCATCTCCATTTATTTTAATTTTTGAAGTCAAAACTTTTCGATAACATAAGGACAATGTCACTCTTTCTATTTGCAAGTAGCAGTTCTTCCCTCCAGTCAGAAGTAGTAAGAAGTCGTAAATGTTATATATATATGCTTCGATGTTTACCATTCTACCTTCGCATGGTGCGTGGTTATTTCATCTTTCTAGTTTCTTTCTTTATTTAACTTATTCTGGGAGGGTTGCAAACTTTTTTGCGAGGTAAATATTGCCACTTTCTGTTTTTTCTTTGTGAAGTCTTTACTGATTTCCTGGAAATGTTCGGTACATCTCTGTTGGTGCGCGCCAGTGCAGTAAGTGCACTTTCTGCTTGAATGTGAGCGCGTCAAAAAGAGGAAGATGGATGGCTTAATTGGCTGATATGATGCAATAATGTGTATACAGATATATATTGTTAAATTTGGGAGATTGAAATTTCAAGTGCAAATAACGCTGAAAATTCTAAGAAATAAGTGATATAGAATAATTTACGATTCTGTTCCACCATGAGTTATTTAACTGTACGTTAATATGTGTGCATATCATTGCATAAGTATTTTGAATATTTTAATATTAAAACAGATTTGTTTATTTACAATAATTATGCATTCAATAGTTAATATAAAATTAATGTTTTATTATATAAATTGAACTTTAACTGAATTTGTAATTACAGAATTTAAAAAGGCATCTGAGAATTGTTTTCTTTTTTTTCACTTAACCTTAAAATAAACTTTTATTTTTTTAATAATGTTTAAATTTAATTTATTATTAAAAAAACAACAACTTTTTAAACACTTTTTAATATTGTAAGAATTTTTAATTAAACTGGATTATTTTTCATAGTAAAAGACTGTAGTTCTGGAGACGATTGGACTTTGAAAGTGCACAAAATCTGATCTTTATTCAAAATTTTCATATATTTTTATGTATGTATGTATGTATGTATGTATGTATGTATGTATGTATGTATGTATGTATTTATGCACTTATGTATGTATGTATGTATGTATGTATGTATGTATGTATGTATGTATGTATGTATGTATCTATTCGCATTTATTAAACGTTATTCTATTTATAAGAACATCAACGTTATAAAATAATTTATTTAAAAATATTAATTGAAAAGGCGTATGAGTAATATTATATATTTTTATAATATTAATTATACGTTTTATTTGCAAGTCGTAAATGCATTTTAGGTTGTATTATTTAATTTATTTAATTTATTAAAAATAATTATACATTACAAAAAAGGAAAGTTTAAACGAAATTGATTCAATTTATTTTATTCCTTGAAAAATTTCATTTTCACTGAAAAATTTTTGTACAAAAATTAAATGTTAAAAAAAATAATAATAATAAAAAAATTGAATTTAATTTAATTTAGTGTAAAATTTAGATTTTTATAAAAATAGAATTTTTTAATTAAAATCAAATGTTTATTTTTTCTCTACAATTTTTTATTTCACCAAAAAATTTATGTTTCAGTAAAAACTGAATTTTTCATTAAAAATTGAATTTTCCACTAAAAGTTGCATTTTGCACCTAAATTTCTTTTTCAATAAAATTTGCATTTTTAACATAAAATTTCTTATTGTTACAAAAAATTTCGCTTTCCTAAGTTTACTAAAAATAAAATTTTAAAACTTTTAACACTACAAGTAGGGATGAAGATACATTATCTTTGGCATTCAATGTGTAAAGCCAGGAAGGAATCACATGAAAAATATAGAAGTTTGCATGAAATCAAAGTCTAACACAATTTAGCTATGGCTGTCGGTTAGGCACATTCTCACGCATAGAAAAATTGCCGAATTCAGTAAAATTTGGCCACAGTTTATGTTGTTGTCCTAAGCGATTTTCTATTAAGACCCTTATAAACTATATAAGTCCATAAGCAAAATATTTCGGTACAGACAAATTATATTTCGTATTTGCTTCTCTATACGTAAGAAATTTGAAAACTTTATCTAAATCGACCACTTAACGGGGCTTCTTCCAGCCAAATCATTCCAACGCATTTTTGTTTTTTTTTTATTTTCATAAATTCTGCTAAGAACTTTCTCTATCTCAACAAAACTAAAAATATATCAGTATTAATCAGGCGAAATTTTGACGGAATATCTCGAATAGCGGATATTAAATTTTTTTGGCATTTCCAATTTGTGTATTTTTTTATTGTTAAACTAAATAAATTCATTTTTCGTTACCAACTGTTTTTTAATGTTAATTAATTCTGTTTAAAAACACCTTTACGTATGATAGATGTGAGCAAAAATTAATATTAAGTATACGTTGTATTGTACAAATTATTCTTATCGCAGAGGGAAGTATGTCTATGTAATTAATAAATTATTTTAATATTTTTTTTATATTATTTTGTAATGAATAATTTAAAAAATTCTATAAAATATTCTTTTCTTCTCAATTTTCAGTTAATTAAAGCAAAAAATCTACAAAAATCTTAAAACATAGAAAACATTTTTAAAATTCTTCAACTATTTTGAAACAAATCTTTTGCTTAAAATAACAAACAAATATTTTGCTAAATAAAGAAAACTTAACTTATAAATTTCTATTTAAAAGATTTTCAAATTTTTGTTTTGCCATTTTTCCAACATTTTCTTCTTCTTCAATAACAATTTAAATAAGAAAAAATATGTTAGGGTTTGTATGACTGTGTGCATGTGTTTGGAAGTATAAATGTTTTTATGTTTAGTTGAATTTATTCTGTTGTGCGTGATTGACTGTGTTTTGTTGGTATTTTGATTTGATTATTTTTTCTTCGAATACAACTTTTTTTCTATTTATTCACATTGATTCAATTTGGTTTTACTTTTTTTCAAGGCTCAAAATATTTTGTTTTTCAAAACTTTTTTTATTCTCGTTTTGTTATTTTGTTGTAAAATGGGTTTTTCGGTTCTTTTTAACTTGTACGGGGAAAGGTTTTTGTTGTTTTGCTTGAAACAAATTCAAAAATTTGTTAGGATGTTGTGTTTTTCTTTTTTTCTTCTGAGTGTATTATTTTTGCAAATTTTATGGTTGGTGTTTTGTTTTTCCTCTCTCCCTCTCTCTCTCTACCCTGATACTAAAGGGAATGATTTAATTTTTCTTTCATATTTTTGTAGTATGCACTATGGGGAGAACGCAAAATATAACTTAATTGGAATCTGAATAGTTTTAGAACGAGAACTAGAACCTGAACCAAAACCTTACTTAACCTTGAACTCAACTTGTACTTAACTAGAACTGTACAAGAACTGTACTAGAACTGAGTTAAAACCGAAATAGAACTGAACTGGACCTAGTTAAGACTTACTAAAACCTAACGTAAAAAAATTGTCCACATTTTTTGTATCTTACCTTCCCATGGTGCATTTTTTTTAAATTCTCCAATACTATTTTCAAATATGACTGTTGTTTTTGTGGCTGGTTGTTTACTCTCTATATGGGAAAAAAATATATGCCATTCCATTTCACATTATACCATATTCCATTTGTTATATCCTTCAGATAGACATACTTATGCACATGAGTAAACATACACACACACACTCAAACACACAAATCCACTTTCACATATATAAAATTTGTATGTAAAGTAATCTGCTGATTAAGTTTTTCAAAAATTTTGTTCTAAATTTGATTTTTAGTTAAGTAAATGTTTTGTTGCTAAAAAATTTTCTTGGGCCTTTTTTGCTTTCCATGCGTAAGAGTTGGAGGATTTCAAAACCCTGCAGTTGTTTGAAGTAATCAGATTACAGTGCGATATTTCATATTGAAGTGTAAACTTAAAAAATTGTTTATTTTACAAATTAAATTTTTATATTTTGTGATTTCAGGTAGTTTATCAAATCTTCGGTGTTATGAGAATTAAGCAGAACTGTTAGGTGTTTTGTTAGCATATGTGTTGGTATTGGTGTCGTGAGTGTTGGATTTTTTATAATGAAATAACACAAGATTATGTGAGTATTTGTAAATTGTTATTAAATAAAATGTGTGTCTGTGGTTGGTTGTTTGTTTGTTATTTTTTTCTCTGTATCTTTTTGCCGGATTTCTTGTTATTTGCTGCATGTATGTGCGTGTGAGTGTCTTAACTCAAAAGTTTATTTAAAGGAAATTTTTATGGCAGCCAAAATAGCAGGAAAGAAGTATTTTGTTGGTTTTACCAAATAAAATAAAGAAAAACACCGAATAAATTTAAGTCTTAAGTACTTAATTTAAGTGTGTATTTATTCATTCATTCATTTATTTGTACCTCTTTCTCTTTCTCTTCATTTTATTCTGCTTTAGCATTTATGCTAAATTCTCAATAACAAGTAAACAAAATAATTTAGTTAAATTAGATTTTTAATCAACAACAAATTGAATTATCCAAATAACACTTAAATACAAGAAAATTGGAAATTCTTAAGGATCTGCTCACAAACATTCAGACATGTATAATACATATATGTTTTCTAAAAATATTTATATAAATAAAATAACAAATCAATTGAGATTTAAAAATTATTTTTATTTAAATTTAATTGCAAGAATTTTCTAAATATTTTGAATTTATTTTCCACCATATTTTTCCAGAGATAGAAAATAAGTAAGAGTGTTATAGTCGGTTAAACCCGACTATCTAATATCCTACACAATATTGGTTATAAATGGTAATTGCGAAAAATTCGTGAAGGACCCTCGTATAGTTAGACTTTCTAATCTATGCTTGTAAGCGCAGTATATCACGGTGACATTAACATTAAAGAGAAATTGATACGTTTTAAAATGCATTTTCTGGGGGGTTTTGTGGGAACTAAAATATTCATAGACCGAACCTCGTAAAATTTTGTTCTTCAATTTTTGATTATTTTTATCTTAAATTGACCGATTTTTCTTATTAAAATTTCCTCTTTTTATGTTTTAAATAAGCTTAAAACCTCATTCCAGGAGGACATTTGTATGGCAGGTACTCAAAATATTGGCCCGAACAAGGCCAATTTCAATAGGCTTCGTCTTTGGGTCAAAATAATAACATGAACCAAGTTTATTCAAGATATCGCAAAACCTGAGACCTGTAGAATGTTCACAACTTTAACATAGCCAGCCAGACAGACAGACAGACAGACAGGCGGAAGGACATGGACTCATAAAGTGATTCTGAGTAGAACGGTAGACTTAAAAGTGAGTGTAACACAATTTTCTTCTGTATGTAACAAACATCAACACAAACGCATAATACCCAAACTACCTTTGGTGGTGTAGGGTATAAAAATGTAAACATGTATTGATAGTTAATCGTAATTAATGTTATTTTCTCATTCATTCAAATAAATTATTTCAAGTGCATCATGTACTTTAGATTGGTGACATTGGTCTTATTAGAATTCTATTTATTCAATGATGATTTTTTTGTATATTTAGTTTTTGTTTTTGCTTTTCTTTACTTTAACTAAATTCTACTCATCTTTTTCACACTTTGGCAAATACTAACTGCATCAAGTATTCATGCAACAAACACAAAACTAAACAATTTACATTCAACAAAATATATCGTCGGCTCATAATTAAAAAGATAATTAATCTTTTAAGATTTTGAAATTTTGGAGAGGCCAGAGAGAAATGTAGAGAGATAAATTACATAATTTTATTAAAAAAAAGTTTGAATTGTTTCTTTTAATCAATTTAAACCACTTCTTACTGGAGGATATTCATGCAAATGCATTTAATTTTTTTGCCTGTTAATAACGTACACCTCGTTTGTGCTGATATTTATAACATGCAGAAAAAGTGGTGTAGCACCCACCTTTAAATATACATTTCGACTCAGAATCAGATATCCGCCCGTCTACCGGTCTGTCCGGCTGACTGTCTATTTAAATGTTGTGAACAGTCTACAGTTCGCAATTTTTGAATTATTTCTATAAAATTTGGTACATTTCATTATTTTGGCCTAGCGACAAAGCCTGTAAAAATTAGATATGTTCGGTCCAATATTAAAAGCACCTCCCACACAAATAACTTTTTTCGGCAAAAAACTCACATATACGTTGGTATTGTAATAATAATTGGTGAAATTACCATAAATATAGGTAAAAATCGATGCGAAAAATTATACGAGGGTTGGTACATAATTTTTTATAACCCATTTATAACCCCCCAGAAAAAATCATTTTAAAACGTATCATTTTAACATACTTTAGAATAAGTTTCAAAATCAAATAATACGAGGGTCTTTTATAAATTTTTCGTAACAATGGTGTAGGGTATTAGAAAGTCAGGTTTGATCGATTATACATTCTTACTTGTTTTTTATGTTTTTGTCTTATCTTTTAATGAGATGCAACTTCATTGTCACTTTTTAAAGTAAACAAAATTTTTTCTTATTGAATTTCTTGTGTAAAATTAAATTTTTACTTTTAATAAAAATTTGGATTTTTTGGCGACTTTTTTGTGTGACTTTTTTGATTTGTTTTGCTGAAAAACTTAATGGTTTTGTGAAAATTTTAGTTTTTAGTGAATATTTTAATTTTTGTGACAAAATTTAATTTTAGTAAAAATTTCTATTTTTAGAGAAAATTTAAATTTTTAGAAAAAAAAACTTTCTACGAAAAATTTCAATTTTTAATTGCTCATTTGCTAATAAAAATTTTAATATTTTGGAATGTCCATTGCCTTAAGGTGGAATATGAAAACCGATGATTATTTCCACATCCCTAACTTTATATTTTATATTGCAATAAATGTCGTAGATTTGTATAAAATCAACTTCTCTTCACCTGTTCAGAACTTGAGCGCATTCCAATAGAAATGCTCAGTGTGGACTGTAGCAAATAGTAGTCAGAGGTTTTAAAATCTAGACTATAGTTCTGCAGACGAATTAAAAGTCTATCATCGCATTATCCAATCTTTACGAAGCCTAGAAGTCGGCTTCAATTCATATGCGTTGGTGCATGCGATTAAAAACGGTGTCTGTTTACAATCGAATGCTGATTCGTTAAAAAATTACGGTATTTATTTTTATTGACAGTAATCACATGTGATAGTTTTATTAAATATTATCCATGTTGCCATTATAAACTTGTATACCCAATAGCAAAATAAATCTTGTATTTTAGTCTTGTTTTCGCCTTAAGTCTTTCCAAAAGACATCATTATCCCAATAACTCTTCCAACATAACTTCACTTCCATTTAAACTCTCCATAAACAATCAAATATTAAATGTGAATGTAAACGATAAAAATGTTTATTTGTATGTCAGCAAACGTAAGAATCTAAAAAAGGACGAAAACTCTATTGAATTCAAAAGGAAAAAAGTGTAAATTGTATGAATTTGCATATAAAACTTTTCATTTAACACTAATTGACATGTATTCTATGATTGTATTTTCTCTACATAAGTGTGTTAGTCACAATATATGTGTTTCTACATGTGTGTGTTTATATCATCAAGTTAAATAAAAAATTAAGAGAAAAAAATGAAAAAGAACTAAAATAAAAAGCTTTATATGCAACAGACATCTGTCAGTGGTGTTTTTTTCTTTTTTTCTCCTCTTCTTCTATATGTTTATGAATGAATCTGCATTATGAAAAGTTTTTGAAAAACAAAAAAAACTACAACAACAAGTAGTAAACACAAATACTATGAAAAAGTACTTACACATACATATAGAGACACAAATAACAAAAAGTAATGGTTTTTTGATTTCTAATTTAATAATACACTACCTTATGACCCGGTGCGCTTTGACTCACAAAAAATGCACTAGATCTCGAAAGAAATAATCAATAATTAATATATGCTCTGTATGAGGGTTACCTCTCATCCTGATTCTATCTATTCTACATTTGGTCCAGTAAAACAGCTCTTTGAGTAAGTTGTTGAGACCAAATTTGAAAATTCTCCTTTTAGTTCTTCGAAAATTGGTATTTGATTTATATGGTTGAACCTCTGTTCCAGGTCCTAACAGAATTTTATATAGCCTATGTTACTTTCGGATTTATTGAGATTATTCTGTGAAAATTTCATTAAAATTTGAACAGCCATTTTGAAGTCCATACGTCACATACATAAAACGTCCTGTTTTTTATATAGATAAGTACAAAGTAGAGTTTAAAAAAATAGCAGTTTAAGGAAATGAAGTAATTTTATAACTTTAATTGAATTAAAAATAATTAAATTGGAAATTTTGTATCAATTTTGTAAAATATTTTTTTTAATTTTATAAAAATTTATTTCCGGTTAGTTGACCATCTCTGTCTAGTTTTCTATTTAAATGTGTTAGTTTGATTTTTTTCTATATTTCTGTTTTTCTGTGTGTGTATCTGTGTAATTTTTAAGTTTTTGTATTTGTAGTTTACACTTTAGTTTATTTCAATTTTGTTTCTCTGTCTTTAAATCATAAATGTCAATACAAAATCAAATGTTGTACACATTGATTATCATAGTGTATTTCAATAGACATAAGTACATATGTATATGGCTTTGAGGTTATATATGTATGTGTGTGTGCATTAAAATCTTATAAATATATGCATGTTTGTGACAAATATACATATATGATTTGAATTGTTTTTGAATTGCATGTGATTTGTTTGGAAATCTATTTTATGGATGAATTAAAATAAAAAGAGAGAAAGAGTGGGAGGGAGAGAGAGAAATATTCAACCAATTGCGCACTATTTTAAAATTTACTAAAACTGTTTTAATGAATTTATTAATCAAAACTTTCTTTAATAATTTTGCTTAAAAAAATTTGATTTCTATTTTTCCCTTTTTAGCAAACATTTTTTTCAGATCATTGATTATAGTGTTTATAGAGTTCGTATTGTTAGCATTCTTTCGTTCACTTTATGGAAAATATTTTTTAAAAATTATGTTTAAAAATTGCTAAATACTCTGACAGCTGTTACGACAAATATATGTCTTTTTCTTTGCTATTCTGGTTTTTTTTGCCTTGAATTTATTTAAAAATTTTCTATCACATTAAATAATAAAAAATGGAAGAAATGAAAAGAAATCATAATTCATCAATAAATATGGGTTTATCATCAACTGATTTTAACGCTTTTAAACAGATAATAAAATTTGAAGTAAACAAAATAGTAAAAATAATAAATATTTCCTTTTAGATCGATTTGAAATAAAAGAAGAACTTTAAGTCGTTTCAAAAAAAGGGTGCAGCAAAATATGGTTGTCTTACAATCACATAATGGTTGTTAACTGTGCCACAAAAAAGACATGGTTGACACACAAACACTATTGTCATATGAAATACTCTTAAATATTGGACATTATGAACATAGTGCTAAGGACAGTGTGACACAAGTTGAAGCAAATCAGGGATCACATCTTTAGAATATATACTGACTGCTGATAAATGGGATTCAATATTGGATAAGGTTTCTTTTTAGAGGATCGTCAAATAAGCGTTTCCTACATTTTCGTTCAAGCTGGAATATTGTCTTTGTATAAAGCATGCAGACTACAGAAAGAGAGAGAATGAGAAAAAGAGAGAGAAATAAGTAGTCGTGGTAATATTGGAATATTTTAGAAAGTCAGATTCCCGTAAATAAGCCATTTGCCAAGAATATTTCAAACATACAACGTTGCTTAGTTCAAATTTAACCCCATAAGAACCATTTCGGTCATGAACACGCTAAAGAAAAAGTTTTGCATGTATCAGTCAGTCAGGATCAGTCAACACAACTTTATTAGTCTGAAGTGCCAAAGTCTGAGCAAGAAATGAGTGCACTTGAACATTTCATTACTTTTTGCGGTCAAACATTGTCATAATGGAAAAAAGTTCATTGTTTCTTGAATTTCAGTACAGGTTACTCTTTTCAAACGAATTTCCAGTAGAGGTCCTCTGTCATCGCCTGGCTCAAATTATAACGCATAATTAAAATCACACTTCTGATCCCGTCTAATGCAGAATAATACTTTAGCTTTATAAATATTTAACATTCAACCACGAATGGAAATTCCATGACAGTTGGATCTTTGTTTCAGAATGGCCCGACTGTTAAACACTAAAAAATATTTCTTATGGCTTTTTTATGGAAATACCCATATAAATAAAAACTCATAAAAACCGAGTGTTGCAGAAAGAAATCGTCATTTCATAAAGCAAAAAATTATGCAAAAATGCAAAAAATAAATAAAATGGAAAATATATATGTAAAACTGAATTATAAATGAATAAAGATTTCTCTTTCGTTTGAAGAGAGTTGAAACAAGTTGCAAATTAATGTGGAAAATTTCAAGTAAATGTAAAAGAATGTAAATAAAATATGTTGCACACAGTTTTGCAAGCTTCATGCTGACAGACGGCTGCTGTTTTACATTTTGTTGCAAACTTCAAATACAAAAAAGAAATAATGTTAAAAAAGATCCTCTCCATCATCATCAGCAGTGGCTACAACAATAACAACAACATTGCCACTGTACTTACTTTACACTTAATTTCATTTTTTATAATAATTTTTCTTCTCTCCTTTTTTTTTTGCAACATAACAAATTTTTATAGAAAATTTTTCATATTTTTCCCATCACTGCAAATTTAATTGGTGAGAGATGTGGTGCAGCAGCATGTAGCAGACATAAATATTCTTTTAACATTTATGTATAGAAACTGGCAACATTTTCTACTGTTGCTAGTATACACACATATGCACATGGATATGTTGCAGCATTAACAATGACATTATTATGCACATTCTTATTAACAACATGTCAATGAAGATGATAATGATAATGATGATGACGATGATGCTGATGTCTGTTGATTGATTGATAATGCAACTGAAATCAGGCTGACTGTCATCAAAGAAGTAGAAAATGGTGTAAAGAAAATTAAAGTTGATTATTTATTTATTAACAGCATATGGAAATATAAGGGAAATTCCTTCGTCTTCTATGAGAAGGATTTTTCTTTTTGAATAGAATTTTCTTATCCTTAAAAATGTATGTTCTCATTTGCTCCTTAAGAAAACGGATCACTCCTTAGGATGTTTTAATCAATTTAATTTATTTATGTATTCACTAATATGCATCCATATGTCTTTTTCTTCAAATGTTCAAAAGCTAATTTAATTTCCTGTTCATTTTTCCTTCTTTTTATTTTTTGTTTACTTTAAAAACCTCAAATATTCTTTACCATCATAAATGATAACAAAAGAGAATAAAAAACTGAAAATGAACATTATAAAAGATGAGCGGATAAAAAAGGCGCACCCAGAAAATAAAAAGATATTCCAATTTTCATTTCATCGTCAACATCTCAATCTCATTCTTATGATTTTAACAAAGGGAAAAAAAACGGAAACGGATGTTGTCGAAGAGGCGGATGTTGTCATACACATGCATAACAATAATCATAATAATAAGAACAACAACAAGGATAAAACACGACAACAAATAATAAATTATAAATAAACCAAACAGACAAACAAACGAACTAAGTTTTACAAAAAGCAAAAAAAAAAACATCAACAATACAAACCACAAATTGTTTAACCTGACAAACATTTGCCCAACCATCATCCGACATTCTTAACGCCCAAGACAAAATACACTCGTACACACACAAACCTTTTTTGTGTGTATATTTACTTTTCAAATTAAACATAAATGAATATATTTACACACACACAAACATATTTACAATTTAATATTCTTATAAGAACAGTAATTCGGACTAATTAGGAGGCATTCGTCGCAGGTCGAGTGGTTAAGTCAATTATTTACAATTCATATAAGTAATGTTGTATAGTCGGTTAAGCCCCACGGCGGATAAAAAAAAATTAATGAACGACCCTCGTATAATTTAATTTTCTGATTTATTCTTAAGTGTGTAGTACAGTATTGTTAAACTAAGATTTATGGTTAAATTTATGCTTTTTAAAATGAATTTTAAGGGGGGCTATATGGGGCTACAAGAAATTATGAACCGACCTTAGTATAATTTTGCACACCGATTTCTCTTTATATTTATCTTAATATAACAAATTATTATTACAATACCAACATATATGCAAGATTTTTGTCCTTACAAATTATATTTTAAAAGGAGTAAGACTTACTTGTGCCAAATTTCATTTAAATCGCTTTGTATTAAAGACTTTTATAACCTGAAAACTCCATTCCGGAAAGAACATTTGTATGGGAGGTACCGAACAAATTGAACCGAAAATGTCCAATTTTGATAGGCTTCGTCCTTATGCCAAAATAATAATATACACCAAATTTCATCGCGATGTTTCATTTACATGGACAACCAGCCGGAAAGCCAGACAGAAAGACGGACATCGTTTAGTAGACTCAGAAAGTGATTCTGAGTCCAACGGTATATTTAACAGTGGGTGTATCACCATTTTTTCAGCTCAAATGCATAATATAAAAAGACTGTTCAATTAATTTTTACCACAGAAGAAGATTATTAAAAAAAGGAAAAAAGGAGCATCATAAATTGCTGAATTCGAGAAGCATTCCGAAGGCTTAAAATTAAAGTCATGTAAAAGATGTACGGGAATGGAGTTCTCTGTGTCGGAAATGAAATTTTGGAAAGGAATCATGTTTATTTGGACTAGAATGATATAACCTTGGCTGGGTCAGTACATGCAATTACTTTTGGATCTTACGCTGTTAGAATGGGTTTCCATTCAACGACTTCTGCCTTAATTGTGGAATTGAAGAAGAGATTGAGAAAATTAATCATCATTTATTGTTATGTGGTTGTTTTCTAGTCTCACAGACTGTGACTGTTTTATATTCTCATTGACTATATCTGGGTCTTCTAACATTAATACTACTTTAAAAGTATTGAAGTTGTCTCAGTCTGGTCAAGAGAATTTTTCCAACAAAAATCAGATGGACATAACCAAATCGATTCAGATTTTGATTCGATTTTGCCATGTTAAGCATTTCACCATATGAAGTTTTATTTCAAAAAAGGTGAAATGCAAATTAGTGATGTTGATTTGTGTCAATAAAATCAAATTTAATACCTTGGAGTGTCTAAGGATGACACAGAAGTACTGATTATAGTTCAGTTTTCAGTTAACTTTAAAGTGTAGAACTACACATTTCTGTTGTCATAAATGTAGAATTTTCGGTAAATAAAAATAATTTGCCAGGAAGAAATTGGCCGCTGAAAATTATCTTTGTTCCTAGAAGCTTCCAAACAAGTCTAACCAATTTAAAATTACAATTGTTTTCACGATATCTACTTGCATAAGGATTAGAAGATACACAATAAGCTTTGTTGCTTTGCCTGAACAATGCTCTAATGAACCGAATCAACTAAAAACCACTTATTTATGAAACAAGATAATATTCTTGATTTCGTGGAATCAAAAGAGGATCACAAAAATTAAAATTCCTTTTCCTTTTGCATACTGCACTGAGAAGCGAAGTGGTTGTGAAGTTTCGGATCACTCATTTTAAAGACCATATTTTTGCTTTTTTAGAATATTTATGCAGAACGCCTGTACTGCAATCTGCTACACTTCAAAACATGGTAACGCTGCACGAAAAACGATTTATTTTGGAAATGAAACTGTAACTTTTGATCAGTTGGATAGATTTGCATGAAATTGTGATTGCAAAGGATTGTGGTATTATTATCTATGTCAGCTGAAGTTCTATGGATGTAGGTATTGAGGTGCCTCAAACATTCATTTTTTTAAACAACTTCCAGATTTCTGTTTCTCATTCACTTTGAGGTTTTTTGTAGTTATCGAGTTATTAGAATTTTCAACTTTAAAAATTTTACAAGGGTCAGTTCTTTAATATATATTCCGAAGATATTGCCTCGATTTTGTTTATATATACTTAATTTATTAAAATACAATTATATATCAAACAGTATCTTTATGAAAATAAAAAAAATTTACGCTTTAGGAGGCTGTATCAAATACCGGACTATAACGTTTTTTCTACTGAACTAATTTAGTTGGTTTTAAATAATAAAGTTCAAAATGAAGTAACACATAATATGATCTAAATTCATAAAAACTCAGAAAATTAATTGAAAAAGAAAGAAGTCTGCAAATATTATATTATTTTGCAAAAAGGGCTGTAAACTTTGATCAACTAAACTTATTAAATATTACGATTTTAAAGAGCTTTAGCCAAAATTCAGATTTTGAATATATTCTCAAAATGTCATAGAGGAATATTAATGTACACAATTTTTAAAGCCCATTTTTAAATTTCTTAAAAGGTTTGTCTTCCTTTCTTGTTCCTTCCTTCATTTCCTCTTTAAATTTTCTCAACAATTGCAATAGAAATTGTAATTTTTTTATCGTGTTTATGTTGCTGTCATTGTAGTTGTTTTCAACGGAAATAAACTCGTTACATTTCTTCATGTTCAAATATGTATACGTATGTGTCATTGTATCTGTATTAAAATCCTTTCTATGAGGGAGAGAGAAAGAAGAAATCTTTTTTCTCTCTTTGGTTTATCTCTACTAGGAATTTGCTTTTAATTGTTTGTGTTATTTTAAAATTTAAAACATCTTTAGAGATTTGTGATTTACTTAAACTCTTCTACTGAAGTCTTATACTCGATTCAGAACACAATTTGTGTATTTAAGAAATAGAACATTTTATAGATTTAAAACTAAATAGATTTAGCAAAATGTTGATGTTAGGAAAATTATATATGTATGTACATAGTGGGTATGTAATATTTATGTACTCTCATTAATATCCAACAACAATTTAGAGCGAAATAATCTAAATTTAATTCATTCAACCTTGTCTTATTTTAATTTCAGAAATGAATATTATTCGAGAAAATTATTATGTTAACAAGATGATGTTTTTTGTAAGTGTATTTGTGTTTGTGTATTTATAAGAACCATGTAGATTTGTATGCAAGAGTATGAGAGTGTATGTGTGTGTAAGAAAGAAGAAAAAGGATGTATAATTTTTAAATTTGTGTTGAAAAGCGGAAATACATTAGCAGAAAACTACTTGGTACTTGTGGATATTTTTTATTATTATTATTGTTGTTGTTATTCAGTTTCTATTTATATTTTTGTCCTTTCCCAGTGATAGGGATAGTGCAAATGTGTGATAGAGTGTGTAATATTAAAACCAGTGAAAGCTACCTGAAAAGAGTGAGAGTAAGAGATTCAGATTTAAGAAAAACTAACGAGCCATAGCAGAAGTGTTGATGGTTTAAATTTTCATAGTGAAATGTTTAAGGATGTTTAAGGATAATTGGAGGTAAATAATTATACAATTTGTCAAATGTATACAAACTTAAATTTGTGTTATATTTTCCTTTAAAATTTAAATGTTTTGCTGTAAATTATAAAATATATATTGACAACATTTATTTTTTGTACGCTTTTGGGGAATAATTTAATTTGTTTTTGTTTATTTTAAATTGTCTGTTGTATTTCCTGAAGACACATTTAAGGAAACGTAAAGTTAAATTGCATTGATGTATTTATTTTTGAAAAAAATATAAAAATATTGATAACATTATTTCAAATCAGAAATGAATGATTTTATTTACTTTATCTGACATTTATTTAATTATGTATATGTGTTTAAGGATGCACAAAAGGACTTTTTGCCAGATTTATTCAAAAGTACTTCAATTAGGGAGTATAATAAGAATCAAAACATTTTAAAAAATGTTATTTTGTTTTTTCACTGTACAGACCTGGATCTAGTCATGTATGCAGGCCGATTTTTGGTAATAGAAAATTTTTCATGCGGATGTCGATTGGAGAGAAAATATATTTTTGAAAAATTAAAAAAATTATTTAAGAAATTTTTCACTAAAAATTGAATTTTTCACTAAAAATTGAATTTTTCACTAAAAATTGAATTTTTCACTAAAAATTGAATTTTTCACTAAAAATTGAATTTTTCACTAAAAATTGAATTTTTCACTAAAAATTGAATTTTTCACTAAAAATTGAATTTTTCACTAAAAATTTAATTTTTCACTAAAAATTGAATTTTTCACTAAAAATTGAATTTTTCACTAAAAATTGAATTTTTCACAAAAAATTGAATTTTTCACTAAAAATTGAATTTTTCACTAAAAATTTAATTTTTCACTAAAAATTGAATTTTTCACTAAAAATTGAATTTTTCACTAAAAATTGAATTTTTCACTAAAAATTGAATTTTTCGCTAAAAATTTAATTTTTCACTAAAAATTGAATTTTTCGCTAAAAATTGAATTTTTCACTAAAAATTTAATTTTTCACTAAAAATTGAATTTTTCACTAAAAATTGAATTTTTCACTAAAAATTGAATTTTTCACTAAAAATTGAATTTTTCACTAAAAATTGAATTTTTCACTAAAAATTGAATTTTTCACTAAAAATTGAGTTTTTCACAAAAAATTGAATTTTTCACTAAAAATTGAATTTTTCAAAAAAAATTAAATTTTTCACAAAAAATTGAATTTTTCACAAAAAATTGAATTTTTCACAAAAAATTAAATTTTTCACAAAAAATTAAAAATTGAATTTTTTACAAAAAATTGAATTTTTCACAAAAAATTGAATTTTTCACAAAAAATTGAATTTTTTACAAAAAATTGAATTTTTCACAAAAAATTGAATTTTTTACAAAAAATTGAATTTTTCACAAAAAATTGAATTTTTCACTAAAAATTGAATTTAAAAAAAAAATAAATTTTTCACATTGAATTTTTCACTAAAAACTGAATTTTTCACTAAAAATTGAATTTTTCACTAAAAATTGAATTTTTCACTAAAAATTGAATTTTTCACTAAAAATTGAATTTTTCACTAAAAATTTAATTTTTCACAAAAAATTAAATTTTTTCACTAAAAATTTAATTTTTTACAAAAAATTTAATTTTTCACTAAAAATTTAATTTTTCACAAAAAATTGAATTTTTCGCTAAAAATTGAATTTTTCACTAAAATTGAATTTTTCGCTAAAAATTGAATTTTTCACTAAAAATTGAATTTTTCGCTAAAAATTGAATTTTTCACTAAAAATTGAATTTTTCGCTAAAAATTAAATTTTTCACTAAAAATTTAATTTTTCACTAAAAATGTAATGTTCATTCAAAATAAAATTTTCATTCAAAATTTACTTTTTCTCTAAAAATTTAATATTTTAATATTTTATTGAATTATAATTTTCAATTGTTAGTGTCACCATCTAATTCTTTTATTCCTTTATAAAGAAATATAGCAGAAATGCGTTCAAAGTAAATTGGGTTGAGTTTGGGGTAAAGATCTGCCCATAAGCAATTGTCAATTTAAAAAAAATATATTTTTAAGTTCTCAAATTATTAATTTTGAATCACTTTTAAATTATCTTTAGTAAATAGTCACATTTATATAGTTAACGTCCAAAAAGTATTTTCTTCTGCACGCTTTTTATAACGTCAAAATGATCATTTTAATGAAAAAGTTCAAAGACGTATAACATGTTTTATACGGATTGAGATTTTAAGCATATTCATTTCCATTTTGAATTCCGTGCCACATGGACAAGTACCTATACATCATATTGAAATAAAAATCGTTGTGGATTTTAAGTTTATTATAGTTTAAATATTAATTTAAATTTCAAAAATTAAATAAATAAATAAATAAATAAATAAATAAATAAAAAATGAAAAAAAAATTAAATTAAAAATTTTAAATAATTAAATTAAATCCATTTTGTTTTTTCAAGTTTTTAACAAATACTGTTAGAACTTTATAATTTGGCTGAAAATCTAATTTAATTACGTTTTTTCTAGCCAAATTAATCGCTTTCCACAACTCAGGTCTGACCATAGTGATTCAAATATTACAGAGTTATATATTAACAAAATGGATTCACTGTTCTTTGGGATCATATTCATCCGAAGGAATAATGGAAAATAATAACAATGAATTTATTTCATACGAAATTATCTCTATTTAATTTAATTTTGAACTAAAATTAGATTAAATTTATAAGCAGTCAAATTTTTTAAACTAGAATTTAGACTGAACCGTTTCCGTTTTTAATTTATTACTTCAAAAATAAACTAAACAATTTCTTAAATTCACTACAATTGAAGTTACTTTCCTTCAATTTCATATTAATTCAAATAAATGTCTTGCTCCTGCTTCCCCATTCTCATTCGCCATTTATCTTCTTTTTGTATATATTTTTTATCAACTGTAAATGTTGAGGCAAACTAAGTTTTATATTAAGTTTAATACATCTTATTGCTTCAAATTAAGATGAATAAATAACTTTAACAATCAAACAAAAAAATGAAAACATAAAAAACCCACACAGACAGAAACACCAAAACATAAAGAAAAATCTACACATACAAACACTAAAAAACCGAAAAAAATATGGGAAAAATAAATCTAACAGATAAACACAAACTAAATGATTTCAATTTGCAAAACAGTTTGTTGGGGAAATTCAATAAAACTTTAGCAGACACCAGCTGATGGCAACTGAAGCAAAAAGGCTGGCAGTTGGTGAAAGTTAAAAGGCAAAAAATACAGAGACGACATCTCAAACCACCCACAGGAGCCGCAAAACAACGAGAACAACGTCAACAAAACCAGCAAATTAAATAAAAACCAACAAATGAATGAAATGAATAATGAATGAATGAATGAATGAATGAATGAATGAATGAATAAACGTTTGTTTGAAAAAAATATGAATTTATGTTAAATTTAGTTCTTAACGAATAAATAAAACAAAAATACACATGGGAATATTTTTAAAAGAAACCAAAAATAAACTACAACAACAACTAAAGAGTATAAATAAACAAATCTTAACTAACACATACAAAGTAAATTTCGTACACTATAAGTTTTTGTTTTAACAAAATACCTGCATACATCTACAATAACGATTCCAATTTCTCTAAAGAAACATTAAAAAAGGATGAAATATAGATGATAATGATGAATTGTACGTAATAAAATGAAGTTAATTTGAATACAATTTTTGTTAATTTAACAACGTTTTTCGTCAAATAATTTTGAATATTTAATTTGTCATTTTGAATGAAATATGACAAAGAAATTTTAAACTGAATATAGAAATTTAAGGAGGGAAATATTTTATAGAAGATTCTAATTAAAATATGATTGAAATTAATAGAATATTTTGCATAAATTCATGAAAATGCAAATGAAAGTTCAGCTGATCAACAAATTTGTAAGTAACTTTTCATCAGAAATACAATCCGGTCGGCTAACCACCGTCCTACTAACATTGCACTGTTTTTAATTATCTATTACGTTTCTTAACGCTATTACCCGGCTCTTTGCTGTGCAAAAATTCTCCTTAGCTTTAGATCAATATAAATAATCTTTTTTTGTCAATTTGAATAATGTTTTATTCAATTTGAGTAATAATTATTCAAATTAACCGCAATTTTATTAATGAATTCAAATAATCATATGGACGATTTTTCATCAATATGAAGAATGTTCCACAAATTAACGAAAAATTTCGTTATGATGAATAAAGATTTCGTTGGCTGATATTTAACCTACTTTTCTTCAATTCTACACCCTTTTTCGTTATATTTACTACCTTTTTTAATTTTATTAAGATATCTTTCGTAAAGAACTACCTCCCACTTTGCTTTGCATTAAATTCATTTAAAACAATGCGGAGAATATGAAATTGTGAAGTCCGTATTTGGTTAACAATGAGCACAGTGGTTAGACCGCCTGCAGTTACTTAATGCCTAATAATATTTATAGCCCTACATCCAGAGCTATCAGAAAGTAAGAGCGTTTAATAATTATACCGCTTCGATGCCCTTACTTATTGATTCACTGGCGGCTAGTCTTCTAAATTGTTTGTTCGGTGGATAGACCGCTTGTAAAATATTTGCGATAAAAGAGAGAGCGCTCTGTTGAAAGAGTCGTTTGGAGAATAGTTTAGGAAATGAAAAATAATTATTATAACGTGTTTTGAAACGTCTGTGTACACTCTTGATTTTCACATACCTATAAAAATAAATTTTTTTAACGAAGCACTGGCACCGGCGAGTATACCCAGCCGAGAGCAAAAACATGTCGTCAGAGTACCGACGGAAGACTAGGGAAGGTAAACAAAAAATTATCCGTACAGTTTCTAATTTGCAGACTTGTGTGTTCATTTCAAAAAATGTTAACTCTTTTTTTGTCCTTTCTAATGTTTAAGTTACGATTTTAAAAGCAAATTAGTTTCTATAAATTTTTCTATGTAATTATGCCAATTTGGAAAGAGATTTTATTACTTCCACACCGATATAGTTTTAGAATTATTGAAATCCATAAGAGTTTTTAATGACAGTTTTATCATCATTAGTTGATGTTGCAATTATCAGATTTTTGAGGTAAAAATCTTCATCTCATTTTGAAATTGTTTCAAAAAAGTCCTTAAATAAATGTTATACTGAGCAAAAAGGTTTATTCAGGATTTTCCATATTGAGTTAGATTATTTCTTAAATGGTCATTTGAATTTAAATTGTAATATATCCTTTTAAATTTCAAGGACGATTTGAAAGAAAATCTGACCTGATGTGAAAAAATATCATGTCAAGTTTTCTAGGTGTTTTTTTAGATACCTTGACTTTAAATCATTAGTAAGAGATTATAATTGTCATTTCATTTCAAAAAAAATTTCATTTAAGTTATATTTTAATTAAATATTTTTTTTAATTTATAATTTAAATCCTTTTTTCTAGCCTTTTTCCTGCTTTCAACATATGTTTTATTACATAATTCTATTTAAGAAAATACATTTCCGGTATTATCCATTTTGTAATATTTTTGTTATTTTCGCCCTTTTTAATATATGTATGTATTTGTAAGTGTGTGTGTGTGTATAAAATAATGTTTTTATTACTGCCTTAATTGACTTTATATTTTACCAACAACATCTCACTTTCAACATTTCTGTCATTGAAACAAAATTTTATTGTTTTCGTTGTTGTTTTTTGATAGTCATAAAGTGGTGACATTACATGCAACACAGGACTAAAAATAACGAAAAAACCAGAAGCAACAACTTTTAATAAAACAATTTCAAATATACAGATATTTAAAAGAGTGCAATTTCGATTTTCAAAATGTAAAAATAAAACTTAAATAAATTTTTTTTGGAGTTCAGAACTCTGAATATAAAATTGCTACAGAGTCCTTTTGAATATTTTCTTGTTTAAAAAAAGAATTCATTATTTTACATTTCTGTTTGTAACAAAATAAAAATATTAAAAATATATTTTTATATTTGAATATTTCTCTTGTAAAAAAATATCCTTTTCTTTTGTAAAAACAAAATATATTTGTTGTAATTGTTATGTTATAAAACATAAATATTATATTTGTATTAACTAAATAATAATAAAATTAGAAAGTAACTTTAGGTTTAATTGGGTAATAAAATTATAGTTAATTAGGAAATAATAAAAACTCCATTTTTGAATTGAAACTAAAATTTTGGGACCATAAATAAATAATTAAGATATAAAAATCACAGGTGAACTGTAATAACAAAGAAATTAGGTGTTTGCTAATTTTTCTTACAGACTTTTAATTGACAAAGTTCTTAGGGACACTAAATCATTTATTTAAACAAGCAAGAATGCTAAAGGTATAAAGGTTCGACCATCGCATATTCTAGCACATCTCTTTGTAATATCATAAGACTTATTTTAAACCAATTTTTAGGATTTTTATAAACTAAAAGCCTCATTTCGGAAAGACATTTGTAAAGGAGGTACCTGAAGTATTAGACCGAACATGGTCAATTTCAAAAGATTTCGTTTTTGGGTAAAAGTATATCTTAAAAATTGCGACCTGTAGAGTGTTCACATAAATAACATGCACAACCAGCCAGACAGACGGATGCATATTTAATCTATTCATAAAGTGATTCTGAATCGTATTGTGTATTAAAGCTGATAATTCTCTGTATGTTACAAACAACAGCACAAATGCATAATACCCGATCAATCTGCGAGTGTGTAGGGTATAACAGAAAATGTATGATGATATCTATATCTAATTTTTATAAAGTTGGTCTCTAGAAAGGGTAAGTGCATATGTATACATCCATGCAATGTGCTGAACATTTGACAGGTCGCAACCTTGGAGCTCAATTCATACAAATGTCACTCCTTATTCTGGCTCTTTAAACTCACAGATATAAAAAATATAAAAAATTGTCGTTGAAAATCGGTACATAAACGACAGCTGCTTCCATTTCCGAAAATGTACATCAATTTCGTAAGAGAAAAAAAGCGTTAAATTCTACAGGGAGTGTTTTATAGTGCCTTGTCACCTTCATAGAGAGTCCACTTAAAAAAATCACTTTATATGAAATAAATATCACATAAGAATCATGATGATATTATATATAAGTACATTTTTATCGAAGTACAAATCATAGGATCAAACTAAACGGGGTTGCTAAGTTCCCTATTTTGTATACTTTACCATGTTGAAGGGCACAATATAGACTGTTATAACCGAATATAAAATTTTACCAGGAAATTACGAATAAACAACACAAAGAGAACCAGTAGTGTATTTTTGGTATGTTGTTCTTAATAAGACGTCCTCCATATCTTGTTAGTGCGCTTATTTCCGAAATAATTGGTGTGTTTATTTGTTGTTGTCTTCATTTCCTGTATCTTATGGATATTGAAAGTAATAACAATTATTTTGTTCATTAAAGCAATTCAAACTTTTATAAGTCATTCTAAAAACAAGTAAGAGTTATAGTCAGTCAAGCCCGACTATTTAATACCCTACACAACATTTTTGCTTATTTCCGATAGTTATAAACAATTGATGTCCGACTCTTGTAAAAACATATATTTTCTAATTTGCACTTAAGAATGCAGTATATTATAGTACTTATATGTGTAGGATTTATGTGGGGAGGAAATTATGAACCGATCCTCGCAGAATTTTGTTCATCGGCATTGGAAATCGGTGTTTTTTAATATCAGAAAACTGACGTTTCTTTATTTTCAAGTTGTTCGACATAATGGTTTCTTTTCAGTCGGTTTTTAATGAAAGGCACTTTTTACTAGAATATTTGGATTCATTTTTGTATGTTCGGCCTTGACTGAGAATACATAGAATTTTTCAATTTACTTGTTACATGAGTAACACTTCAATGTAAGATTTGTTATCATATATAGACCTGTAATTTAGATATATTCAAAATTGAAGAAAAAGTTTCTGTAAAGGAAAAATAATGGATTTATGCCGAAAAAACTACCAAACAACTTTAATATCTCACCCGTTTAGAACATCAAACAGTTACGAATTTAATTTGATGAAATTTGTTACATTATTTCAATTTCATTTCATATAAAGGTCATTACATGGAATTGGTTCTTTATAAGTTAAACTTTAAATTTCTATTAAATAATAATATTTTCTGCATATTTATAATCAAACAAAAACCGGTTATCCGGTAACTCGAAACCTGGTTTTCTGGAAATGTAGGTTTTTTGAATACCCTAATAATGACCCGTCATCACTAATTTCCATATGCATCATCATTGGACGAAAATAATGACACATGTCAAGTCATCATTAAGATATCACTAAAATCGCAACCTGCATTTTGTTCACAAAGTTTACATAGACAGTCTGCCAGCCAGACGGACGGACTCTTTTATATCGACACAGAAAGTGATTTTGAGTCGATCGTTATATTTAAAAGTGGTGGTAGCAATATGCGTACAAAATCATTACTCATTATATCCCAACCACCTATGGTGGTGTATGGTATAATAAAAACCTCATATATTTGTGATACTTTTTGTACCTTCTAACACAACAAGTGTAACGAAAACCGTGAAATAATTTTTTTCTGTTTCAATACTTTTTAAAAATTTAATAAATTTCTTCTCATAACTGTCCTCCTACTTTGAATTTCTAATCACAAATCGTTAAACTATAAATGAAATTTAATTATTTGTTCCCTTTAAGCTTTCCAGGGAATCTACACTTTAAAGGATTTCGTATTTTCTTTTTAAAACAAAATTCCTAAGTTCTTTAAGAAATTGTTATTTCCATTGTTTTTTTAATTATCTATAAATTAAGTACATATGATATACAAATATATAAATATATATATACATATTTACATTATTGTTCGTTGTTCCTTATTTCTATTTTCTATTTCAATATCAAAATCAAAAAATATATTTTGCTATTAAGAAAGTTATTATTTTTGCTAAAACATTACGATATAATAGATTCTGATATCTCTTCTATTTTATACTCTCATGTATGAATGTATATGTAACAATTTAACTAAACATTAACACACAGTTTCTTATGTACATGAATTTGTTTATTGTGTTTGTTTGTGTTAGTAAGAAGACATTTATATCATTTTATATAAATTGTTATCAAAATGAAATTGTATTTTGTATAAAATAATTTATGTAAGAGTTTAAGTATATTTAGAAGTATTAGTATGTGTGTGCGTGTGATTGTTTATAACAACTAACTCCTTGTTTTTGCATTATGTTTGTCATTATTGTACGGGTTATAATATTATTTCATTTTTCGTATTCTCTTTATTTCCACATCCTCCCATCCAAACCAACCATTGTGTTCTTTAGTTGTTTGGTTTAGTTGCTTGGTGTGTGTCTCTGCTTGTTGTTATTGTCCTCCTTTGGCTTCCTTAGGATGTTAAGTTCATGTCTTTACTCTTTCTGTTTTCTTAGCCGTTTGCTTCTATTCTTTTGATTTTAATGTTTCCATTTCTTTATTCATATATTTTGTCTTCTGTTTTCTTATTTTCTATTTCTTCGAGTTTTTACTTTTCATATTTCTTGTTGATTGCTGTCATAACAAATTACAAAATAATGTTTTAAATATGAAGTACGGTCTGGTTGTTTGATACTTATTTTTGTCATTTATTATTAAAAAAATAAAAAAAATATACTTCACGAAATGGAATCGCTAAATCGAATCTGAAATACCCTACTCTAGCACTTAAAAAAATATACTTCTAGTTTAGTTCTATATCTAGTTCAGTTTTAATTCAGTTCCAGTTCATTTCTAGTTCAGTTCTAGTTCAGTTCTAGTTTAGTTCTAGTTCAGTTTTAGTTCAGTTTTAGTTCAGTTTTAGTTCAGTTTAAGTTCAGTTCTAGTTCAGTTCTAGTTCATTTCCAGTTCAGTTTTAGTTCAGTTCTAGTTCAGTTCTAGTTCAGTTCTAGTTCAGTTTAAGTTCAGTTCTAGTTGAGTTTTAGTTCAGTTTTAGTTCAGTTTTGGTTCAGTTTTAGTTCAGTTTTAGTTCAGTTTTAGTTTATTATTAGTTTAGTTCTAGTTCAGTTCTAGATCACATTTAGTTTTGTTTTGTTTAAGTTCTAGTGCATTTCAAATTCAGTTCTAGTTCAGTTTCATTTCAGTTTAGTTCAGTTTTAGTTCATTTTTGGTTCACTTCTAGTTCAGTTCTAGTGCAGTTCAAATTCAGTTCATGTTCAGTTCTAGTTCATTTTCAGTTCAGTTCTAGTTCAGTTTTAGTTCAGTTCTAGTTCAGTTTTAGTTCAGTTTTGGTTCAGTTTTAGTTCAGTTTTAGTTCAATTTTAGTTTAGTTCTAGTTCAGTTCTAGATCACATTTAGTTTAGTTTTGGTTAAGTTCTAGTGCATTTCAAATTCAGTTCTAGTTCAGTTTCATTTCAGTTTAGTTCAGTTTTGGTTCACTTCTAGTTCAGTTCTAGTGCAGTTCAAATTCAGTTCATGTTCAGTTCTAGTTCAGTTTTAGTTCAGTTTTGGTTCAGTTTTAGTTCAGTTTTAGTTCAATTTTAGTTTAGTTCTAGTTCAGTTCTAGATCACATTTAGTTTAGTTTTGGTTAAGTTCTAGTGCATTTCAAATTCAGTTCTAGTTCAGTTTCATTTCAGTTTAGTTCAGTTTTGGTTCACTTCTAGTTCAGTTCTAGTTCAGTTTCATTTCAGTTTCATTTCAGTTAAAGTTCAGTTTTAGTTCAATTCAAGTTCAGTTCTAGTTCAGTTTTAGTTCAGTTTCATTTCAGTTAAAGTTCAGTTTTAGTTCAATTCAAGTTCAGTTCTAGTTCATTTCCAGTTCAGTTAAAGTTCATTTCTAGTTCAGTCTTTTGCCTCAAATTGAAATGAATTTTTTATTAAAATAAATCCCTGGAACGAACATGCACCTTTATTTGTTAATCTTCTCACTTAAGATATTTTCACAAGGATTTCGTTGTCTATTTAATGAGATTTGAAGAAATAAAAAGTTTTAAAAATATTTCACCTGCATTTTATTCATAAATTCTGTTTTTTGCTTTTATTTCAATCTTAATAGACTCCTTTTTCTCTTAAGCAGCCAACATTTAAGTCTCATGTCTTAAACTTAAACTTCATAGAATCCTGAGAAAAAGTGAGAAAAAAGTCATGAAATAGAATTTATAAGATCCCCAAAGATTATTTCGTTATGTTTCAAATGCAATGATAAGATAAGTATGCTCTCCTTGGAGGTTATAAACAAGAACATAAAAGTGGAAATATAAAAAAATGTAGAATGAAGAAGGAATAACATGAAACAAGTGGAAACATGGGGAAAAAGGATTTCATGCCATTAGGTGTTTGTTTAAAGTAAATAAATTAAGTTTTAATAGGATTTGTTGTTTCCTTGATTCCTATGGAAGTTTGTCTTTTTCTCTCTCTCTCTCTCCTTTCTCTCTCACTTTCTTTTTGTGTTAGAAAACATTTAAAATAAATGATAAAAATATATAGAAAATAAAGAAATCCTTATGCTTTCAAATGAATTCATCTAGAGACGGAGGAAAAAAGTGAAAGTGTGTTTCCATAAATAAGACTAAAATATATTTGTTTTTTTATTTTCTTTTTCTAAATATTTCCTGGAAAATGAAAATTTTTCACTTATGTTAAGGAATTAATTTAATTTTATTTAAATATTTTCATTTTCTTTTTTTTTGTAATAAAGAAATTAAATTCTTTGGAATTATGGATTTTAAAATGATTTTTAAAATTGATGACATTTTCAGTTAAAATTCTATTTTCTTGTTTATTTTATTCGTTTGTAAATTTAAAACTCATTTTATTAATGGAAAATTCCTTATGAATTTTTGTAGCCTCTAGAAAGTGTAATTCTGTTTATAATACCAATAAGGAATCATCCAAGTTCTAATTAAGTATATGTATTCTTGCAACAAATTAAGGATTAAGTCATTTCACTTATATTCGTCCGTCTATTAAAAATATTAATTGGCCTGGATGTTTATAAAAGTCTTCTGAAATTTGCGATTTTAAACCGGCAATATCGGTTTACTACATTGAACCAAAAAAGAAAATAAACAAAACGAAAAAGGGTGTAGAATTGAAAAAAGTAGGTTATATGTCAGCCAACGAAACCGTTATTCATTATAATGAAAACTTTCGTTAATTTTTCGTAAGTTCTTAAAATTGACGATTAATATTGACCATTATTCGACTATTTAAATTCATTTATAAAAATCCAGTTCATTTGAAGGAATTTTATTCAATTTGAATAATACATTATTCAAAATAACAAACATAATTTCTTCATATTGATGAATATTATATGCATTAAATTTATAAAATTTAGTTAAATTGAGAAACTAAATTTTTTGTAATAAAGTTGTAATAAATTAAATTGTAGTAAATTAACAGACAAAATATTATGTATTAATATTTCAAGAAAAGTGACCGATATGACCTTAAAAAGAAAATATGGATTATGAAACAACTAAAGAATTATAATAGCGACAACTGTTTTACTGCGCAAAATGCCCTCATACAAAGCAAATATTGATTATCGAATATCTAAAGATTTACTACAGCGAAAATTTGGTCACAATTAGCACCTGAGATGACCGGCTTGCATTTCTGATGAAATTTTTTCATTTTCATGAATTTATGCAAAATATTCCTTTAATTTCAATAATATTTTAATTCGAATGTTCTATAAAATATTTTCTCCTTTAATTTCTATATTCAGTTTATATTTTCTTTGTCACATTTTACATAAATTGTATTAGTACGTAGTACGTAGAATTAAATAAATTTAAGTGGTATTTTATTTACGATGCGTCACTGTCATTTTTGCTAAACACCTGTTGGTATAACACATTTTTCATTAATCATATAATGAACTTTTATTCAATTTAAAAAATATTTTTTGATTAAATTTTTTTATTATATTTAATAAAATTGTTCAATTTGAAAAAAATTCTCTTAATTAGGATAAAAATCCGTTTATTTAGCACCTTTTTTACGTTAAAGTTCTACGAATACTTTCGTTAATTTTAAGTACAACATTTGTTTCAGTGTAGGAACAAAGTTATGGGTCTTAATTGTACGAAATTCTTTTTTAACAATAAAACGTGATGAATTTTAACGGAATTAAATCTTAATTTACAGCTTTATACACCTGACCGAATCCAGATAATCTTTGATACACCCAAATATCAGTGTGTCAACTTTTTCACATACATTTACTTTTATATTAGAACTATTTCAAAATATTTGATTATTCTGGGCTCAATTTTTCCAAGTTTCCATATAAGGCCCCATCTGGGATAGTATTTCAATCTTATAAAACTTTAAGTTATGAACCATTTCTTTTAACTGGTCAATAATGAAGGATACAAGTGGAAAAAAGTTTCAGGGGCAGAAAAATAAAGTAGAAAAATGAACAATTAGATAGAAACAATTTATTACAATAAAAATCGGTGCTAATATGGTGAATAGCCGAACTTAAAAATACAAGACCGGGTTCAAAATCTCGGAGCATTCACTGAGCTGTATGAGACCTATATAAAATTGTACCTTTACCTATATAAAATTGTACCTTTTTTATAATTAAACTTTCAGGAAATTGTCATTTACAATTAACAATTTTATGAATGTTCTTCCCATGAATAGAAGAATACGCAAGCGATGTTGCTAGTTTTAAATAGGCAACTCTTCAGAACCACGGTTAATACTCAAAATTTCTTTGTAAGTAAATCTGAATGGTTGGTTTTCTTATTTCTAAGTCGAACTTCAAACTTAAAAGTGGCGGTAGTTATCTAATGCCAAAATGCAATTGTAACTCTGTTACCTTTCGTGATATAGGATACCAAAAGGATTCTTCTCCAATGAGTAATAAATTTTATAAAATTAAATTTTTTTATTAAATCAGTTTTAAGTTTAATTTGATGGTTTGTGGTATTTTTATCACACAATTTTGAAAAATAAAAAAAGTATTTACTCAACTTAATTTTATTACGTTTTAAATAAAAAAGAGAAATGATGTAAAAAAAACTGTAGAAATAAAGTTTTTTCCAACTTTCCTGAGCATGTGAAAACCAAATTATTACCAAAAAAGAAATTCCTTTAGTCACTTAATAAAATAAAAACTTCTCAGTAAAATCAAATCAAAATTTTATAAATTTTCTCTCTATTTATTCACAAGACATAAAACATTTTCAATTTAAAGTTAATATTTAACTAAATCAAGTCAAAGTAACTAAACCTTATATGAGAGTATAAGTATTATTGTTATTACTGTGTTAACTTTATGAAAAAAAATAACATAACCTTCTCTGTCCCTCATATGCCCCTATTTATAACACCTTTTTGGCCAAAAAATAAAACAGAGAAAATCCCCCCAAAAAAAAGGAGAAGGAAACCTCAACTGAAACCTGCATTATTTTTATTTACTTTTTGTTTTTACTTTCATTATTACAACGTTTTTTATTTATTTAAAGAAAACGGAAAAGGAAAACCAAAACACAATTAAACTCCTGTTGTTTCAAATATTTATATGTTCAAATGTGTGTGTGTGTTTTTGTTTATACAGTGTCCTTTATTTGTGCCGAGATGATAATAATAATGTGGCATTTGTACAGCAAAACAATATTTAAAAAATGTAAAAATAATAAAATTCTTTCGAAAGTTTTAACCACAAAAACTAAACAACCTTAATAAGTGCCTTTTTAAAAACATGACAGAAATGAAATTATAGCGTGGAGAAAAAATGAAAGAAATAAAGTTTTCCTACCTTTATATAATATTCTCATGACTTTAATACATAATCCCGATGAAGAAAAGTTTGGGAAAGGGAAATGGTTGATAACGTGAAGGGTCATGTGAATTTTTATTTGCCACATTTTTGTTTTGGGTGTTGAAAACAAACCACATACAACTTTTTAAAAAGGCTAAATGATAAAAAATAGCAGGAGGAATTGAAAAACTTTAATAAGACCCATAAGGATATGTGCCAGATGAGGATACACTAGAAAGGATTTTGATTAGGCAAAAACTATTTAAAATTTTTTAAATACAGTGAAGCGACTATAGTTATAACATAGTTAAGGCGATTAGATTTTTAAAAATAGTAATTGAGCTCCGGACTAGTAGTAAAGCTTAGTGACTAGACAAGTTGTATTCCACTACACTACACTGGGCACGCAATATTCGAAAATCTCTCTGCCGGTTGCCGGTTGCTCAGGAAGTTTTGGGAGAAAGAAAAAATAAAGTTTCAGTGAACGAGGCTATAAGTACGTCAAGTGATTTTGATTGGCAGTAGAGCGGTCGACAGGACTAGACTTTTTTAGGTTTGAGATAAATAGAATCTACTTCACAAGTTTCTGCATGTCACCAAACACTTGGCTGGAGAATTTGATTTTTTTGTGGGACAAATTGGTAGAGGACGCGGCTGAATAATGTCCGCGAGATAATTGGCGGAGAATTCTGGTCGGTTAAATAGGGGCGTAATCAACCAATTGAAACGGCACTGCAGATAAAGACCAATTTAACGACAAATTAAACCTGGTACTTGGAAGAATGCTCAGACTTTTTTAAAGGGAGAGAAAATTGTCGACCGTCGATTTGACATCTAAGAGTCGTGTAATGCTTAGTGGTTCTAATGGTACTAAAAATTGTAAGTTGATTAGTATATGCACATTGGACGCATAAGATTTTATCATACTCACCGTGGAATATGGAATACGATATACTATAACTGTACTATACTATACTTATAACATACCTATACTATACTTATACTAAACTATACTATACTATAATCTATAACTATACTATACTATTAGTATACTATACTATACTATACTATACTATACTATACTATACTATACTATACTATACTATACTATACTATACTATATATACTATACTATACTATACTATACTATACTATACTATACTATACTATACTATATACTATACTATACTATACTATACTATACTATACTATACTATATTATACTATACTATACTATACTATACTATACTATACTATACTATACTATACTATACTATACTATACTATACTATACTATATTATTCTATACTATACTATACTATACTATACTATACTATACTATACTATACTATACTATACTATACTATACTATACTATACTATACTATACTATACTTAACTTTACTATGTAATGCTATAGTCAAACGACTAGATTGTCTTATATTTAAACGTTCGTATTATAGACTTACGTCTGGTCAACATTATAGTTTAATAACTAGACTCTATTAAAGACTACTTACTATTAAAATTGATATTAGACTAGAATATAATTAGATTGTATTCTAGTCTAATAAGTTATCTGTTTTATAGTTTAACGTTTTCAATTATATTTGAGTCTAAAACTGTATAAAATTTCAGACTGTATTTATCTAACTCAGAGTGTCTGACCATTGGCAAAACAAACCTTAATGAGAGTACACACCTGGTTTTCAAATCCGTGTATACACACACATACACTAAAGTAAATAAATAAACACAAAACGCGTATATTTCTCAAATCTCTTTTTTTTTGTTGAAGTATTTTAAGAGTCATATTAAAAGTGAAAACATAAAACGCATAGTTAACATAAATTCACGATAAGTTTTCTTCTTAATTTTATATTTTTTCTTCATTCTTTCATACATTTTCTATCTCTCTGCGTGGCATTTTCTCTATGAAAAGCTTTATTTCATTTTATTTTATTTTATTGCTGTTTAGTTGTATTTCAACCGTAATGAAAATATTTAAGTGTGAATGTGTGTATTTTTGTATAATTGTGTGTTAAAGTTTTCATCTTTATTTCATTATTTTGTTAGTAGTAGTAGATGGAATCGTATGTATGTATAAGTATTTATTTGTATTCCTAATGCCTACTGCTGAGTTATAATTGCCACAGTTCAAACGCTTCAGTTGTTAACAAAACCTACACGCACTCACACTCACTCACACATTAAGACATATTAAATATATTTCTATTTCAGCTGTTTTTTACTTTTTTATTATTATTATAAGTATTTGTCTCCCTTTTATCCCTGTGGCTTCCCCTGCATTTATTTTCCTAATGATTCTTCAAAATGTGTAGAAAAAAAAACGAAGAAATAATTTTGTATTCATGTGGTGGAATGTTTTGAATTAAATAATAAAATAAAATAAAGTTGCAGCATGAAAACAGAGAGAGAGAAAATAGAAAAAAGATATAAACTAAGTATTCCAAGTACTCGTTTATGTACTTGCAACCAAAACAATTCAAGTAGAATACTCAACATTTTCAAAAGGATACATGTCTTCCTATTTTTGCTTAGCTATCGCATTTTCTTTCTTTCTATCCCTTTTTAATACATTTTTCTTATTTTTATTTCATTTTATTTTATTTATTTACATTTTATTCAACATCTCTTATTGTATTCTAGTGTACTTTAAATGTAACTTTCTGCTTTTTTTATACAAATATTTCTTCTTCTACTTTTTTCATTCATGCTGTTGATTATACTTAACTGGCCTTATCCTTGAATTCTAGATAAAAAAATGTAAGCACGTAGTCCTTTTTTAATTGCTCTAAAGAAAGTAAAATGAATGTATATTTAAGGTAACAATGGGTGAGATTATTTATATTCTCATTATCTATTTTAAATGCTTAAAGTCATTTTACTGGTACTTAAATCCACAATGGAAATGATTTAGTACTCTGGTGATAATTTTTGGATGTTTCAGGAATTTCAAAAGAAAAGTTGTTTAAATTAAGGAGAAAACAACTGGTTAATCCAATTATATAAAATAGAAATACTATAATTTCATTAGATACTTGTAAATTCTGAGTTAATTAGATACATATTATTGTGACCATCATACGAATGATCAATAAAAATATTTGGTTCAAAATTTATTAATCATACGTTTTGATGCAGAATCTGGTGCTTCACTTGTACACTTTAAACTGAGGTCTGTTATCTGCCATTGCCTAGAAAGTACTTTATCCAACTCCCGCGTTTCTATGGGTTTTCCTGATCATCCTTGATATTATACTTCATTGGAAAAAACAGCTTCTACAACAACTTTTGACCTTCAACTCGCCTATTACCAATACATCGTCTTTTTAGACCGACATGGTTCATTTAATATGCAGCATATCGTATGCACCGTAAATACAGCTCTAAAAGCATGTTTGCGACATTCGAGAGATGTTAAGTTTTTGGATGCGACAGTGACTGAAGGTAAAACTCCCTTTTACCCAACTTTGAGATCAATGAAGTTGACGAGCATTTACAGGTATTAAACATATGTTGTTCCTCTCTAGATTGTGGTAAATAAAGGTCTTTCCTGAAGGCTGAGGCATTGCAAGAATTTTACTTTTATTTTAATCTTCATTTTAGTAAAACTTTAAATGTATTGTTAACCTGTCAGTAATGGTCAAATACTGAAACAATGAAGTGACAAATTAACTGGGACATAAACCTTGATATTGAGACATGAAAGCTTTTATTTTTGTAGGAAACATATCACAAAGCAAACCTCATGATTACACTTGGAATCGCTTTGGTAAATGGGTTGAAATTCATATAACTTTACTAAATAAATTGTGTAAAAAATCAATATACATTTAAAAATGCAGTTTTCCCCATTGTGCGTACTTTTGCAGGTTCCACATACTTCTAAATCTTTAAAAAATTCCTGTGATCTTTTCTTGTATAACAATTTCATTGTGCAATTAAATATGTAAAAGATTAAAATTAACATTTTTTCTAACATCTTCTATTTAACACTTATCATTATTTCTTCTGCACACACACACACATACTTATAAACCAGATATCCTTTGAATGTAAATATCTGTTGGTTAGTTTTTTTTATTTCTTCTTTCATTTCTTCTTTTTTAAGATTTATTTTTTAATTATGCATAACATACCGTTTGTTGCAACCGTTTTAAGTGGATTTTATTTCATTTAACACAAACACACACACATATACACACATACATAAACAAAGTTTAAATGTAAAGGAGTTTAAATGTTTATTGTTAGGTTTTTTCTCTCTTTCTCTCTTTCTTTCTTCTACTTTTGTATCGTTCTATTGTGGTAAGAATTTACATATTTGTTTTTTTTTTGTAGTTTTTGTTGTACAACTCGCACTTTGTTGCACTGGTGTTGTAATAATTGCATTTTAACCGACCTTTAGTTAAATCAGACAACATTTTTGTTGTTAATGTTGTTGTTGGTATTGTTATTGTTGATTCAAGTATCAAGTAATAAGAGTCTTTTCTCATTCCATTTTAAGCCATTCAATGATTGTTGTTGTGTTTTGTTGTATTTGTAACAAATCTGTATATCTGTGCAAATGTATGTTATTTGTTTATTTGTCTTTATCCCTTTAGGCCTTATTAACGTTTATATATTTGTTAAAAGAGTATGTGTAAATTTAAGTCCTGCAGTTTTTTTAGCCAAAGGCCATAAACTCCACTACATGATAATCTCTCACTAATAATTCAAGTTAGCTGATTCCTAATTGAGGATATAGATTCAACAATGAAATATCCTTTTTGTTTCTAAAATAACCTTAAGTAATGATCATTTAAAGTTTGTAATTTCTAATATTTGAACATAAAATTTTGATGTTAAATTTCTTTATCGAAAATCACTGGGTTATTGTGTTCGCTCTCTCTCCCTCTCTCTAAAAGTTCATGTCCATATATTAGTATGAGTTAATATGATACCGGATACGTGTATAAGTATCTCTGGTGTATTGTGTTGATTTTGATTTCGATGCTGATGATAATATTCCTGATACTTGTAACTTTCATTATAATGATTGTTGTTGTTGGTATTGCTGTTATTGTTGCAAATTTATTTCGTAATCCCTTTTAACTAGTTGAGGGGGCATTTTGAACAATTATTATGTTTAGTGTATTATTTGTGTAAGTGTGTATGTATGTGTTTGTGTGTGTTTTCAATGACATCAGTGTAATTATATCATTTAAAGTTTTGATTTGTTTTTGCCAAATAATTCCATGGAGCTAAAAACGTTACCGATAATTAGTAACAACAAAATATTTACTAATTTAAACAGAACTTGAAATTTCGATTTTAATTAAAATTATCAACAACTTTATTATAATTTCAAGAAAATTCCAATAACATATTTTATTTAGCACTAATTTACGTTTTTAATAAAAATCCATAATTTTTATCGAAAATTAAAATTTTCACCAAAAAATTAAAAATTTTCTCAAAAATTCGAAATTAAACATTTATTTTTCACAAAGAAAATTAATTTTCTTCCAAAGTTTTATTAAATTTTTCTTAAATTCACATCAGTTTCCTGTTTGCCCGTTCCTTTTTAAACTAAAATTATAATACATTTAAAAATATTGTCTTTTTTAATCTATTATGAAAATGTTCTTATTTAAAATCATTTTATCGTTATTGAATATATATTTTTACCATTTAACTCGATATTTTGTTGCACTTGTTTTAGTGTTAAAAAAAAACATAAAATATTGATCCTTTTCTTTAAGGATTTGTTTAACAGTCTACACCCTAAAACTAAAATAGATGTTTTTTTGTTGTATTCGTTATTGTTATTTCAGCTCTTTATTTATTCATACACAAACACACATACATGCTTTTACATGATTCTGCTTGTTTTTCTTCTATTTCTTTTGTGTTAACAATTTTCATTGTTTAATGAAATACAAAAGCAAATGTTGATTAGAGTGGCTTCAAGGCTTTTTAAACGCAGTAAAATAGAATAAAATAAAAGTAGAGGAGAGTGGAACAGTGTGGGGGAGTTTGTTAGAGTATATGTGTAGAGGGGGTGTGTGTGCTTTGAGTTTTACTACATGCTTAAAAATAAAATAGTCTATCACTAGTTGTAGCTTTTCACATTCATCTACTCACTCACTTAAATATTTATTTTTAGTTACAGTTTGTTTTCGTTAAAATGAATTTAATTTCGTTGTGTAAGATAAGGGTTTGTCATTTTCCATAAATTAATGAATTTCAAGAGAATTTCATTGAATTCAATTAAAAATTCATTGTTTAATTTGGGTAAATATAGTTTATTGTATTTTTTTAATGAAATTTTTTGATATTGAGATTAAATATAAAGGACACAAGTATTTTCGAGTCTAATATATTCTATTGTCAAATTTTATCTTTTGTTTTTTACTAATTTATTCTTATTGTAATTTGATGTAAGATTTGTGAATCTTTACCAAAAAATCTGTCATTTATATAAGCTGCTAATATACATCTAAATAGTTCCCATTTTCTCGTATTTAATGTAGATTTGTAGATTTTTGTAAAATTATTTTCTATATAATATAACGCCATTTCAACGTAATGGGCAAAAATATGGAGGCGTATGGAGTATGAGTTATATTTGAAAATTTTATTAAGTATACGCTCCCGATTATGCTTTCAAAAAATAATATAAAAATAACAATAAGAGTGTTATAATCAGTTATGAAATACCATATACCACATTTTAGGTTACTTAATTTACCTACGGAAAAAATGAAAAGGCCCTCGTATAGCTACTCTGCTTATATTGAATTCATATATTCATAACATATGTATGAAATTTATGCGTTTTACATGCTGCATTACCGATCAGATTTGTTGAATGGTAATGCAAAAGTCGCACCAACGGTGACACTGATTGTATGGGAATATTCGAGTATCATATTTATCTGATTTCAATCAAATATGAATTCATTAGCAGCGTGTATATAAGATTTATCCGCATTAAAGTGAGGTTTATTGAAGCAATGGGATGTAATGGACCGATAGTTGTTTAAATAAAACTTTTCTTTGTCAAATTTTGTTTAAATCGTTTAATATTTGGGAATCTCATGGACTAAAAACCCCATTCCGTGGGGAACATTTGTATGGAACATATACAAAATAAATCAGTAGGCAAAATAATACTGCGGTGCAAAATTTCATTAAGATATCTTTATAACTGCGACCTGTACTTTGCGAAAAAGCTTTGCATCGGACGGACGTATTTGGCTAAAACGACTCAGAAAAGTGATTCTGAATCGAACAGTGATACTATTTTTAGGCCTGTTACAAATATTTGAACAAACACATAATAACTTGGTGGTGTAGGGTATAACAAGTAAAAATTCTATTTTCAATTGTGACGAATCGTTAACACCCTCCACCCATCACATTATTGAATTTTAATCTAATTATTCCATCTCTTAGTTTTTTTTTTTAATCTTTATAAGCTTTAAACTATATTCCTTAAAGTAGTCTTACGTGGTATGAGAAACCATTATTAGTTTCACAAATTAGAAATAATTCGAAAATATTTAAGAGTTTAATAAGCTTAAGATATTTGCATCTTACAGTTTTCTAATTATTTGAATTTGGATTTTCAATTTTCAGTTATTTCAAGATAATTCCGAAAGAATTAAGTTATATGTTCTTAAATCTCAAAACTTTAAAGCGGAATATAGTTTTGGAAGCCTCGTCATGTTTCTAATTGTTTGATTTTGGCTTTATCCGGACCTCCAATAAATGTAGGATTTATAAGCAAAAAACAAAAGAATTCATTATTTGGAATTTTTCTTAACATTTTAGATTATTTTTATAGATACAAAACAGTACATCACAAGATTCCTATGGTTCCACTAACTGATGATCAAAATTTTACAATTTTGCATTTTGAAAAAAAATTTGAATTAAAAAAAATTGAAAATAATTAAACTTCTTTAAAAAAGATCTCCATTGAAATTTCCTCTAAAAACAGAATTAAAGATAAAAATATTGATTATACATCATTTCATCATTCCCGTTTTGTACTTTAATCAAAAAATTAACTACAGTCTATGTAAACAATATTTCAGCACTTAGTACTCGCATATGAGTTTAATAGTAAAATAACAATATTTACACACATACATCACCATCATCATCACTACAAACAAAAAAAAAAAAAACTCATATACATGAAAAATAATATAAAATAACAAATAAAATAATCATAAAAAACAACAACAAAATATAAAAATAAAATATAATAAAAAAGATAAAAAAAACTGAAGAAAAGAGAGCACTTTAAACTTTTCAATACTGTTAATTTGTTACAACACCCTAAGTGGAAGTGTGTTGAGAGAGAGAGAGAGAGAGAAAGCAACACATAGAGATGGTTAGAGTAGGAGTTTGTAGGACGAAAATTTGCGTTGGTGTAGTTCTATATGTGTGAGTTTGGTTATGCCAAAATAAAAAATTGATAATGTTGATTGAGGTACACACAGACATGCACCAACACATACTCCCTTACATACCACCACTTATCATACAGCCATACATAAATACTCGTATTGTACATAAAAGTCTGTTAGTGCTTAAAAGAAAACTTTAACAATAAACATTATAATAAAATTCATCTCATATTAAAATTATTATGTATGTTTTTACGGCTTCTTCTTCCTCTTCTTTTACTTCTGCTTTTGCTTTTTTACTCCCAGTTCTCTGTCTCTGCTTGTTTTTAATATTATTTCCACCTTTTTCCTTATTTTTTTTTAAATGTAGTAGTGCTTCTTATGCCACAACTACTACTTGTGCATTCATATGCAACCATAAGCCGAAAATAGTTGTTGTGGTTGTAGTTGTCTTTTGTTATTTTTGTTTTGTAATTGTTGCTGCCATTGTAGTTGTGCTGGTAAAACTGTTACTTGTTGTAATGTACTGTGGGTAAAAAATACAAAGAGAAATGGAAAAATATAATTGCATTCTGATTAGTACATCCAATACTAATCAGAATATCAATAATATATTAAGTCTTAAAACACGATATTAATTGGGAGTCATACTAAAACGACATTTTTTTGTCCAACTTCGGGAGAATTAAAAAAGACTGGATTGTAGAGAAAGGGGAAGGATCTGTGTATGTTTGAACATTATGTTGTGTGGAAAATATTACTATCGGCTACTGTGTGCCAAAACAGCTTTTAATCTCAATACGTTGACATGCCCGCCGGTATAAATATCGATTTCTGTCTTGTATTATTACATCGCTTAGCAGAAATGTTCATCCTTAGTAAAATCCTTATACATATGAGATTTAAGTTTAAACTATTCTTTCATATATTTTAGAACAGATAACATTTCTCTTGATCTAAGGTTTGATTTAAGGTTTAAAAATATATGCGATTTCGAAAAATTTAAAAAAAATTTGTAGATACATAAACGTGATTAAATTTTGCAAGAGATGATGCAAAAGGAATAAGAAAGAATCCTTGGCCACAAGAAAATCAGATGACGATAACAAAAAATATCTGAAGTTTGATATTAATATCAAGGGATTTTCCCCAAAGCATTGCAGTGATCTTTATGGAGGCGTACAGTGTTCTTGGATTTAAAGGGTAATATTCGAATAAATCCGTACCGATATATATAGGTTGTACATATAAATTGCTAACGCTCATATATCACCGACGAAATTGAATTTTCGGAAATTTTCATCCTATATAATCTGCGTTCACATATAAGTCGGATATCTATGACCATTGAATCATTTCCACTTGCTCCACCGAAAATTCAATTACCATGCAAATCTTTCAACTCTAAACACAGATTGCGATATGGTTTTCGATGTGTGGTTTGGACCGCAAGATGATATTCCACAGTAGATTTCTCAGGCCATGATATGCGAAAAATTCAAATATTTCTAAATCTTTGTCTTACCAAGTTACTGGTCGTGAATTGTACATGATGACACGATGTGGGAGCAAACAGTACAATAGGAATTAGCAGTTAAAATAAGATTTCCATGGTCATGGATTAGCTTCTCTCTAAGAAAGCTGACTAATGACATCTTCAGAATTTCTTTAGTTTCGAAACGAAGAAGGGGGTTGTGGCACAGACATTTCATTGTGACCTTATACTATTTGCAGAATAAGTGAGAACTTATATTTAAGTCCTCACTTTTGCGAAAGATGAAAATATGCCACAATTAATTCTGTATTGGTTCAAATCTGCTTCTAATTCCTTCGCGGCATTAAAAATGGAATATCAAAGTTAATATAACCGTTGCATCACTTGAGGTATGACAATTTATACAGAATCAGTTGAAGTTTCGAATCTATAAACTTCAAAAATTATAGACAATTTTAGGCCCCCTCGTTTTCAGTGCAGCACCTTGGGCTTTCTGGCATTTGTAATACTTAGGACTCTAATATATTTCTATGAAATGTTCCTTAATCCAAGTAGCAAATCTTAAGCTTTTGAATTATTTCCAAAAATTTTAGATTCCATCCCATTGTGTGTTGTATAGCAGCAATAGCGTAAAAAGTACGTGGTATTGGTTGGAGTACAAAAACAAATAAATTGTGATAAAAACTTGCTTATGCATTTACATATACACTTTTAAATATATAACTGTGTGTGTGTGTGCACTTTCATATTGTCAAGTGAAGGGCGTCAATGTGCATATTATTCAAGTGCTGGTGTTAACGAAAGAAACTTTGTCATACAATTTTATGGTGATGATGAAAACCTACAACGACTCAACTTCAACTCAACTTATTTTTTTATATAAATATTGGTTTGGTATGTAAGCGTGGGTATGTGACTGTGGCAATATTTACTTCTTGCCTACAATAAAAAAGAAACCTAAGAGGAGCATGTAGATACTTGATTTTCTAGCAGATTTTTTTTATCACAAAATCTACTTCACTTACTGTGATAACAAAAAATATATATTTTTTTTTACAGCGACAACAACAATAACAGCAATATTATCTACTTATTTTTGGTAAAAAAATATGTTTTATACATATGTTCAGGCTAATAATGCACGTGCAACATTATAGTTTGTGACTCTAATTGTAGCACTTCAACTCATGTATTTTATCCTCCCAAAAAAAGTACGTTCTAATAAAAGTTTCAATTGAAATATGAATTTTCGACATATTCCAGCCATCAGAGAGGAAGTCAAGTGCAATAAACGTAACAACTTTACAGCTAATTAGGATTTTGTGGCATTTAAAATAGTAAAAATAAAATAATTTTGTGGCAATTTAAAAAGGTTTAAGTGAAACCAAATATTTTGAATAGAAAATAGTTTCGTAAATTAAAATAAAATAAATAAGTAAGAATATTATAGTCAGTCAAGCCCGACTATCTACTACCCTACACCACAATATTGGTTATAGATAACAAAATTAATGAACGAGCCTCGTATGAATTGATTTTCTGATCTATGCTTACTTGTGCAATACAATATTGTGACACTAATATTTGTGTGAAATTTATCTGGAAAGTTATATGGAAGCTAGAAGAAATTATAGATCGACCCTCGTATAATTTCGTACATCGATTTCTTGCTTATACTTATCTTAATTTAATCAAGTTTTATTACAATATCAACGTATATATGAGATTTATGAACTTTAAATTGATATATGAAAGGGGGCTTGTATGGATCCTTAAGAAGGACTCTCGCATGATTTGGCATATCGTTTTAGAAAATGATAGGACTTATTTTTGCGAAATTTCGTTTAAATTGCTTTATAATTAGCACTTGTATGAGCTTAAAACCTCATTTCAAGAGAACATATGTATTGACCGAACATGGCCAATTTCAATAGGCTCTCTCCCTTGGCCGAAATAATAATACGTACCAAATTCCATCAAGATATCTAAAAGATTGAGACCTGTAGAGTATTTACAACGTTTACATGGACAGACAGCCAGCCGAACGGACAGACGCATTTACATAAAACCCCAACCTCCTTCGGTAGTGTAGGGTTTAAAAATAATTAAATATAATTAAATTTAAAATATTTTTAGTTTTAAACATTTTTTTCAAATTCTATAAAATCTGAATCCTTGTTTTAATACCTCAAGTTAACAGTATTTGAGATTCTTGTTTCTTGTGTGTTTTTCTTAACCAGATAACATGTGTCTTTATGTCTTATTCTGGTCCTTCCTTCGTTTATAAGATTAATGTATTGGTCATGTAAATAAGTTACTCTTAGTTGCCTGTAGTGTCCTTTTTAGGGATTTTACATATCATTATCATGTTGGTATGAGTAATTGAGTACCGTAGGTAATATTTAGGACATAATACAAATCATATTTATGGAGGCCTTTTCTTTGGAGTTTGACTGTGTGTGTAGTATGAGTGGAAAATTTAAGTACTTGGAAGAATACCGAAGCACAATAGAATAAATATGTGAATTAGATAAAGTAAAGTAGTTAAATTGGATAAAGGGTGTTTAAAGAGGATTCAGGTTAATCCTAATTGGCAAAATTATCTAATTTTGTAATCGCGTATTTTTTTTTATTTCATTAGAATTTTAATTTTTACGTTATTTTAAATATGAAATGTGGTTCCATTGCGTATACTTAATATTTTGATAGTATTTAGTAAAATATTATCAATCATACGTACATATTAATTAAACATTTTTGCATTTATTAGATTGTACTTACATTAATTTTCTTTATCTTATAGCTTTCTTATCTTAACAATTCGGATGGTTTATTATATCTTGCAATTGATTTAAAAGTGTTTTGTTTGCAAATTTTCATAAAAATTAGCATAAAGTAAAAGATAATTAATATTTATAGAATGTAATTTTTATTACTTATACGCAAGTGAAATACAGATCACAAAATAGTGCATTTGTATATTTGGAAAACTGTTTCACAGAGAGATTTAGTTTCAAGCCAATTATTCTTCTTTTGCCTTGAAATTAAATTGAAATGAAACGGTTTTGGCTTGGACACCATGGATATCTTCTCAAGGATACTTTAGAAAACAGAAAACATGTGCCTTTCTGTTAGAGAACTTTCCTAAGAATTATAAAAGTTTCCTGCTTTTGTTAATAACTCGTTAATTGGCTTCCCATTATTCATTTTGATGAAACTTCCAATAAGTTTTGCAAGAAGTACAATTTGTTTTTTCTTAAATTTTTTAATAAAAGTTATGTTTTAGTAAAAACTAAAATTTTCCAATAAAAGTGAAATTTTAAAAATTTATTTAATTCATAAATTTTAATTTCATAAAAAATTTCATTTTTAATAAAAATTCAAATTTTTTATTAAAATTTCAAACTTTTACTGAAAAGTCAAGCTTTTAACTTCAAGTATAGTTTTCATAAAAAAAAAATAAATTTTCAATAAAAATTCAAACATTTATTAAAAAAAAAAAATTTTAGTAATAATTTTAAAAATTAGAATTTTTATAAAAAAATATTTTTTTGAAAATTAGGATTTTTTAAGAAAATTTTAAATATTAATAGAATTTAATTTGAATAATTGTACTGAGAATTTCAATTTGAAATGAATATTTTATATTTTGTTACAACTTTTAATTTTAGTTTTTAGTGAAAATTTTAATTTCTGGTAAAAATTTTAATTTTTAGCGAAAGCTTTAGTGAATTTTTTTATTTTGATGAAATGTTGTATTTTCAGTGAAAATTATAAAATTAAGTAAAAATTTCTATTTTTAATAAAAATTTGAAATCTGTTTGAATTTAAATTAAAAATCGGATTTTAAGCGTAAAGTTTTAATGAAAATTGAAATTTTTAGTGAAATAAGAATATTATTTTTTTTTTTGAATTTATATTGTAAATTTTAATTTTTAAGTGAAAATTTGAATTTTTAGTGAAAGTTTAATTTTTAGTTAAAATTCAAATTTTTAATTTTTTACAAAATTTTTAATTTTTAATAATTTTTTATAAAAATTAAAATTTTTGCCAATTATGAATTCTTTTAATAAAAATGTAATAATTAATAACTAAAATGTGCAATTTTTCTAATAATTTAATTTATAATAAAAATTAAAACTAAATTCGCTAAAAATACAAAATTTTATTTTTTCTCAAAACGCAATTTTTTAGGAAAAAAAATCTGTTCATTCATTAAAACAACAATCCGAAAAAATCTAAAAAATATCGCGTACAATCTAAGCGCAAAAACAAACCCAGATGAAACTGATTATGTCGAATCGACTATTTCATTTAGTCTCCACAAAACAACTTATAAAACTCTTAAATAATTAATAAATAGAAAAGTTGTATGTCAAATTTTCCGAAAATTGGTATGTCAGAACTTAATTCCAAATGTCGTTTTAAATTAAGTCTTTGATCGTTTCTTAATATAAATCTATAAATCGTTACTCGAAATATCACAAGAGTCGTCCTGTAATTTCTTAAATCGTTTTTTATTTTCGCAACCCATTTTGACTTTCAATTTTCGCCAAAGCTCTTTCTCAAAGTTGTACTTTTTTCAGTGAAAATTGAACTTTTAGTTTTCACTTTTGTTCAAAATAGTATCTGTGATAAAAATTTTGATTTTTTGCATAATTTTGCAATTTCGTTAAAATTTTTATTGTTACCATTATTATTGCCAAATTTATATTTATCGCCAAATGTTTTTTGTGTAAAACTTTATTATGCAAAAATAGTGTTTTCCTAAGAATTACATTTTTATATTTTTTTTACTAATTTCCAATTCACCTTCAAAATTATCTCTTAATCACCCTGTATTAAATGTTTATAAATTTGAATGAATATTTGCCTTATTTCTTTTGTATTTCTGTCTATTTTAAGAATAATTATACATCTAACTCACACACACACACACACATACACTCCCCAACATAAGAACATCCATACATAAGTTCATCCATACAAACATACACCGTTTGGTCATTTGTCATTTAAGGTATAAATAAAATACTCACATAGATACTCTAACATCCTCTTTCGATTATTTCCTGTTAGTATTTCTCACACATGTAAACATATAAAACTCATTTTCATATACACTCTCTCACACAGTTATAGATATACGCCTCGTTGATCATTTATCTAAATTTATATTGGTTTGACTTGATTCAGGAACTTGAAGTGTGTGTTTATTTCCATATATAAGTTGATATGTTTGCACATGTGTATGTATGTGTAGTGTAAATTACTGTGTATTTCACATACAACCTGCATTTTCTATTTATTTTTGTTGTTGTTGCTGTTATTGTGATACTTGTAGTGAAATACAGGTGCTTTTATACAATTATTTGTACACACACGGACACACACGAACAAAAATACATGCATATTTATTATTTTCCATATGTTTTGTGTCCTTTTGCCATATAATGAGAATATGGGTTTATGTATGTGTATGAAAATAAGTATGTATTGGTGCTGCAAAAAGTATTAAATTTAATGTTTATATATGTTTGTATGTGTTAGTTTTATGTTTTCTATTGTTGAGTGAATGAATATGTTTATACATATTTATGTACATTGTTGTTATTTTAAATGTTTTACATGACAACAACAAGATGTTTTTATGTAAATTTTTTTCATATTTATTTTATTAAAAATTTTATGAAAAAAAAATAAAAATTATATAAAATTTATATGATAACAAAAAAGAGTTTTTGTTTGTGATTTCTCTACATGTTAATTTAATTAATAGAAAGTTTTCATAAAAATACTAAAAGTAGTTTTCCGTCTATTTTACTAATCAATTTATTAATTCTAAATAGTATAACGAATGATGAAATATGAATATGATACAAATATCGCAACATACAAGAACCTGTCACAGTTGTTTAAATACATACAAAAATTATATAGTTCAGAATCTACAGCATTTAGGGTACCGCACTATGTATAATAATCTTAACCACAAAGTTTAAATTTTCTTATCACGGCATTTTCCATTTGACCATTTCTCTAATACTTGAAAGACGGTGAATCATTGCGACACGGTGTTGAATCTGCCTGAACACCTGTAAGACGTTTGGCAAGCAAAAATGTCGAGACCCTCAGATTTGCTGTATATATATATTGAATTCTTTTTAAACTCTTCCGTTACTAATGTTAAATCCAATGAAATTTTAAAATTTAATTGCACACACTTAAGTTTAACTCAGAATCATCTTCTGAATCGATTTAACGATGTCGTCCGTCCGTCTGTCTGGCTGGCTGTCCATGTAGATTATGAACATTGGTACATGTTTTTCTTGGTAATTTAGAACTCGAAAAACCAAGGTAATGATGATTTCAAGTCCTACGTCCGGAATTCTCAAACACATGTCATCGCTATGAACTTTCTGAAATTTTGAATTTTATATAGTTCGTTATTTGTACTTAAACTTATTAAAGGGTTTTTATCAGTTGAAGAGCTTTGAAGCCAGTTCAGTTAAGGTTAAGTTGTTAATGAACTCGACCTACTGAAACTAATGAAAATGTCAATTCATAATTCCATAGGGAGAAGAGCAGTATTAACAATTCATAATTCCATAGGGAGAAGAGCAGTATTAACAGTTTTTTTGTAATGAATCTCTGACTTTTGCAGTTATTTGAGAGCGCAAAGCTTTGGCTAAAATATCTCACATTCTGTGAATCGCCGAAGCTATATTTTGCGCAAAATGGTGCACTTCTAGCAAAGAGTAATTTTGATCACGAAATTCTTTTTTTTTATACCAATTCATTTTTCCATTATAATTAAGTTTTCTATTCCTGTTTACTTAATATGATTTCCAGATTTCTCCAACTGCAATAATCGATTCAATCCTCGATAATGTCTCAAATTAAAATAGGATTTTGAAATAATAGGGAAGTCCACTACAAAGCTTTAGATAGTACACTTTTCTATAGTCGAAATCTTTAAATGTTGAGTACTTCGACATGTCTATTATTCGTGGTGGTGGACTTTTATGCCGTACTATCATCAATGTTTTCGACAAAATAAATTTGGCTTTCCTACTTAAAGATATTTTTATGCTTTAAAGTTTTCATTTTTATATACTATTACAATTGGTGAAGAGAGTATATTCCGATCCGTATGTAAAACTAAAAAGGAATCAGTTGGGATACCACAAAGCATATTTGTACATAATTTTCCATCACATCAAAATCTCAGTCGATTTATATTTGTCTTTCTGTTTGATGTTAGCGTGTTTTCTTCTCCCTCTCCCTCACTCTCTCTCCCTCTCTCTGTTGACATAGATCAATGAAATTTACCATTGTCCTGCACAGACTATTTGGCAATTTTTAAAAATAACGCATATCCAAAGCGTTTTTTGGCAATTAATGTGTAATTTTGTAAACCATCAGAGAATATATTAATGAAATTTGGTTTCCTCTCAAAATGAAGGGTGAACTTGGAGCAAAGTCCTGTTCACAACCCCTATTGAAATTTCGTCAGTTTGAAGTTTTTTAAGTTCTCAAGTTTCTAAGCTCAATTTATAATTTAATTATCTAATAACATATGTGAGCTTAAACGTTTTTTCTGTCAGCAGGTCCTTGTAATGACAGAGAATCAATTAACTAAATAATAACGAATTTTTATACGCGATTTTAATGGATTGAGATATTGGCATTTAAGCATGCAAAACGTTTTTAATTCTCTAATTCATAATCCGTAAAGAATTGTGAATCTTCAAGTTCTACAATTATTTTAGTAGATTTTGCCAACTAAAATAAACTTATTTTGAAACCGACTATTATCTTCAAATTTTAACTGAATTAAAGTCTTTGGCGATTTTTATTTTGGAAGAAAATTAATAATATTTAATTTTGGCAGTTTACATCAGATATAAATGAATCTTTCAACTAGAAAATATCAAAAAGGTTTGTCTGGAAGAGATGGTTTGGGTGCATTTTCTTAGCATAAATAAGGTTTGCTAATAAAAAAAATTGAAAAATGGACAAATCTTTATATCTGGATATATTATGAACAACCAAATGGACCCATTCGCTTAATAGTCAATTTAATTCTTTAAATAGTTTTAAACTTCAAAGTTAAAATTCTTGTAATCATGCGTAATTTTGATAAAATTTTTTCAAATTAATGGAAACAACTTATTTGCAACAAAACTTTCTATAACATTAAATATTTTAGAAAACTTAACAGACACACACATACACACATAAAGATCAACCGGAAAATGATTTTTGTATTATTTGAAAAATATGATTTTTTTTTAACATCAAATAAATATTTACAACTGTTGATTTTATATGTTATAATCGTATGTAAATCAGATAGAGGTTTCAGACTCATTATAACACTTTGTGATGTGAATTTTTTTATATGTATTTACATTTTGTTGCAAGGTCATTAAAATTGGACACTATTCAACATTATGGAAATATTATGCCAACAACGAGAACACCAACAATAACAAATACGTGCATTAACAAACAAAAGCAGTAATAATCCAAATATACATACACATAAATATATAATTACACAAATAGGCACATACACATATACACAGATACATGTAAATATACATAGAGTTTAAACAGAAATATCAAAAAGCCAATATGTGAAGACTATAAACATACACATACATTAAAACACATACTTATGTACATGTATGCAAAAATATGAACATTTAAATATATTTGCATTTGTATTTGTATGAACGTAACCAAAAAACAAATAACAACTACAAAAACAACAAATTTGTTTATAAATTCATTTATTCATTCATTTGTATGTGAAAAAAGAGAAAACCATAAAGAGGTCATATAAACATTGGTTGCTCTTTAAAATGACAGGTTAATACTTTTGTTGTTATTGGCTGTTTTTGGCATCATCTCTATTATATATGCATGTATGTATGAATGTGTGTTGTTGTATATTTGTGCTCATAAATATATTTAAAGAATGTGGAAAATTGGTTGAATTTGTGCTAATTATAAAATTCAACATACGTTTTATAAAAAGCGAACCAGAAATAAGGAAAAAAATTAAATAAAAAATAAATAAATTATCAAAAATAACAACAATAATTAAACGTAAAAATAGTTGTAAAAACAATTGAACAATAAGAGAAGAAAATGCAAATCATGATAATAATTGCAATGAAAAGTAATGTTGAAAAGAAAAATTGTATCTCGTTTTTAAGCTGGAAAAAAAACTTTATTTTACAAAAATTTTAAAGTTAAAAATTTAAAATTAAACATTTAAATATCAAGTTTTTTTTAACATTAAAATAACAAAATTTTAACTTAAAATTTTGGTATTTAAGTAATTTTTATGAAAAGTGATCTTATTTAATATTAATCATACGTACCGTTGGACAAAATCACTATGTTCCCTATAAAGAGAATATAACAGAGAATTGAAAAAGTGTAAGATTAGGCTGAACTTTCGAAATCTCTATGCTCTTCATTTTAATATTTTCAATAATGTTTAATTTAAAATTTTAAGTACAAGAGATTTCCTTCATGCAAGTAAAACACATTGATCTTCTGCCTCAACATGATTCTAGGACAACCAGAAATTCCTCTACAAATTAAACCATGAATGTCTGCAAATAGCTGACTGAAATATTAAATAAAAGAATTACAATGACTTCTTGCACACATAATCTGACTACTTTAGGATCATATTTGGCAAATTTTTTATGACAATCTTCGAATAAAATTCAGAACTAAATATGGATATATGTGCACTGAGCAAAAGTACAGTACAGTAAAATTTCCTGTAAAGTAAAAAAAATAGTTTCTTTTCACAAACGAAATTCTTTTTTCTATGGATCATCAAAAAAATCGTTTAATATGCAATAAGGCGTATGATTAATTTCGTATTAAAAAATAAAAAATATTTATCATACGTCACCGTTACAGTTATTTTTTATAAATTATAATGATTGATACTAGAATTGCTGGAGGGATTAAAAATGCTTTTATGAGAAATTAAATATTTTTAAATTTTCCTCTTAAAATTTAAATTTTCACTAAAAATTCAATTCTTCACAAAAAATTTTAAATTTAAAAACAAAATAATTTTTTACTACAAAATTCAAATTTTAACAAAAGAAAATCAATTTTTTACTAAAAATTTAATTTTTCATTAACAATTCCATTTTTTCACTAAGAATTCAATCTTGATTTAATTCTTCACTAACATTTTTTCTTAAGGATTTCGTTTCTTTCTCTAAAAATATATAGTTTTTCGCTTGAAAATCAATTATGACGAAAAATTTATTTTCCTAAAAATTATTTTTTTTAATAAAAACGCAGAAATTTCAGAATATTTCGTTTTTTCTTAAAATATATTTAAAAAATTGATTTTTCACTTAAATTTTTATACTAAAAAATGCATTTTCACTAAAAAGATTCGTTTATAATTAAAAATTTCAAATTCATATTTTTTAATTAGACTGGAACAAAGCAAAAATGTTTTGACAGCCATAAAAGAAAAATTGTTTTAGAAATTAATATAAAAAGTAGGATCAAACGCAAATCCACTTGAATGATTTGTTTACTCAGACATTAAATTTTTTAATTTAGAAATGTTAACTTAAATTAGAAATTAAAATTTTTTAATCGGAAATTGTCGGTGTGAAAAACATTGCTGCAGCGATATATCTGTTTATTATGACGGCTTTTAAGGAACTGTTAGGTCTCAGGCTCACATTATGTTATCCATTCCTGTAGTAAAAAATGAATAATATTATACAGATAACAAATTTATTAAGGAAAATTGTATGCTTTTGTAATTGAGTTTCGAAGGCGTATATATATATTTGTGAACCGTCGTATATAGAAGGGCCATATGATTTTCTTTTAAAAGTAGAGCAATCCAAAAAAGGATTTAATTGATCTTTGTGTGTTTAGAAATTCCGAAACTTGTCAAAAATTTAATGAGCAAATAATTGTGTAAATAGGTGAGATTTAAATTACCTGCACTAAATTGCAGAAACTGATTTTGGTGGGCAAAAATGTCCAGAGCTATAAAAGGTGCTATGGACGGCATTTTGAGAAGGTAGAAAGTTTAATTTTAAAACAACGCTTCAAAAAATTAAAACAATAAAAGCCCTGCGTATGATTAATATACTTCATACATCATAAAATATTTATCATACGTCACCATTATGATAAGTTTACGTTGATTAAAATTAGTATTTTATAATGGTACAGAAAAACAAATTTATACATTATAAATAAATATTATTTTAGTTTTGAGCCAAACTGGCCACCCTAATTGACTTGGTATCAAACTTACTTAATCGCCATTTATATAAAATTTTTAAAGCACTCAAATCCAATCAAATAATTTAATACTTGTTTCTAAATATAGATTATAAGCAAAATCATATTATATTTTATCGATAATCAAATATTTAATAACCCCTGTTAAAAATAGACATTTGAATATCAAAACAACAAATATAGATATTCCGGCAATTTTAAAACGCATATCCGTTTCCGTAGCAATATTTATATATAAAAATATATACAAATAAAATATGTATAAGAGTGTTTGTATTTGTGTTTTTATAAATAAGAAAAAACAAAAAAATACAATATTTTAATATTTACCATTCGGTTTTCAAATTTTTTGTTTTTATATTTCAAGTTTTCGTATGCAGTTGAAACAAAATTGTTTAAATTTAAATTTCCAATTAGTGTTGGCCAAAACCAACTACTACAATAACAACGAAAACAGCAAGTTCTAGCGGCTATGGCAAAACAATAAATACTAACTAATAGACACATACACACACATACGCTCATACATGCATTTCCATTGATTTATATGTTTGTAAACTGTAAGATGAAACCATGATATATTGATTCATGCCTAACAATCAATTCTACATAATAATCTTTTGCATCGGCTGCAATAAATCAAACAACTACACATGCACTCACAACTTGAACAGAAAGAGATGGAGAGGGAGGGAGAGGGAGATAGAGAGTGGCAAAGGGAGTGTTACAGTTCTATTGGTGAGAGTATACTAAAACACATAAATGTTTACTAATAAAAAACAAAAAGACTACAACGTTAAACAAACAACACTGACAACACACAACGACGACATATACAATTGTTTTAAACAGATCAATGTATATACATATACACTCACATCAACTCAAAAGAAATATATATATAGATATAGAAAATATATATATGTATGATATCCATTTGTTGGCTAGCACGTGTGTAATCTCAGCCAACACATTAATACCCTCTCGTTTACTTTTGCTGACTAGTTAAGACCAACAACATCAACAAACAACAACAAAGAGCAGCAGTAACAATAATAATACAAACCATTAGTATCCAACTACTTATACCGCGTTCAACTACAAATTTAAAAGAATAAACAACAACAAGAATTCAACAATCATTTCTCAAACCACAATTTTCTCCTACAAAATACGCAAAAATTCTATTTATACTCATTTTATATCACAAACACTTACACATACTATGGCATTTGTATTGTATTTGGTAGACATACTCAAGGGAGAGGAAAGTCTCATGTGAAGGCGATTGATTTAAGTAGTTAATGGGGATGTTGTTTGTTGTTGTTATTTGCAAAAGTGAGGCGGACAGACGTCAGTAATGTGTGGTCGTATAGAAAAACAAATTGATTTCACATTCAAATCTAAAATAAACAATTGTATGAGCAATCAAATCAACTTCTTTCTCCCCAGCGTCCCTCACCCTCCATGCCATTTTTGTGTGTGTTTGCATATGAGGTTTCAATTTCCGAATTTCTTTTAACAATTTAACTAAAACCAATATGACCAAAGAAATGTAAGTACAAAGCTAGAAGGAGGAAGGACAAAAAAATGGCAAATAGTATTTTTTTTTGCGGTATGCACAGTGGGCAGGAAGATATTTCTAGTATCATATGGAATATGTTAAAATTTTTGGAGTTAAAGTGTAAATAAAATTTCTGAAATCGAATTGTGAAGTGCAGGGTAAAAAAGTCTTTGATCGAATCTGCAAAATGACTTGTTTTTGGACCGAATTCATTCATTCAGTTAATGCAAATTTTTGCGTTTGACTTCTTTATTAAAATCACGACATCATTATCGCACGAATAGGTGCTACAATGTTGATATTAAATTTCTCAAATTGTTGTCAGACTTTCCCGCAAAGCTACCAGCGTTTGTGCTGGTATTAGTAACATACAGAAAAAACGGTGTAACATACACCTTTAAGTATTACCGTTTCAATACCGAATTAGAATTACTTTCTCATTTCATTTAACGTAGTCTTGCCCTAGATACACGATTGTCTATTTTAAAGTCCTTTTGTATAAGGGACTTTTTTGTACAATTACTGTTCCCCTATAATATACCTTGTGGCGATTACTTGGGTGTTATCAATGTATCTTATCGGTTTACTAATTATTTTGTGGACTTCAATAACTATTGCTTGCATACACAAATGCCCGACTGTCTCATTACTGTCTCTTTTACTGTCTTTCTATGACACTTTTGTTTGCGATGAATGGATATATTTTCGATTTAAAAATTCCCAAATATCAACTCATTTTTAAGTTTTATTTTCATTATATAAATCTATGAATTCTCAGTTTAAGCTTGTGTGTGTTTATGTCATCAATTGTGACAATACATGTACAAATGTGTCTAAATGTTTGTAAGTATAAAAGATTAGATCTTCATGGTCGATCAATAGGATTTACAAAATCGTCAACAGGAGAGGACTCAAAAAAATGTATAAAAATAACAACAACAAAGTCAACACCAAAACAATTTACACAACATTTATTGTTGTTTTATAGATTTTTTTCTATTTTTGTTTTTTCTTTTTCATCTATTTTTTTGTTTCTGTTTGTTGTCATCGTAAAAGTGGGCAACAACAACAACAGGAACTACAAAAGTATAAATAAATTTTGTAGTTGTTGTAAATTTTATCCTTATCCTTATTATGTGTGAAATGTATTAGTGTTTAGTGGTTAGAATTTTTTTGTATTAGAGATGATTGTTATCGCAGAACGCATAAATATATAAAAGTGACCATTATACTGAGTATGTGTGTTTATATGTGTTGTGTGTGTATGTGCTAGGATATTGGCAAAGTGATGGTGTTAGTTTATAGGATTTTTTAAACATAAAAAATACACACCCACGTTTGGATTTTCACACTAAAAAAACATAAAAATTTATACAACAAAAAGGCAAAATCTTGACTTAAGACAACAACAACAATAAATACAATAAATGCGAAGAGAAAATATTAGCACCCAACAACTACAACAGCAACATCAACACAAAACAAGTTATTTAGTTTGATGATAATGTGAGCATACGTTTTTCTATCATTCAGCGTCCATGTGTGTATGTGTGTGTTTATTGAAAATCAATTGATTGAAGGTTTTTTTTATTAGACAAATAAAACTAAACCGACACTTGTCAAAATTGTTATCTTATTAGATTTTTGTTCATCTCATCTTCCTCCTCTTAACATTTTTTCTTTCGCTTGTGCTCCTCTATTTGTTAACTTGTTTGTTTTTATTACTCTCATTCTTTGGTTTCTTCTATTTCAATTTCTCTATTTGTGAAATCATTTCGCTTTGTTGTTGTTTTCTTTCTTTTCCTTTTTTGGCTTAAGTTCCTTAAGATTTCTTAATTCAATAAAATGAAAGAAAAAGATTGTAATTTGGGTAAAATGTTTTTATTATTATTGTTGTTCTTGTATTGATTCTCACTTTATAGCAACACAATCGAGAAATTGTCTTTAATGCTTCTATTGAGACACTTTTTCAATTACTTGAAGCAAATTTAAATTAATTTAGATTCCCGAAAGATTATTTCAAAAAGAAAAAACTTTATTATTCATTATTATTGTTGTTGGATGGCCGGAGGGGAATTATTTATGAAATTATTTTTAAGTAAACTAATAAGCGCTTTTTTCCACGATTACGAGAAAAGTATTAAAATTCTGATTATGAAGCTAATTTGGATTAAGAAGAATGTGTTAATAATAAATTATTGATACATTTTTGAATTTGTTTTTGGTAAATATTTATTCGTAAGTTTAAAGTCAAAGAAAAACCAAATTGACTTATAAACATAACGTTTTTGCTAATTTTCGAGATTTTGGTTCTAAAACATTTTTTATGGCGAGTTATGTAAATTAAAGATAATTCTTACTATAAAAGTGAGATTTTTGTAAAACAACGAATTTTTTATATCAAATTGAGTTTTCAGATAAAATTAGATTTTTATTATTAAAGCGGGTTTTTAGTTTAAACGCGAATTTTAGGGATAAAAAATTTTAGTGTAAAGAAGTTTGCTTTGTAGTATAAAATTAGTTTTTATACTAAAATTGTATTTTAGTGCCAAAAGTGTTTTCACACTAAAAGAAAAGTAATTGGTGTTCAAACGTGTTTTTAGTATAAAAAGTGTTTTCAATGTGAAAGCCAGTCATTAGTTTAAATGCGTGATTTTATATAAAAGTCTGCTTTTTGTATACACGATTTCGTAGTAGTAAGCGATTTTTACGTGTGAAGGCTAATATTTGACGTAAAAGCAAATTTTTGTAAAATTGCGTGTATTTATAAGTTTTTCTAATAAATATAAAAGAGGGTTTTTAGTGTAAAAGAGAGTTTTAAGAATATATTTTGGTATTAACACGAGTTTTTAGTATAAAACCGTGTTTTTAATTAAAAACGTTTTTTTTAATAACGAACCCGTTTCGTTATAAAATCAAACCTTTATTTCAAGTCTCAGTAAAAAATTTTATTTTCGGAGGATTTTTTTTTTTGACATTTTATTTTTATTGAAAATTAGGATTTTTATGTATGTACGTATGTGTATGTATGTATGTATGTATGTATGTATGTATGTATGTATGTATGTATGTATGTATGTATGTGTGTATGTATGTGTGTATGTATGTGTGTATGTATGTGTGTATGTATGTATGTATGTATGTATGTATGTATGTATGTATGTATGTATGTATGTATGTATGTACGTATGTATAGAGTTTAAAACGGCTGAGCCACAAGTTAATGAAATTTTCACGGAATTATCCCACAATACCCGAAAGTAATATAGACTATAAAAAATTCCAATAGGACCAGGGGGAGAAGTACTTCCCATGCAAAGCAAATATTGATTATCAAATATCTTAAGAAGAACAGCTTTGTCAAGGAACTGTTTTATTTAATAAATTGTAGGACAGATAAGACCAGGAAGTGAGATATCGTCCATACAAAGCAAAATTTTTTTTGAAAAGCGAAGTTTGTCGGGTCTGATAGTTTTAAATAAAATTTACAACACTTGATGAATTTTTTTTAATTGATATTTTTCAAAATTTCAATCTTAATGAAAAATTTTAATAAAAGTTTTAACTTTTTAATTTATTTAGTAAAAATGTGAATTTAAGCGAAAATTCTATTATTATTTTATTTTTAAATTTCAAGTAAATATTAAGAGTTAAATCTATTTATCAACATTCAAAATAAAGGAAAAGGTTAAGCTCTTTTATTAGGAATTTCAATTTTAATTATTTTCATTTTTTATTTATTTATTTATTTATTTATTTATTTATTTATTTATTTATTTATTTTTTATTTATTTTTTTTACAATTTTAAAATTGAGTGAAATTTTAAGTTTTTTTTTTAAATTTAAAATAATAATTTTTAAAATAATAATTTAAATTTAAAAAATAATTTAAAATAATAATAATAATTTTAATAAAAATTTAGATTTCAGTAAATGTCAATTTTTTTAATAAATGTAAATTTTTTTGAAAAATTTCTATTTCAATTAAATTTAATTGAATTTGCAAATTTCAAATTTCAGCAAAATTAAAATTTTTAATAAAAATTTTAATTTTTTATAAAATTTTATATTTTTGTTGTAATTTTGAATTTCAGGAAAACTTAATTTTTTGCGAACACTTTAATTTTTGGTAAAAATTTTAATAAAAATTTCCATTTAAGGTTAAAAAAACAATTTTTTAGTAAAACTTCAAATTCAAATAGAATTTCAATTGAAAGTGAAAAAATCTTATTTTTAGTTAAAATTTAAATTTTTGTTAAATTTTAGTGAATTTTTAAAATATTTTTGATATTTTCAATTTTTGGTGAAATTTTAATACTTTTGTGAAAATTTTAATTTTTAGTAAAAATGTTTATATTTCTTTTTTCTTAAAATTGTTTATTTTCTAATCCAGATTTTTCGCCTTACTGGACTCAGTTTTATTGCATAACAAGGTTGAAATCCATCCGTCCCACTGTGCAATTAAACCAAATCAATGTTTACTTTTTAAAAATCAAATCTGATTTTGTAGAAATCAATGGAAATTAATGACTATTAAATCTTTTAAAAATTATAATCCAAAACTATATTGATATCATCCTTTTAAGTCCTTTTAACATCATTCTGAACAAACTTAAAAATTAACAAAAAAAATTATTATTTTATTTAAATTTGAGTCTATAAAATGTTTTTTTTTTTATTTTACCGATTTAAAATTCCCTTTTTTGCGAAATCTCTTTCAAATATTAGTTTCAATTTGTTTTTGTTTTGTTTTCTTATTTAAATCCAACCATAGACGATATGATCCATATATATCTATATACAAACAAACAAACAAATAAACAATAAACATTATTTTCTACTTAAGATAAAACCTAAAAACGATTTACAATTTTATGATTCTAGAAACTTGTGTTTGTTGTTATTTTTAAAATGTAAAATTATTCGTTTTTTCTTTCTACTTAAAATAAATATATTTTGTTTACAGATTGTGTATCTCATTCTTTTTGTTCTTCTTCTTCTATTTTTTATCTAAATTTTTTTCATTAAAAAGAAAATCAAGTCTGAGTTTTAGAATTTTTATATTTTCTTTTTCTTTTGAGTAAAAAAAGGGTTAATACTTTTAAGTATAGAATAGTCTGTCTGGTATAATGTTATAAATATTTCTTACAGTTGTTGGTGTTGGGTGCGTGTGTTTATATTTACATAACACGTGACCATACCCTTAGAATTCTTTGATGGTCACACACTTTGCTACAAATATTGCTACAATGTTAGAGAGTGTTACTAAATGGTGAAGATTATTTAGTGAGTTTTAGTGAATGTGTGAAGATAACTACTAATACATACAAAATAAACACAGATATACAAAGACTCTGTGCGTTTGTTTTGTATTTTGTATTTGCGTGTGTGAGTTCTTTAAATACTCAGGGGAACCATTATCTAAAGGGTTTTTGCAATTATGCTGATATGTAATCACAATCGTATGTTATTGTGCAAAAAAAGGATAACATATTTGTAAACTTTAATGTAAAAAGGAGAGATATATACAAATGTGAATAATTTTAAAGAAAACACAAAAATTAAATTTGCAGCATTTTTTAGTTTTAAAATAATAAAACTAAATTTATGAAATGTCCAACTAAATTTCTACTAAAAGTTTCCATTATATGACACCAAAATGTCACAAACCATATTGAGTTCTGTCTATGACAACTCTAGTAATAGTAATGATATTTTGCCAACTCAACGTAATTTCTGATTTTATATTTCAATCACAATGATTTCCTGGCCAATTATTTTCCAAAGGGTCTTCTGCGAAGATTAGAGTTCACAAGAATTCCAAGTTTCGCAACCAGATTTACATTAAAGATTGTAACCATTTTCAAAATTGGTAAAAAAAAGTTTAGTTTGCTTCATTAAAGTCAATATCTGTGTAAATCTCACAGCTGACTGACATCTTCCATTACGTATGCCCAAAATACAATTAAGTTTTTTGCCGTTTTCTTGTCCGCCAAATTAATTCTCAAACCTACTGGATTCGCTTCTAATATTACGCTTCGCAAATTCGAAACGAGGTCTGATCTGAGAATAATCGAAAAGGCTTAAACCTTTTCTAACTTTCACTTTTTACATCATAGGAAGCATTGCTTATATAAGGCGAACAATGAACTAGAAATCACTTTGTGGATTAGACTGTCAATGGCATTTGCGATTGTGTTATATGATCTATAATGAAATTAAGAGGGTTAAATGCAGCCGTCCTTTATTCTTTCCTTCAGTTGGAGTTAACCCATTTAATTTCCTTTTAAAAATTATTATTTACAATCATTATACAAAATGATTTTAAACGTCAATGACCATAAATGAACTTTGAACGTTTCATAAAAGTAAATTTTTTATCTTATAATTAATGACGATTACAAGTGAATACATTACAATGACCCTCAGTGCCAAATGTCATAAGTCGGTAAATTAACCCGCTTCAAAACAGAGTGTCAGGATTAGGTTTGATCCACCCTTTACCTCAAATATGGTGCAACTCATTTTAGTAACACATTATGGAATTAATGTGCTACTAAAATGATGAAAAAAGTATTTCAATTCTTAGTTTTGTGAGGGAAAGAAAATTGACATTTATGAATTAGAAAATAAAGTACATAAAATATTTGGCTCCAAAATATCAAGGATTTTACAAATCTGGACAAAATGTTGCAGCAAAGTTTAGATTTCCAGCTCTGAGTTCGCCCGTCGCTCTCTCTCTCTCTCTCTCTCTCTCTCTCTGTCCAGTTGTCTATCCATGTAAACGCTGTACACAGGTTTAAATATTTGAGATATCTTTTGGTCATGTTTGGTCCAATATTATAGATAGGTCACTCGAAAATATAGGTGTTTTTTTTCATTCCGTGTGAAGCTCAAGGAAGGACTCATTAAAAATAATCTGAATCGATTAAGTCATAATCTTCTGTCTGTTTGTTGAAAATCTGCTCACGGTCACAATAATAATCCGAATTCAAAAATTTTAAAACAGATTGTTTGCTAATATCCCAAGCAGTTTGTTGTTGAAAATCAGCTAAATCACTCAATTAACAAAGAAATTATAGACCGAATCCGAGACAATTTAAAATTTAAGACAAAAAGAAAACTTAGTAAATTTTGCAAAAACTATTAATCCAGTTAAAATAAAGTTATAATAAAATTAATCTGTGATAAAAAGCTAAATACATCCCATTACCATTCTAAGAATCAACGTTATCTGTATACAACTTAATATTGAAAATGGTGTTGAACTCAGTTAACTTGTAGGGTATAAAATAGTTCTTGTTATCGCCACTAAAAATATTGTTATCGCCACCAAAAATATTGTTATCGTCACTAGAAATATTGTTACCGCAACTAAAATATTGTTATTTCAATAAAAAATATTGTTAATTGAATAAAAAAATTGTTTGTTCGCATTATTTTGTTATAGAATAAAAGTATTTTCCTATGAAATATTTCAATATATTTCTCATTTTATATAAACGCATTTGGAAAACATGTAAACATTTTTGAACTATTTTCGCTATATAATTTTATTTATTTAATCCGATATTTTTTATTTATAAATAAGGAAAATTTTAATTCAAATTTGTATTAGTTTTCATGTTAACATAAATTGATGGAGAACTGAAAATAATATTTTGTCCTAATAACAATAATTTTTTAATAAGGACTGTTTAATAACAATCAAAATGTGATCAATTAAATATATTTTCAAACATATTGTGAACACATTTTTTACACATTGCGACCATTTATTTTATTACAGTAACGAAATTTTTATCAAAATTTAAAAAGTTCAACAATAAACATGTTGTTGATAACAATAATGTTTGCTGTGAATGTATTGAAGAATATTGAAGAATAGGCACAAATGTGAGGATAACTTATAGTTGTTGTTAACATGTGAATTATCTTCAACTTATAAGGGAGGTTAGTTTTGATTTGATCTAAATATATATATTATTCCCACGTGTACCAAAATAAAGTTGTCTAATCAGTTTTTGAAAACGAAATCTTGTTATTTAAATAAATATTATTTCCATTTAGATATAATAATTACATGTAATAAATTTTGTACTGTATTTCACATAGTGAATATATTTTATTATCATTTTCAAATGATCACAATTTTATTATTTACATATGACACAATCAAAATAATTTAAAAGTTCATTAATTAGTTCCGTCCTAAACCAATAATAAATTATAGTTATTTTCCTAAAATTATATGCAAATTATCTTAAATAAATAAAACGAAACTTTTCCTTCTTATCACACGGGAAAACTTTTTCTCTTTACATTTTAACACCTTTTCATAATCAAATTGTAAACTTTTAACTCATTTTCTTATCGTTTTGCGGTGAAACTAATACAAATATTTACTTAAAATCCATAAACAAATATTAAATCGTAATTTCATTACAAAACATAACAAATTTTATGATTTTCGATTTTATAAATTACTGTTTGTGTGTTTACAAAAAGGACTTTTTTTGTCCTTAATTTTCATTATGTCATTCTGTTACCAAAGGCTGTTTATTGGCGAAAAAGTTTGGCTAAATATCCTTTAAAAGCACAAAGGAAGTATGCGATAGTGGTGGACACATTATTATTTGTAACAAATAAAATCCTTATAGAATTTTATTGTTGTTGTGCATTTACCAAAAGGGATTAATGGACGACAATAAGATTGTAAGGGAATTAAAACAATTGTAAGGATTCTCTCCAACACTAACGTTTTATTTGAAGTTTGAAAACAATAATGTTTGAAGAGGGGGATCGAAAACAAAATACAAAGGAATATTATGACCGATTAAAGTTTGTTTTTGTATGACATGTTGTCAATAAACGAGTTATTTATTTCATATTGGTTTTTCTTTGCTAGATTAGTTGCTTTTTTAAAATGATTAAAGTTGCTTTTGCTTTTATATACAAGAAATTGTAATGTTTTTAAATAAATAGTAAAATATTTATAATAATGAAGTTTAAGTCACTTAATTAAGATAAAATTTGTTTTAAATACAGAGAAATAAAAATGTTAAATGGTAAAGTAATGCTATTTTATGATAAATAAATCCCAGAAATATATACAATTTTATGTTTAATCATTTATTACAGATTTGGTAGTTTTCAGGCATTTTTCAATTTTTGTCCATTTGTCGTTATAGTCCATACTTATGAGCACAAAACCTTTTCATCAATCATAAAAGGAGTACATAATGGCGCAGAAGAAGTCTTTCTTTCTTTTACAGTGGCTGCATAAAGTTGAAATAATTTTCAATCCAAATTCCCAATATATATTTTTAAATTATACTTAAACAAGGTGCACACAGCCTGTTCGTCGGTTTTGATTACATTTTCAACATTCACAATTTCCATTCGCGTTTGAAGAATTGGACGAATCGTTATTTTCTTATTTAAAAAACAGCGATATTAGCTGGACAAATCTTTTCCGCTGAGCGCTACGTTACAGTGGTAATCCTGCCACACATGAAATCTTAAGTTGTCATAAGGTTATTGGCATCAGAAATTGCCTGAGCCATAACTAGAGGAATTTCCTTTCGTTAAAATAAATTTTATGAGGTTTAAATTTGAATGGTTTCGAAAACAAGGAAGCTGGGCATTACGTAGTGTTTCTACGCTTTGATGTCCACCTTTCAAGCCTTGTTTAGGATCTGTTATATATGAAAATACATATGTCTCTTTATTGCCAAAGTGGTAATCTATTAAATGAAGAGAAGTGGTATTATGGCTTAAGAAATAGAAGTGCCACCAGACTGTCGTCATTTATATGCACATAAATACATATTTTATACTTAATTGAAAATTGCTAATATAATTTTGTTTTTAATTAGGAAAATTCTTAAAAAATTTCCAAAAATATGTTTTCCTTTTTTGGCTCTATGGCTGCAACCAATATCGCACTAATTTCAACTGCCAAAAATTTGACAGCCTATTTAAAATTTCAGCTTTGCGGTCGGAGGAATTGAGCCTAAAATTGAGGTGTTATGGAAAAATAGTGAAAATTCAAGAATTTCTTGTTCGATCAAAATAGAAATTTGTAAACTGAAATTTGTAACTGTTATCAAAAGATTACAAAGTAATTTTTCACTTTAAAAATTTGTTTATAACTCAAAATAGTGCAACTACTTGGAGATATTTTTTTTAAATCTCTTTAAGAAAGTAATTGGAACTAAATTTTTAACGCTCGCAGTAATAGTACATAAGTGATGATTAATATTTGCTGGAATGGGGACAATCTTATTTCCTGATCCTATCAGTTCTACATTTTGTCCACTAAAACTTTTAACTGAGAAAGTAACTGAGATCAAATTTTAATAATCTCAATTTAATATTCTTTATATATCCGACAATTAATATTTGTATTGTATTGTGACTATTTCTCCCCCTAATCCTATCTTAAATACAAGTTGTCCTTTAAAACTCAACTCACTGTAACAGTTCCTTAGATATTCGTTAATCAATATTTTGTTTGTTAAGGGCTATCTCCATCCCTGATCCTATTTTTTTCTTGACTCTTACCGCAGTAGTTCCTTAGATAGTGATATATTTATATTTGCTTCGAATAAGGGTTACATCTCACTTCTATGCCAATATTTATCTCAATAAAGTTATTTTCCAGTAGCATGATTGCTACAAAAGCTCACTTGGGCTCGTGTTACAGCTCTTTAGATATTCAAAGTTGTATGTTTCCTGTTCATCATCATGTCACAATTCAACGGTAATTGACTTCGTTTTTAAAAATCATAGAAAATAAAGTTTTATAATCCACTTTTTGCAAGGATATCATTAGCTTATTTCAATTATGTCTCCTTTTTCAATGTTGAAGATAAAATGTGTTAAATTGAATTATAATTTTATTATATTTTAATTTGATTATTTATTTTGCATATAAGCAAAAATCAGTCTATCAGATAATTAGCTGGATTTTATTTGAAAATAGACATTATGTGATTTTCTCTTCCATTCTTTTTATAAAAGCACCAAGGCAACGTTATGCTTTCTTAATAAATAAAAATGTCTCTCTCTCTCTAAAATCATATATTTTTTTAGGAAATTTAACTAAATTTATATACTTAATAATAAGAGAGTTTTCATAATATAAATTGAAAATATTTAAAGCCTTTTAAATTGGCTTTGATTTATTTTTTGAACCGGAGGCGACAGAGTATAAATGTGTTTGAATTAAAGTCTGTTTATTTTAAGGATAATGACATGAGAGAAATGAAATGAGTGGAATGAAGTAAAGAATATTTTAATATTCACAAACTAATTAACATTTACAAGGTAAAATTTGTGTTACAATATATATATGTATTAGTTCACACATACTACATACATGCATATAATACACATTAGGGTGGCAATAAAAAATTGGAACTATATTTCACATATTCTTTCAGATTTAATTTCAATATTCCATAATATTGTATGTAACCCTAATATTTCTTACTCACACATCAAATATCCCTAAAAAAGGATGAATGAGTATGAAAACTTAAATTTACATATGTATGTGTATATGTGTGTCTATAAATGTTTCAGTCTATAAGAAGTCTATGTCGCAAAATGGTAGGAGGCAATTTATAATTTTATTATGTAATTTTAACGAACGAAAATTAGCTACTTTAAGTGTATAAAAATACAAAAAGAAAAAGAGTTATTTTATTAAATATGCAGTCGTTTAATAGTTAATTTAAAGTAACATGCAGCGTTAAAGCGAAAAAGAATTCTATGAAATTATAATTAAAGAATAACATTTCAAGAATGTCTGGCACAAGAATCTAAAAGCTCTAAATGAGTGTTTCGTAGTAACAATTTAATGTTTGCATGTTTTATTAAAGCGGTTTAAGCAAATTGCGTTTAAATTGCGTTTAATAATTTTAAAGGTAGATTTCCGTTCTTTAAGGACTTAAATGTAAAATTTTTAAGTTCATACGCCAAGTTGGGAGTAGCTTTGTGTGATATTTAAAGCCTTGTTATTCTATCTTTAAGACGCTGTCGCATATTTATGTTATTTTAACATTTTTGGTCAGTATAGCAATGTCGATATATTCGTACACCCGCTGCTTATAATTTAATTTCGAAAATGTTTATTATTGACCGAAGCAGTTTGTCAGAGAATTTATTAGCCGATATTTGACACTGTTTCAGAGATATAAAATTGTAAAAGTAGATTTGTACATTTTTTTGGTATTGAAGTTCTTTGGGGATTAAGAAATTTGTCTTTCTTTCCACTTTTTTACAAAAAAAATTAAACTTTCTTTAAAAAAATAAAACTTCTTTTAAAAATTAATATTTTCACAGTTGAATCTGCTAAATTCGGTTCAATATACATATTTCGATGCCAATTAGAATTCTATATTAAAAGAGATTAAAGAGAATCCCCATATTTTATTATGGCAGACATTCCTCATTTAAATTTCAATTATTCGTTATCTGTTTTTAATTCACTTAATAATTTATTTATTTAAAATCATTTTTTCTCGTTAAAATTTAGAATATTTTAGATAAAATTACAACAACAAAAAAAGGATATCAACAACAATTTCCAATAATTGTGTAGACATAATTCATTTACTTAACGTATCAAAAGCAATTACAAAGTGGCTTAATTGATGAATAACATCATGGAATGGAAAAAATGGTCATTTCATTGTCGATGGTGATTTCTACAGTCTGAAAAATGTTTTGTACCTTTTTGAAAACAAATTACAAACATATCAAACAGAGATAAATGAAGGCAATCTGGGGGAAAAAAGGTAAAAAAACAAAGGAGTTAAATTGCAAATTACCATTTAAAAGGGGAAATCATTCAATGACAAGAAAACACCCAGATATTGAATGAATGGCAAACGGACAGTGAAACACACACACATATACACAGACAGTTAGACAATCTACTTTATATTGATCTAAACAACAAACGGACCAGTTCCATTCTGTTTTTTTTCAAATGAAATGATGATTCTAACGAAAGATTCATTGAAATAAATAAATAATGATGATGATGATGACGATAATGATAATGATGAAGAGATGTATGAAGCAGAAATGTTTGATTGTCAAATCAAAATGTTATTTAATTGGTATGTGGAATGTTATTTAGGATTTTGTTCGTTTTTATTGTTTACAGCAGGACATTTAGGAAAAAATTACAGGAAATTAAAAAATGTGGTTGTTTTTCTCTCTCGTACAATTTAATAATGAATTTTATTAAATATAATTTGGGTTTAAATTAGCCAGTTAAGATTTTAAAAAGGGATTTCGTTTTTTATTTTTAAGGACGAAAATAAAATCATTTGAAAGTAATATTAAGTTTGGAATAAAAAGGATAATAAAATTATAAGTCATTTCCCTTTAATTAATGTTTCTTTAAAAAAATTGAAAAAATAATATCAAACAATTTGTGTTGAAAAGAGATTAAAAACATTATAATTAAGGAAGTTATAGCGGTTCTTTCCCGAACACGTTGCAGAAAATACTACTTAACTGAACATTTATTTAGTGGTTAAATATGGACCGATTGTTAAACACAACTATTAAGTATAAATCCGAAATAAATAAAATTGATGTACAAACGTGTTTTTTTTATTTGAAATTTACAGACTGGTCAACATTCCAAAGCCTAAAAGAGCTGAAGTTAGAAACATAAATTTTGGTCTGAGGGTTCTTCTCCCAACAATTAAATTACCAACATAAACTGTAATAACTGTAATAACTGGTGAAATATGTACTCTGATATATCTTCGTCAAAAAAAGTAGTGACACAATTCAGCACTTATTGTTTGTTTTTTAAAGAATTTATTTAGTACTTTTTAATGGTGCTTTTTAAATTTTTTATTAAGTTGCAAATTTATATTCACTTTTGCGCTAAAACAGTTAACTAAAAATTCACATTTTCATTAAAAATTCAACTCATAGTTTCACTAAATATAAATATTAACATTTAACTAAAAATTAAAATTTTCTTTAAAAAAATAAATTTTCATTAAAAATTTTTACCTAAAACAAAAAGTTTTATTACAAAAAACAAAGATCATATTTTCATATAAAAACAAAATATACATGTACAAAATTATTTTCATTTGTAGTTACCGAAATCAGTTGTAATTTAATTTTTTTACATACTAAAAAAATAAAAACTGGCAGCTGTTCATTTTAAAAAATACAGCTTTCCCGTTCTTTTTTAAGTTCAATATTTGTGTATTTTGAAAAATTTCATTAAATTTAATAGGATACTTTCTATGCATTTTATTAGTTTTTTTATTTTATTGTAAATCTATAGGTATAATTGAAAATAAACTAAAGAAAAAAGAAGAGAAGCATATAACGAAATTAAGTTTTGACCTTGTGAATGTGGTACTTTAAAGCTTAATTTATCAATATCAATATGATATTTGCGCCTCTAGAGGATTTTATCATAAATATCATTGAATCAAATTTCAAATCATTCTAAATACTTAATTGATTTTGTACATGGAACGAATCACTGTGTTATGGAGTGATTGTATATGAGTACGAAATAGGGAAGTACAAAGAATTTATTAAATTATAAATTAATTCTTAATAAAAATATGAAACTTTATTTAGGGTTTTAATTCATATAATATATTATATAACCCATCAAATACTTCTATGAAGTACCAACAACTTTATGTTACATAAATGCTCTTATATAAAACTTCCATTTACCTTCCTACTAAACATAAATATTTAATTTACAAAATAAATATTTTTTCCTCAAAAACATTTCTAATTCGTTTGTTGAATGACAGTAATTTCAAGATGATATGATAGCTGCATATTAGTTAATCTTGTTCATATCTCCCAAAAACATGTTGTTGTACAAATAATACCTTTTAGCTTGTTGCCAACAAACAACAACGACAATAATACCAAAGACACAAACAAACTCAAAAAATATTTTATTATTTTTATTGTGAAATTTGTTAAATATTTTTAAAACTAAAAAAAGTAGGAGTTTGTTTTAGAAAATCCTGTATCTTTATCCATTTCCGCTTCTTATACTCTTTGACAAAATAAAATAAAACTATGAAGAAAATACAAATTTTCTTATTCACTTGAAACTCCTTTGAATTTAGAACAAATGTTGTGTCATGTAATTTACAAAATATTTCCTGTCTCTCATGTGAAAACCAAAAAACAAGAAATAACAACAATATTTTACACTTACATACAAAAAAGGGGAGAAAAAAGGGACAAACATGTACTAAATAGATGCATTTACATCTTTTGGTCAAATTTACAAATTCTCAGGTATTTAGTTTCTCTAAATCCTTGTTTACATGTAATCATATGTATGTGTGTTTGCATTTGTGTCTGAGTGTGTGTTTTTTTTATATTGGCCAGTATTAATGTTTTTTGTGTTGCGTTTGTATTGTTAATAATTTGTGTAACCCAAGTTGTTGTTTATCGACATGGACCTAGAGAAATGTACGGTAATGTAAATGTTCCTGAAAGGACACAAGCAGCTAGAGACAAGGACATAAATATATAAAAACAAGTTTATATTTCATTAACTTGTATCTTTTTCATTTCCTAAACACCAGTCTCTTTCTCTTCTACTTCTTCTGCTCTTGCAGCTTCTGTTGCTTCTCCTTCTTTTTTTGCCTCTTTTGTAGATTATTTGCAAAATGCAATATTTGTGGTTTTCTGGTTGGTTTTATTCCAGGATTTTATTATTCTCTAAGTAGTATTTACCCGTATGTATATGCTACTTTTTGCCTCCTTTCTCTCTCTCTCTCTCTCTCTCTCTTAAATTTCTTGTTATAGAGAAGAGTTGCGGTATTGTCGGGGTGCAGGGGTGTATGATGAAGGTAAAAAAATTAAATTTTCATTTCATGTTTAGCATTTGTATTATTTAAGTGGGTTTTTGTGGTGTTAAATATTTCTATAGTAAAATATTTTAGTTTATTTCAAATTATAATGTAGACAAAGTTCAGTGAAGGACGATAACTTGCCAAAGCCAATAGTAACATTAGTGACCTTTAGCACTTTCTGGTCAGGTTTATAAAATATTCATAATCTTTTATTTCAGTTTTCCTCTTGTTTTTAGTTTTGTCGGGTTTATTTGAAAAAAATTAGACAAGTGAAAATCAAGGGATCACAAATTTGTAGATGAATGAAAAATATTTCACTTCAAGAAATTTAAATGTTAATTTTGAGTAGAAAAAAACTGTATTTCAAATTTCATAGAATTTAAACTGAAATCAATGAAGAATGTCAAAAAGATGTTAATTATTAAAATAACATGTTGCTGGCTCAAATGATCAATATTTTATTATTGATAAAGACTCAGTTTTATTTATTTATTGTCAGCAGGTAAATACATCGATGATTTCAGATTATGATCCAATATCTGAGTCAACCTCGAAGCATAAAAAACTTGTCAATTTGTTAAAATATAACTGTAATGTAAAGCTAAATACTTCTAATTATATTCCAAGAATTACGAAAATCGGATGGATGGAAAAAAAATTATAGTCAAGAAGTAAAAGTTATAGTCGGAAAAGCCCGATTATTTAATGCTCTAAATCACATTGTTTATTTTGCAAGTTATGGTAGCTATAAAACATAAACGATCGACCATCGTATAAATATATTTTCTTATTTGTGCTTAAGAGTGCATTATATTATGGTACGAGATGAAATTACGTACCGACCCTCGTAAAATTTCATACATTGATTTTTGCTTATATTTATTTAAATTTGACCAATTTTTATCACAATATTTGTGTACATATGAGATCTAAGCCCCTCAAAGTGTTATTTTTAAGGGGAGCTATATGGGACCTATGAGAAAAAATAGACCGATCGTCGTATAAATTGGAATATTATTAGATTTGTTTGGGACAAATTTCGTTAAAATCACTTTATATTCTGGATTTTTATGACCTTTAAACCTTATTTCACGTGGAATATTTGTATGGGGGCTACGTGAAATAATGTACCCATACTCACCAATTTCAACAGGCATCGTCCATGGACCAAAATAATGACACATGCCTTATTTCATCGAGGTGTCTCAAAAATTGCGATTTAAAAATGTTCGTCCGTTCGTCTGTCTGTCTGGCTTTCCATGTAAACTTTGTGAACAAAATACAGTTTGTAGTTTAAAAGACATCTTGATGAAATTGCAGACGTGCTCTTATTCTGGCCTGACAATGATATATATTGAAATTGATGATGTTGGGTCTTATTTTACTTAGCTGTATACAAATATTCCCCCAGAATGTGGGTTTGAAGCTTATAAAAGTCCTAAATAACGAAATTTGCCACAAATAATTCTTGTGATATTCTAAAATTATGTGCCAAAAGATCAGTCCATTATTTCTTTAAGGTCCACACAACATCCAAATATGATCTAAGAGCATTTTTATATTGCAATTGTTATAATAACAAATCAGTTTTATTAGTCAAATTAAGGTAAGTAAAAGCGAAAATTGACGTAAGAGATTTAAAAAAAAAAATCTTAAATTTCACTTAAACATAATTCAGAGAAGCAAATTATCTGAGTGAAATTGTTCTTTACTAAAATTAATTTATTTAATAAAATTTCATTTTTATTTTACTTTAGATTTTCACTTAGTACCTTTTGAGAACGTAGAAAGTCTGGTGAATTGTTCACTACATGTAAATATTCGAATATTGAAAATATTCAAAATATCTTTGTAGGCATTAAATAAAACTGATTATTTCTATTGATTTTGTTCAAGGTTTATGATCTCAAAAATATTTAATTTGGACCCAGAAAAAAAAGAAAAACTCAATTTCAATTATCGTGTTTGGTTTCCATGTATTCATTTCAGTTTCATGTAAACGCAGTTCAAGATGTGTGTAAATGTTCTTTTATTCTTTGTATCTAAAATATTTCAATTTATCTTCAATATGTACATAGAATTTTATTTATTTTATTTTTTTCTTTTTAATTTATTTTTACTTTCGAAACACAAAATTAATTTGATACAATTTACTTTTCTGCATCATGTTGAATCTTGAAATAAAATGTTGTTGCTCAACTTCAATTTCTAGAAATAAATACAAATACACATACATACATATATACAAACATACATACAAACAGATAAAACATACAAACACACGTTCTTAAAACATGAATGCAATACAGACAAGATACAGATAGACCGAGTGAGAGAGTAAATGATAAAAATTAAAGAAAAAAAAAAATCAATTCAAAAATCAATTTCCTCCCGTTTCCTCATCTCAAATTTTTGTTTTTATTTTTTTATTTTTATTACGAAAAATGTTGTTGATGCTGTGTTTTTAATACAACAATTTACTACAACAATAATAAACTTTATAAAATATATATGTATGTGTTAAATTATACAAATAAATATATACGAGTGTATGTATTGGTGTATATGTGTGTATGTTAACCAAACAGTAAACATTTTTACTGATTTTGATTCTTAAGTAAATTGAGTGAAATGAATTCTCAGACACAAATACATATACTAACATATACGAAAGTATCATTTACAAATATATACACACACATATATACATATACATCTACACTTTCATTAACTAATACATATTGAATTCGTAGCAATAGTATTTCGTTATAAACTAAAAAGGAAATAAAATTGTAAGAAGATTCACTACAAAATATTTTATTTTATTTTTCGATTGATAAAATGATACTCAACGTAAAATGAGAAGGAATCTCTTTTTATGGACTTTGAAATAAAACATCTTAAGTTGAAATAAAATAAATTTTTAAGAATTTTACAAATTTTTGGAAGTAAAATTTATTTAAAATTTTTAAACAAAATTAATTTCTTCATATAATTCGAATTTAAAATTTTGAAATTATTGATAAATTTAATAGAATTTCATTCACCGTAAAAAATATGTAATAATTGCACTTAGGTCGTTTTGTTGAATTTCTCAAATATTTTTATTGTAAGAAAGTAAAATTTAGAAAGATGTTTTTTTTCATTGCAACAACAACTAATTGATATTTTTCTTTATAAATGATTTTGGGCAAGTTGGTCTATTCAGTAGATTTGATAATTTTGATTTAATTCAATTTGAATGAAAATAGAAAACATTGAGAGGAGTAAGTTTATTTAAGGTGTGAGGACAAACATATTTTAACAGCTTTAAATACAAAAACTTTAAATTAAAAAAAAAAAATAATAATAACAAATATTTTTAATTGTCCATTTTCTTAATTGTACAGGATCTTGGAATATCGGAAATTCCATATTTTGCAAGTTTTGAAGTAGTCAGAAGTTGTTCATTAGAAATAAGTTTCAAAAACATTATGATTGACAATCACACACATTAATCATTGAAATCGCTCATGTATCTACAGGATATTTCGCTTATTTTTGACTATAACTTTTTTACTTATTCGAATTCTTGGAAGAGTAATGGCAACTTTTCGAAGTTTTCTCAGATATCGTTCTATAACTTCTTTGTTATAGACGGAAAGGGCTTTAACGACTCAGATTTTGTCCTGATGCAACAGTATTTATTTAATTTATGATTCATTCTTGGAATGACTAATTGTGGCGGTGGAGGGTATGAAAACAAGTGTGAAGGTTAGGAAAAGCACTAAAATGTCATACTCTTCGTCGTATTGTTGGTTATAACATACATTTTCATATTCATACATTTTCATTCACGTTAAGATGTCACTAATGTTTCAAAAGAGACAGAATTATTTGAAATAAAAATCAATAAATCTTGTCTTTAGTGGTGAAGTTAGTGGTAAAGAGTCTTTGACTCTCCAATTGAGAGCCAATTTCTTTGTTCTCACTCCTTATGATTTCATTTTTGATTTTTTCTCAATTTCCCCAAGAAAAATGCATTCTTGTGTTAAATGCTTCTTAGATTTTTTGATTTTATTTCATTTTATTCTATTTTTATTACATTTAACTTTAATTTCATTTCTAACAACAACAACAACAATAAAGTGTAAAATGCAACTAAGATGTAACTTATTTTAGTTAAACAGAAGACTGAAGAAAAAAGAACAAAAAAAATTCAATTAAATAAATTGTTTATACCTAAATTAAAAGTGATTACATGTTTGTTTAACTCAATCTTTTTTCCCAAATGTGGTCTATTATTTTCTTCTTCTTTTTTCTTATTTTTCTCAGTTTAGTTCTGAAAACATTTCGAAAAAGTTTTATTTTGGAAGGAAAAGAAAATAAAGTGTTACTTTATGAACTTTGATTGACAGTGTCTGTAGCAGATAGTTTTTCTGAAATAAAAATTAAATATAATAAAAGATGGTTATAGGGGATGAAGAAGTTCAGAAGTCTTCTTGAAAGTTTGTGTTTTTTTTTAAATATAAGTGTGACCTAATTTAAGAGTTTAAGTTAGAATGGAAGAAATTATTTAATACAAATTGCTATAATTTAGAATATATTGTAAATGTATAAGTTTTGCTTTAGATACTCGCAGGTTTATGTGATGATAAGTTTTATAGAAATTCTAAGATTTAAGTCATATCAAGACTCGTTGTTTTCTAGATTAGAAATTTACATTTTACTTACTCACAACTGTCCTAAAAGCTTTTATCATGAGATGTTCTATATCTACGGAAATTTATTAAATTTCACGTAGACATTCTTAAAGTATTTTCCAATTGACCTAAAAAATTCAAATTATCAGGAATTGATTTTTTTGAAAAATTCTCTGCAATTTCATTTATAGTTTGATTGGAAAATACGCAAATTTATAATCCCCTACAGCAAATGTGATTTCATACCAGGAATATATGTTATAGTTTGTGAGATATTTAAAGCAAAATAAAATTGTATCTACAAAATCTTTTTAAAATAATAGTGTATTTATGTGGATCCGATATATTATTTTTAAAAGGAAATTAAAAAAGAAAAGATTTTTGTAATTTTGAACAAAACAAGTGAAAATACTTAAAAATCTACGATAAAATTATTTTCGAAAAATAAACAAGCATTTTTGTCATCACTGTATTACGCATATACGAGGATTATAATGATAAGTTAAATCTTTATATTCATCTATTTACTACTGATCGATTTAGGTATGTTCGTCCATATATCTCTCTGACAAGTTGGTCCATTAAATATATTAGTAGTTCGATAACAATAAAATTTGCATGAATACTTATTGTCTTAAACATGTGATTACACATAACAAAAACAAAAAAATCGCTTGATCTGAGGAAAATTATGGAGCGATAATAGTGACAACCTAAACATTTAAATGAATAATTTTATTTTATTATAAAAATCGGAAATGGGATTAAAAAATCAGAAATGTGGGAAAAATTACAGCCAGATATACACATTTGATAACTCCACATATATGTATGTGTATGTAAGCACACATATGGAAATCATGAAGTGTGAACGAAGGAAATCTTACTTAAGTACCCCCTCGACTGGATAAACATACAAGAGGTGAAAAACAGGCCCTTTCTTCAATATCATCATGGTACCTTCTGCTAAAGTCATCATAGATGAGCCTAATTTTATTAGCATGGGTGCGCAAAACGCAGTGTCTTGTCAATAACAGAGCTAATAGCCTGTCCTGTCGCTTGCCGAAATCGAGAAGTTATAGACTAATACTATTGCTAACTTTAATATAACTCAAAGGTTATCCTATTAGGGGGCAACAAATTCGTTGCCAACTTCTGTTTCTCGCTTATCATATTCATAAGCAATGTCATTCCATGCAAAATTTCTATCGCCAGTAACACACACAAGCATATCGCAATCTCATTCAAAATATTTATATATTTGAAGCCTACTTTATTGAGACCTATTGAAGTTTGAAATCTACAAAGTTTGAAATCATCTATGTAAAGTCTCCACGTTATATTCAGTCTAAATCACACGTTGTAAACTCAGTGAGAGTATCCGCACTTGTATATGTTCCATGGATTTCTAACATGAAACCTTTACGTACAATTTAGCAATGCCTATTGACATATCACATCTAAAAAAGCCAGTTTAGTAACGCGAGAAGATCCTTGAATGGCATCATCCGCAGCGCGCCTGTAATCAGGAAGGACCACTCCAATGTATTTAGTGAAATCAGGGATTAAGAGCGGAATTCCATTCAACTTTAGAGGAGTAATCGATATTATATCTCTTTGGAGACAAAACTTGTGAAGTCTTCGCTGGATTAATACTCAGACCAGTCTGAAAGTGTGACGTAATCTCTGAGTTAGAGTTTTATGAGGTTTGCCCCGATCCTCATTTAAATTGGTGCGATGGTTTTTATTGTATAAATCTAAACACTTCTAAGATCTATCCATTTTAACGTAATCTTTGAAAGCTACCATCATTTGTGTATGGTAGGAGTAATACAGGAATTATTTGTGTCAAATTTATTAAAAATATTTTCATATCTGTGAGCTTTGAGAACTTAAATTATATTTTGGCAGGACGCATTTATGAGACTACCTGAGATATTGTATTGTTTAAATAGGCTTTCTCATTGGCCCAAAATAAACTTTATCAAAGTGTCATCAAAATATAGAATGTTCAAAACTTTTGCACGAACGGCTAGACGAACGGACGATTCAGAAAGTGATGCAGTGTCGAACGATATACTTAAAGTTGGCGTAATATTATTTTTTCTTTATGTGGAAACATAAGTGCAAACGCATAATGCCGCGACCACATATGGTAGTGTAGGGTATAATGAATAGTACGTCAGAAGTATTAATTTAATATACGTATGAGTAATAAATTAATATATAATAAATATTAATCATACGCATATGAAAATGAAGTCTGATGGAAAAGCAGGGAAAATGTCGATTTCAAAATATCGTAAACAAAAGTTTGAAAAAGAATTTATAGTTTTTGAATACCTCTAATAATTTGTTATCATCTTCTTTTTTCATGTTTTGATACTTGACAAGTTTTATTGTTATTTTATTTTTTTAATTTGAACTTTTCAAAACACTTTTTTTCTATTTTTATTTATTTCTCCTTTTCCAAACACTTCAAGAACTTAAAATTTATTAAGAAAAACATTCTCAGTTATTGCCAAGATACACTCACACATAGATACTTCATTTTAACATTTAACCTTTTTAAAACAACTTTGGCCTTTTATTCTCTTTTAATATAATTTTACAGTTACAGTTCTTTTTTCTGTTTAGATCATTTTGACTTAAAATTGTTACATGTATGTGGTATGTTCATATACATATGTATGTGTTTGTGTGTCTAAATGTAAACATATGCATGTGATATTAGTTTGTATGTAAGTATTTGTGTAATGGCTTCATAACTTTAAATTGTACAACACAATTGTAAGTTGTTTAACATTTTTATTCAAGATTTTTTTGTTTTGTTGTTTTGGTTTGTAATTTTACCCCAACTGACCACCACTTGTAGTTTATCTTATTCTTCCAATATTGTTTAAAAAAAACAGTGGAAAACAAAAATGTAAATGTTTACATATACACTAATGTATATTCCTATAAACGCAGTTGTTTATTTTCGTTGAATCTTAACGGTACTTTTTTAAAGTAAAGTTTTGTGTCTGCTTTATTCATAAGATCAAATGATCTGGATCCTTTTTTAATGTGGAATATTTTTTAAACGCTTTTAAAAAATACCAACAAAAATAAAATATTACAAATTTATGTTTCTAATATCTCACTTCTTCGTCAGTTAATTTTCCTCTTTACTGTTACTTTTACATTTGTTTCATTTCCACTTTAAGTTTTTATTTAGTTCACTTAATTTTTTTAATTTTTTTCTCTTTTGTTCAAGTTCTATTACAAAAACAAATCTTATTGTTCTATTTTCTTCTCCTTTAACAGACAACTTGCAACAAATTTACAATTTTGTTGTTATTTTTATTTTATTATAAAAAAAGTTGAACATTTAGTGTAAAAATAAATGGAGATGTAATTGTAAAATATACAACATTGACAACAACTAAAAAAAACAAAAATAACAACAATGAGATATAAATGAACACACATGACCTTTATGGAAAAGTGTTTCTAAGGTTGATTGCTTTTCTCTTGTGGTCTACAATTGTCTTTCATTTCATTCGAATTACAATATTAAAGTGTTGGATTGGATTTTCTTGTCTCTAATTCAATATAAAATGTTTCATTCTGTGGATAAAAATAATTGAGATAAAAAATATTGTGTGAGATTATTTATATATAAATGTTTAATTAATTTAAATAAAATGTATAAGTGATGAGAGATTTCAAAGATTTGATTGTTTTAATAATTAAATCTTAAAAAGTAGAATGTTATTGAACTGAATCTCTTGGTAGATGGTCCTGGAATATGTATGTTATGATCCCAAATATATCTGAGATAAAAATATATAAAACAAACAGAATTTTGAACCATTTTTATGAATTTTGAAGAAATTAGAAGTTTCAGAATTGGAAAAAAATTTTTTTGAAATTTATTTGCATTGTTATTTTTGGGTTCTGAAAAAGTTCATTTCCAATAATTAAGAACACATTCAATTACTTAAAACAGCATTCTGTTTCCTGATTTCGACCTTAGGATTAAAACAGCTAAATCGAGAAATTTTAACACACACTTTTCATTAAATTTTTAACCCAAATATTTTTTGATGTTTGGATCCATTTTCCTTTACATAACATACCAGTTATTAAGTTTAATGTCAAACAAACGACCATATCGCAAGTCGGATACAAATTAGCTACCAGAAAAAGCTGCGTACTAAAATTATAAAAAAAATTCACCAAAACCCGATTTGATCCTGTAGAAAGTTGGCCAAGTATTCAAATGTGTACCGTCAAATTGTTTCCAGTGTTATTACACAGTAGCGGGATGGAAACTTCCTGGTTCTCTTAGAATTAATGTTCCACATGAAATTTCTATAGCCAAACACATACGGTGGGAAAGCAGCCCAGTCAGCTTAATTATCGGACTATTTTGTACAAAGAGTTGAAGTTAATGCAGGTTTAAAAACATACATGGAGCAAAAAGTTCCTGACAGAATGTTGCTAAAAATTTAGAGGCAAAAATCAGAACACAGATATTGAAGTCAAGTTTTCTAAAAAAAAACTTGTTGCAATGGATGACGCGTATGCTCTGGTTGTTCAAAAACTGTATGTTGCTAATGCTCGAGGGAATGTTGAAGGAAAATTTAGAACGGAAAACTGTCAAAATTTCTCAAAAAGCTGTTGGATGGTAAACAATATGCAGTTGCGGAAAAATAAGGCAATCGTTTGTTACAACGGGCTCTATGAATACCGACATTTGCGTCAAAGAATGTATGTATGAAATTTTATTGAAAACATTCAGTAGTTCCAAAACTCCTGATATTTTTCCATGCAAATTTATTCACGATTTTTTCTCATGCACCAGTCCCACGTATGATTAATATTATTTAAAATGTTCATCTAATAATCATACGCCAGAGGTAGGACTTATGAAAAAATCTTTGAGCCTTGATTATTCAATAAATAATCGGTTCTTATTTCATAAATAATTCTAATTTTTTTTTCGAGTGTCATTCGTGTACTTAACTTATCTTAATAGTTATAATGTAACACAGTTGTCGACATATATTTTTTTACTATTTTATGTTATTTCTTTAAAATAACTTTAATATTAAATAATTTAACAGCATGTTTCTTTCATATTTATGTAGAATATTATCTAGAGTATATTAGCAACTACAATTATATTTAACAAAACTACAATATTACACTAGATTAAGATTAAGTATCATCAAAGGACTTAAAAAGTAAATAAAACAAAACAAGTAAGAAATTAATAGTCGGTTACTGTGACTCTGTAATACCCTACACCACAATGAGCATAATGAATAACCCTCCTTAAAGTTGATTTTCTGATTTATTCCTATGTGTGCTGATCATTATTGTGACACTAACATTTATGTGAAATTAGTGCTCTATAAAGAAAATTTTTCATCAGAGGATAAAGGGGAGATAAACGAAATTATAGACCGACCCTCGTTTAATTTTTTACATCGTTAAAATCGTAGGATATGTAGGATTTTTATGAGCTTAAAACCTCATTGCAAAAGGACATTTGTATGGGAGGTACCTGAAATATTGAATCAAACATGGCCAATTTCAATAAACTTCATCCTAGAGCCAAAATAATAACATATACTAAGTTTCATTGAGATATCTAGAAAGTTGCGACCTGAAGAGTGTTCACAACGTTTTCACCGGCAGCCGGACGGACAGGCGAACGGACGGACAGATGGACAGACATCGTTAAATTGACTCAGAAATTTATTTTGAAATTTATTCTTTTATTTTATGTTACAAACATCAGCACAAACGCATAATATTCAAACCACCTGCGGTGGTTTGGGGTATAAAAACTTAACAATTACATTAACGCTTCATTACTGCTGCTGTTTCAGTTTTAGCTCTTTTGTTAAGAGAGCAAATAATTTTTAACATTGTGTGTTTAAAACCTTTTTAATGGGGGATTTTTAATTTCTTAATTTTCCCCAATTTGTCCCTCTTAACGGTTTCTTTCTTTATTTGTTGTTTGTTTTCTATAAAATGCCAACTGTTGACAAGTTTTTATTTCTTATTTTTTAATAATTTTTTTTCGTTATTTTATTGTTTATTTTATGTTTTCTGTTTCTTTGTAGCTTTTTCACTAATTGACATGTGTACATTTGTTAACAAGAACTTTATTTCTTTTTTAACAAGAATGTCTTTAACACACTTGCACTCTCTCGCACACACACACTCACAAATATCTACATGAATTTGCTTTTAGGTAAAAAAATTTATTATTTTTGTATTGGTTTTTCATTTCAGTGTCCTTGTTTATTGTTGTTGTTAAGGTTCATGTTAAAAATATGACATTTTGAATATTTATCTTAAGGATTAAATATCCATTTAACATATGTATTATTTGTATAAAAAGGGTTTACAAGGCGTATGATTATTAATAAATAATAAATATTTAAATAATATTAATCATACGTCACAGTGGGGGTTAAAACGGAATTATAAATAATTGATTGGCATTTTAATAAAATTTTGGAAGAAATTTGTTTTTATATTAAATGGAAAAATATGTTGTTTTCAAATGAAGCAACATTTTTCTCGAAATTTTTATTAAATTAACTGAATATAAAAAATACATAATATTCGTCCCAATTTCTTTGAAATTGTATATTTTATGTTGAATTTCATTAACTTATTTTAATGAAATTTTTTAGTGGACAGATTTGAGTTAATAAAAATTAATGTAATTAATTCTGTAAAAATATTTAATAAATGAAAGTGAGATTGTGAATTGTGCTCTGGATAAAATGATCAAAATTCATGAGTAATATGTTTTGGAAATTAAAATTGATGATACAAAATTTTCAGTTAACACAACATAGAGAATAAAAAATAAAAATTATTTGAGATCTTTTCATTTTAAAGTTTATTTACTTTTGATGACCTTAAATTTTATATGCCATATATGAGTTATATAATATCTAAATGTAGGACGAAAAGGATTAGAAGCAAAGGTAACCCCTGTTTTTCACTTTACAGAGGCGGAAAAACGAACCGGATCTAAACATAGTGATCTATATCTGAATGTGCATCCATCTGAGTGTTCATATAAAACATGGGAACTATATAGAGTACTTTTTTGCGAAAAAATTATTTAAAAAAGTAATAATTTTATTGAAAATAAAATCTTAAGTTAAAAATTAAAAACTTGGCAAAAAAACGAACTTATTTTTACGAAAATCAGGCTTTTAAGCGAAAAATTAAATTCCTTCTGAAAATTAGAACTTTTGCGAAAAATTAAAAAGAAAATTTTAAAAGAAATTTATTCCAAATTTTTGGAGATAAAAATAATTTAAATATAAAAACTTCTTTGAAATAAATCTACATAACAAGAAATTATTTACACTTTTAAATAAAATATGAATTGTAAAATATATTTTATTATTGAAAATTTGATTTTTTTTAAGGATTTTGTTTCCTAAAGATTTTTTTCACTATATAGTGAAAATTGTGAAATTTTTAAAATTGTAACTTAAGTTTCTAGTGAAATTTGAATTTTTAATGAAAATTTTAATTTTTAGTAAAATTTTGAAATTGTAATGAAAATTTGAATTTTTAGTGAAAAAGAGAATTTTAAGTGAAAAATAGAATTTTAAGTGAAAAATTGAATTTTTAGTGAAAAATTGAATTTTTAGTGAAAAATTGAATTTTTAGTGAAAAATTGAATTATTAGTGAAAAATTGAGTTTTTAGTGAAAAATTAAGTTTTTAGTGAAAAATTGAGTTTTTAGTGAAAAATTGAGTTTTTAGTGAAAAATTGAGTTTTTAGTGAAAAATTGAATTTTTTAGTGAAAAATTGAATTTTTAGTGAAAAATTTAATTTTTTAGTGAAAAATTGAATTTTTAGTGAAAAATTGAATTTTTAGTGAAAAATTGAATTTTTAGTAAAAAATTGAATTTTTAGTGAAAAATTGAATTTTTAGTGAAAAATTTAATTTTTAGTGAAAAATTTAATTTTTAGTGAAAAATTGAATTTTTAGTGAAAAATTGAATTTTTAGTGAAAAATTGAATTTTTAGTAAAAAATTGAATTTTTAGTGAAAAATTGAATTTTTAGTAAAAAATTGAATTTTTAGTGAAAAATTGAATTTTTAGTAAAAAATTGAATTTTTAGTGAAAAATTGAATTTTTAGTGAAAAATTTAATTTTTAGTGAAAAATTGAGTTTTTAGTGAAAAATTGAGTTTTTAGTGAAAAATTGAGTTTTTAGTGAAAAATTGAGTTTTTAGTGAAAAATTGAGTTTTTAGTGAAAAATTGAGTTTTTAGTGAAAAATTGAGTTTTTAGTGAAAAATTGAATTTTTAGTGAAAAATTGAATTTTTTAGTGAAAAATTGAATTTTTAGTGAAAAATTGAATTTTTTAGTGAAAAATTGAATTTTTAGTGAAAAATTGAATTTTTAGTGAAAAATTGAATTTTTTAGTGAAAAATTGAATTTTTAGTGAAAAATTGAATTTTTAGTGAAAAATTGAATTTTTTAGTGAAAAATTGAATTTTTAGTGAAAAATTGAAATTTTTAGTGAAAAATTAAATTTTTAGTGAAAAATTGAATTTTTAATAAAGATTTGAATTTTTAATAAAGATTTGAATTTTTAGTGAAAATTTGAATTTTTTAGTGAAAATTTGAATTTTTAGTGAAAATTTGAATTTTTAGTGAAAATTTGAATTTTTAGTGAAAATTTGAATTTTTAGTGAAAATTTGAATTTTTAGTGAAAATTTGAATTTTTAGTGAAAATTTGAATTTTAGTCGATTAGGTGAAGTAATGGTCTCATTATTTGTGTTTTAAACTTGGGTAATAGTTTCTACATTAGAAGACTTAACACTCTAATCAAACATCAAGTATTCATACAATTATTTCCTAATTATGAAAATTTAAGACTTCTGTTCTTCCTTATATTACTATTTTTATTGCAATGGAGGCTTATAATATCCAAAAACTACCAGCTCTTCAGAGAATATAATATTAATAATATTATTAATTAAAAAAGAGCAATATCGCCACAAATTAAAATATCAAAATTTAAGACAAAAGGAATTTCAATTTTGTTGTTTCCTTTTCAAGAAAAACTTCTAGGAATTTTCTAAATTTAATTTTCAAACATTTAAAAATAATTTAAATAAAATAAATGTTCAGCTGTCGAAATGAACGAACAAAAAGAAACTAATTGCTAGAAATATGTTAACGAGATGTTAAAGAAGATATTTCAATTGAATAATGTTTTTTCTGGTCATTCTCCATTCGTATTATTTTCGTCATCTTCTTCTTCTTCTTTTTACATTTTGGCTGAAAATGTGTCAGCAAAAATTGAAATCATTTATCACTTAAACAACAAAAAATCCACAAAAAATTAAAAGAAATAAACAATAAACAAAACAAGGTTTTACCTACAACTTGAACTTGTATCTCTCCAGTTTTTTATTATCCTTCCAACAAAAACACCAAAAAAAAATATTTCACTTTAAAACCACATAATTGTTAAAATATTAATTTCGTTATAAGACAAACAAATGACTAATGTTCACGAAATGTCTTCATTTTCAAATCTTCCAAAAAAGTTATTTTCATTATTATTTTTCTGTTTAGGATCCTACAAGGAAGTAAGTTCTTTTATACCCTCCACCACTACAATTGTTGAAAAGGGTATATGTACTTTGTCATTCCGTGTGTAACACTAAGGGGGAATTCTCTAAGACCCAATAATGTATATATATTCCAGTATTAAGTCAAAATCTAAATCGAATTAGGTGCGTCCATCTGTTTTTCGTTTGTCCGTCTGTCAGTTAGATGTTGACACGCTCACATCTACAATAATTAACAGAACTTAATAAAATTTGGCCTGAATATTTGCTATAGTCCTGGAAATTTTTCTATTTAAAACCATTAAGATAAGTTCTGTATTCTAAAAGATAAAGACCGATATCTGAGGCAACCTCTAAGTTCAATAAAAAATACTTTCGTAAAATTAAAATTGTCGATTACTAATTGACAAACATTATTTTGCCTTAATGCACTTCATTACCATTCCAAAAATTATTAAAATCGGTTCAGCTGAAAAAAGTTATAGTCAAAAATATAATTGATTTTATGACTCCTTTTCTGTGTGTGTGTTTGTACGAAACATAATGTATTTACTTCACACGTATTCATTGTGGAGGATATTGAAGATTCAACATAACCGAATGTAGCATTATAACTTGTTCGTTATTTTATTAGCGCCTTGTATTTTACTTAACAGCTGCTGTCTGTGTTTTCCGTCTTTGTGTTAGTATTTGTTGTAGGTGTAACCTTTTTTGTCTTTCGCTTTTAACCCTTGGCTGGGTTATGTATAACTGTTAACTGATGTTAGACATCACTTTATAGATTAAACACAAATAGATTAATTATCAGTTTTTTTGTTTTTGTTTTTGTTATTGTTGAGGGTTTCGGAATATCGCAAAGGTTTCATATTATTAATAAACTCTAAAGTTACACATCATTAATGGTGATGAGGGTAAATGATGATAAATTCATTTTATATAGAACTTTTCGTTTCATTTAATATGAAAAATACTCAACTGGGACTTAATTTACCATTTCTTGCGTTTTTAAGAATTTCATATGTAATTTTAAAAATCTTCCAGTCATGTTCTTAATTGGATTATTAGACGTTATTATTATCGTTGGAAAATTGCTAATATTTTTCTTACATTTTTATAATTAATTTCTTTAATTTTCATTTTGTTAAGATGTTTAGACTTAAATCAATAATAAGGAACTGGTTGGTTAATACCTTGATAATTATTCCAAGGAATTCCTACCGAAATAGATTAGGCGTGTTCCAATCTTTTCACTTGTAGTACAAAAATTTGGAAGATTATTTACCAGAATTTTGAGTTTGATATGGATCCATATTTTTTATCAACTGAAACGATTTTTCTTGTTTTGAATATAAATTTCATGTGGCAATTTTTTTGGATGATTGAATAAATCAAACGTTCCAAAAAGGGCGGTGATCAATATATTAAAGATTAAAATAGGTTCTCCATGCTTTTAAGACATACATGTATCTATTTAGATTTCATATTTTCTAAATATAAAATTTCATCTTCATTAGGGTTTGTAGCTACATGTCAGCAATGATTCGGATAGCCTGGCCAACAACCAGGTCATTATGTATAATTCATATAGAATCTACCATAACTGAGGCTTCTGAAAATCAGCTAACAAAGTTTCTTATGATGCAATTTTTACACCAGGCAGTCCTATCGATCTGTACCTCCACAGTAAAATATTTATGTTTATGTTCTGTTTGATGTAGTTATTACATATGTAATTGATTAACCAAGATTTTATTGAGATATTTAACGATATTGTCGTCCAATTCCCGATATTGGTTTTTAATTTCTCTCAAAAATTTGTGCCTCTGGATCTTAATTGCCAATTTCTTATATAGCGACATCAAAGAAATTGAATATGTATTTTAATTTTAATTTTTAAACTGTTTCTATAAATTTGAGTCATACGTTGCGTATGATTGATGTGATTTATTTTATTTTTTCATTCATATTGCTCATATGTGCTGTATAATTACTACTGAAACTACTAAACCAAGCAAAAGTAATAATAAATTTAATACGAGTGTAATACTTCTACATGAGAATTCAACTTAAAGACAACATAAGACCTTTGTTGTATGAGAGTGAAATCAGTATTAAATGCCATTCGGTAAAAATCAAAGATATTTCTTTCTGTCTAATAACTTCGCTCATAATGTCACAAATAAAAAATTAAAAATGACACCAAACTGTGAGTTTATAGCATTAAGGTTAAGCGCTACTGCCAAGTCTAAAGGAGCAGTTAAATTCGATACATTAAACTTTATGTTGTTTAGACAATATTTTTTGGCATTTAATCAAGGATGATCCAATCAAATTCTCCAAGAATTGCTCAGTAATATTGAAGATAATTTGTAAGCTGATTTCAGAAGGACCAATTTTAAAATTTTAAAAACTTTTGCGTCATCCATCTGGATCAAACACAAGATTTTTTCATCGTTATTCCTAGAAAATATTAAAATGTAGTGAATTTAAGAAAAACGTAAAAGTTTATTGAAAATTCTATTTTAATCCATTTCTCAAATTTGAAACAAAATGGAATCCATTTAAATAAATTAATTTTAACTTAATAAAGATAAAGACAAATAAACATTTTTACGCTAAAAAGATGTCAATGTCAAATATTTGAAAAAAATTTTTTTATTTAAAAACACATTTTTATAAAATTTTAAAGAAGTTTCGGGACATTTACAATTCAATTTGCGATTTGTAAACAAAATTTTTAACATTTTACCAATACTATAATAGATTTTTTGTGTAAAAAAACTAAATGTCTGTATATATGTAAGTGTTTAACGGTTTGTCTGACTGACATCTGACATTTAAAGTGTATTAGAAACATAAATATTTTCACGCTTTTTTTTATAAAGAAAACTTTTCTTAGCCGTTTTGATAATATAAAATTTTATACATAAAATATTTCTTTCATTTTATTTTATAATGTTATTTAGAAAGACACTTCCGGGAAATAAACCAAACAACAACAATAACAGAAAAAGTAACAACAACACCCTACTCACAACTTAATATAATAAAAAAGCATAAGAAGTAGACGAATTTAAAAAAAAGCTAAACTGAAAATTAGAAAAAAATAATAAAAGAAAATATTAAAAAGAAAAGTTATACGGTCCGTAGGATCCCCTGCTGTTTTTTTTTTTTTTTGTATAAGTGTGTGTTTGAACTTTTTTCTATTCTTCTTCTTGTTGTTGTTTTGTATAAAATTTGCATGGCTAATGAAGTGTTAGTCAATGTTTGTCAAAGTGGGCTGGCTGTTGCTTTGTTGCTATTTCGGCACTTTTCATAATGAAGTTTGAATGGAATGGATGGTATAAATATTATCGCTAAAGCAGACGATGTTTTTTTGGTCAAATGTTACTTTTATGCCCTCAACCACCACAAATTGTTATATTAACTTTGTCATTCTGTGTGTAACGTCAATGAGAAAATATGTTAGAGCTTATTAATTATATATATTCTTGCACCAAATCAAACTCTGAGTTATGCCCATGTGTTTTGTAGGAAGTATTCTCAGGCCAAAAATAACTGTCCGTTTCCATGAAATTTGGTCACAATTGCTCTATATAAAATCAGCTATATCGGCTCATTGGCAAAAACAATTTCTAACACTGAATACAAACAAAAGTTGAACTAAAATGTATTATATCTTCAACTTCGCACAAAAAGTCATTCAAAATCTGATAACACCAAAGTTGTATAGCATAGAATATACATAATTTTGAGTATAACCCCAAAACGGTTTATATGTGATCGCAAGTTTAAGACATTGTAAAACCAATAATAAAACCCAAAGAACTTACATTGCTGTCAGCTATTTGAGTTGTCCCATATAAGCCCCTTCCGCATAGGTTACTGGAAATCTTAAGCTATGAACCGATTCTATGAATGGTAAAACAATTAATTTTCTTTACCTCGGAATATATATTATTAAATTATTATATCCGGCATATATTTTTTACTCTATAACTTGCATAAAAATTCCCTCTCCCCAAAAACGTTTTGACTTTATTATACAACATTGGTAAAGACCAAATTTCTATTCAATACGGCACAAATTAATTTTTTACGACTCCTACAATATAGTTTTATTAATTGAACAAAATCGTCCATAATATGCTATAGCTTCCATAAAAGGCGACTTTCCGGGAAAACATATTTGAGCGTTTAAAATGCTTAATAAAGATCAAACATACAAATTTCACAATGATAACAGCTTAATATATAATTTGATAAATTTGAGCCAATCATAACACATTTAACTGTGGCTGCTATACTAAGGTACCGTTCCCGGAATGGGCTGTTCTCGGTCCATATCTTCAAGAAAACAGGTTTGATCTTATTAAACTAGTAAATAATGGCCAATTACAATTGAAATTCGGCTCAATTATTTATCCAGCTGTCTTTAATATATGTTTCAAATCAGACCAATATCGGTCTATATTTCGCTATAGCTCCCATATATGTATCTAATTTCTTTTCCTTAACAATTTTTTTCTAATTAAATGGGTCATAAAAATCTATAGCTCAGTAAGGATCGACACTGCCGAATATAACTTTATCATTTGTTTTGCTTTATTTCTTTTTTGCCTCAAACTTTCGGCAAGTCCAAAAAAGTCAGTCAATTTTTATAAAAAAGAGGGCGTTTTATTTTAATATTTTTTTATATTTTTGTTTTGTTTAAAAAATTATTATAATAAATGTTGACGAAGAATAAAATAACAACAAAAATAACACAATATTTAAATAAAAATGTGAAAAGAAATCTGTTTTTATGAATATTTTTGGTCACCAAAAAAAACAAAATCTGATTTCTATAAAAATTTGACGTGTCACTCGCAACTTTTGGATTAAATTATTTATTTTCTTTTTTGTTATTTTGTTATTTTGAGCTGCTGCCTTTAATTTTGTTGTTATTGTTTGTGGTATTGTTTTTGTTGTTGGCTCGGTTGGCCTTCCACTTTATATTTTGTTGTTGGTTTTTGTTTTGCTTTGAATGTCCTTTCTGATATATTTTTTAAGGGGACCAAAACAGAAACGTAAAGCGAAAAAATATTTTATATGACTTTTTTATATTTATATGATTTGAATGAGTGTTTCTTTATGTGTATGTGTGAATGTGTAAATGAGAGTTTACAGGATTTTTGTTATTTTATTTAAATAGCGGTTTGTTTTTCGTTGTTTTTCTTTATGTGTTTCACTGTGTTTTCGCTTTTATTTCATTTTTTTCTTTCTTTTGGTTGTCACGCAAATTTGTGTTTATTCGTTTGACAAAAAGGTCATTATTTAATTTTGAGTATTTGAACACTAATGGCGGTAATTAGAAGGAGGACATATTGTGAAATTTAATTTTTTGGGCTAAAAATTGTTTTGGTTATTTAAAAAAATTTTAGAATAATAAACTGCGTATAATAACTGAACAATTTTAAACTTCATAACATTCATAAACATACAAATTGTGTTTTAAGAAAATGTGAACGGTTTATTTTTTAAATTGTGTCTTTAAAAAATTAAATAAACTTTTTGAAAATATATAATTTTTAAAGAAAAAAATTCAGAAATGACGTCTTTATTGATTTTAAGAGTGTTTTAGATAAAAATTAATTTGAAGCGAAAAAATTGATTTTTCATATACGATTCAATTCATTCAAGATTTTAAGTAAATAAATTGAGAAAAAACTTGTTTTTATATATATTTTTAAATAAAAATAATATTTTAAAAGAAAATTTTAATTTTTTGAGAAAAAAAAATAATTTTGTGGACCAACTTTTTAAAGAAAATTTAAAATTAGTTTCAGTGAATAACTAAATATGATGTTTGAAGTGAACAAATTTAAAATTTATTTTTTTTGTGAAAAGTTTAAAATTATTATTAGAAAATATAAATTTTATGCAAAAATCTATTTTTGTAGTAAAAATTATTTTTTATTCGAAATTGAATTAACAAATATTTTGGATTTTTTTTTAATTGTAACTTTCATTAATTTTAATCTAATTTGATTTTGATTTGATGCAAGAAATACATACATTACAACATCTGAGATGATTTCTTAGTGTTACACACAGAATGACCCGAACTTTGTCATTCTGTATTTAAAACTAAGAAGAAATAATTTCCCTCCCTGTAACGTACATGGGGCCTGAAATGATATATCATATATACTTTCATCAAATCAATATGTGAATCGATTTAGCTACGTTCGTCTGTTTGTCTGTTCTGGGCACTTACGTATTCACAATAACTAACTGAGCTCACTGAAATTTGGCCTTAGTATTTGTTATAGTCCTAAGAAGTTTCCTATAAAAAGCTAGCACAATTGGTACTCTGTCTGTCTGTTCTTAACACGCTCTCATCCCCAATAATTGATAGAGCTCACTAAAATTTGGAGTTAATATTTTTTATTCCTCCGAGCAATTTTCTTTTTAAAACCAGCAAAATCGCTTCAGCTTATTAAAAGATATACACCGATATTATCGATCATAAATCGATAGATTAGAATTGAATTTCTCCCTGGTATTATACACGTACCACATTACCATTCCAGAAAAAAAATTATAGCCTAAATAAAAGTTGTTTTATGTCTCATTATAGTTCTTTGCTATATTTAAGATAAAATTTCATATACTGTATGCGTTTGTCAGTGTATACGCGAATATTCGTATGTTAACTATCATATGTGTGAAACAAAACGTCTTTACTTCATATGCATTTGTGGTGGAGGGTAGCGAATATTCGATATAATCGAATATTCTTTCTTGTATAGAAACACTTTGCGTCAAAAATACTTTTCTTTTTTTTTAATAGAAATGAAAATTTCTACTGAAATTTTTAGTTTAAATTATTGAAGACCAAATTAATGTTTAGTGAAAATTTGTATTTTTACTTAAAATATGAAATTAAAATAAAAATGTGAACTGTTAATAAATGTATAATTTGATGAAAAATTAAATTTTAAATATTTCATTTTTGTGTGCGTAGATTTTTATTTTTCATTTCAATCTTTATTTTATAATTATTTCCCTCACTGTTAAAAAAGGAAGTTCACATAACCTATAATTATATCACTTTTGCTATCTCATTCTTATAGAAAAATAATTTGTCCTTTTTTTGTTGTTTAATTAAATAAATTAAATTTTAATGATTTGTTTTTGTTTTAAAATTGTTAACAGATACTGACTGACCAAATAAACAATATAAACAAATTAACTTAATTAGTTAAAGAGGGTTAAGAAAGGGTTAAGCATTGTTATTTAGAAATATGCTCTGTAATACAAAAGATTACACCACAAATCCACAATTTAAAAAAAATCGAAAATAACTTGAAAAAGCGTTTGATAACACGCCGGTAATTTATAATAGAAAATTATTTTTTCCCTGAATTGACTGGATATTTAAACCCTTTTTAACTTTATTTGCCAAATTGTTAAATTCAAATTATTAGCACTTTCGTGTTTATTTTATTCTATAAATTTATTTCATTTGTTTCCCTTCGTTTTTTATATTTTTTTAGGTTTTTGTAGATATAAATTCATGTCAGTTGAAATTAACAGAAATTGCACGTTAGAATCATAATTATAAGCATTTTTCTTTTTGCTAACGACAGTGTGATTATAACGAGGAAATTTGTCAAATACATACAAATTGGGGTCGCATTAAAATGGAATTTTGTTTTTTTTTTTCTCTCCTTTTCTGTAAAAAATAATAGAATTTGCAACGACGATGAGAAGATATTTTTTTGGCAGAATGGGGTAGATTTTACAAAATTTTATAAAAATGAAAAATTAAGTAAAATGGAAAATAGACGTTATGTCATTTAGCCAAGGGAACACCTTAGATCATATCAAAGTAATTAAAACATGTAAAAGTGTTTAATTCATAATTCTAGTATAAATATATAAGAGTAATTAATAATTTGGCTGTTTATGGACCGATTACAAAAATTTTAAAAATTAAAAATTTAGAAAAAATTTGTTATTTTTCTGTATCAAAATTTTTTTCAAATATCTCACAGGAGGTTTAAAATATCAGAAAATGCGTTTTTGCCTATAACTCGTAAACTAATGAACCGATTACTATGATGTTTTCAACACAAAGTTTTCTCTAATTCTGGTAGTCTAAAAATTATTGTTGTTGTTTTTAGTACAATATCCAAGAACAACCACAAGGAAACAAGGAATTGTTAATATCTCGGCTATTGATGAACAAAAAACTCAAATTAGAGGAAAAAATTAGTAATTTTTCTGTGTGGCAACTAGGTCCGCAGCTGTTACAGGAGCGTTAGAATAAGTTTTTGTCCCATATCTCCGAAACAAATGGCCTAATCGTGTTATGCCTTCTTATGAAATTTGCACAAAAATGTTTCTGACCCATTAGTAAAAAATTAGGTTTCTAGCATTAATTAAAACGACCAGAATCTCAAATTTTCAACTTTGTTATTGTTTTTCTATAGTTTTACAGAAAGAATTGACCATATCTCAGCGATTTATGAACGATTTTGAAAATGAACAAGATTAAGTCGGGAAAAATTGTAAGTAACAAAACGCACGGTTACTATAGGTGTCCATAGAGGCGGTCAAAATATAAAAAAAAATATTTTTTGCTAATAACGCATGAACTAGATGGTCCCTATTTATTTTCGTGTCTTCAGCGCATAAATCTGGCTGAAATTAATTGAAAATCTTTTTTACGTCTCTAACCGCTTGTACGATTCTTCAAAAAAAGTACAGAAAAGACGAAAACAAATTTCGACGGTCCCTTCGGTTTTTTTGCTTATATCTGAGCCGTTTATGAACCAATTTCCCCTGATATCAATAGCAAAATTCTCGAAAGCATTTCAAATCGTTTGACATATCATATATGTCAACTATATGCCGTCTTCATAAACTTGATTTCAACCGACACGGATGGACGGACATTTTTCCTACTGATCCAAAATATATAATTTTGATGGTCTAAACCAATGAAAAAATAAAATTTAACTTCCACTACTTCTCTAGTTCAAAATTTTAAGTTAAGAAACAATTAATGAACTGTAATGTAGTGTTTTTGTATTGAGCTACATTCATCCTCATAATTTGTAAAATTTTAAACTTTTTTCAGACTAAGCACTTAGATTCCAAGGTTACAATAGGGTTTGTCAGAAACGTCTTGCTCTGATTATAGCTCCTCCGATATTTTTAATATTTTTTAATTCCATAATTCCATAATAGCCAGCAACTTTCCTGGCTAAAAGATCTGCCCGTTCATTAGCAAAATGATCTTTAAGTGTGCAGAGACCATGTTAAAGTAACGTAAGAAAATTAAACCAACATACCAGATCCTTCCAACATTGTAAAATCAACAATGATAGAAGAATCGGCGAAAACGCCAATGATCTCATCCTAAACTCCTGAAAATGATACATTCCATTCAGACTTGGATTCTATTTTAATTTAGAATATAGTTTAAATTCCAGGTCTGATTTTAGTTCAACCTGCATATCAGATTTTAGTCTAAATTTTATATCAATTCTAGTTCAATTCTACTTCTTGTTTAGTTTTATTTCAGTTCCAGTTCAGTTCAAATTCAGTTTTAGTTCAGTTCTTGTTTGGTTCTAATTTACTTCTAGTTAAGTTCTAGTTTAGTTCAAGTTCAGTTCAAATTTAGTTCAAGTTTAGTTCAAGTTTAGTTCAAGTTCAAGTTCAGTTCAAGTTCAGTTCAAGTTCAGTTCAAGTTCACTTCAAATTGAGTTCTAGTTCAGTTTTAGATCAGTTCTTGTTTGGTTCTAGTTCAGTTCTAGTTTAGTTCTAGTTCAGTTCAAGTTCAGTTCAAGTTCAGTTCAAGTTCACTTCAATTGAGTTCTAGTTCAGTTTTAGATCAGTTCTTGTTTGGTTCTAGTTTAGTTCTAGTTGAGTCCTTGTTCAGTTCTTTAGTGTTATTATTTATTTTAAGGTTAAATTTAATTCGAAATTAAATTCTTTAAATTTCCTTAAAATTCCCATATTTTATCATATTAAAATTTTTAAAGTTCTTTTAACTTTAAAAAAATAAACATTCACACTCTTAAGTTATTTTCGTCACTTTAATTTATCTACATTTTTCTTTTTAATCATAATTCTCTTATTTTTCTTTCTTTTTTGTAATGGAAAACAAAGACATTGTTTTAAGTGACCATGGTGATGATCATAGTCATCGTTGTCATCATCATCAGCACTTTTTTAATTCGGTTGCAATTGTTATCATTATCACCTTTAGTTTTATTATTAAGCGTTGTCATCGTTATAGTCATCATCATCGTTGTCATTAACAACAACAACATCATCATCTCTATACTTCTCATTATAATCATGGTCATTTTTTAAGCTTTCAGCCAGTTAAGTTGGATTTTTCTTTTCTTTTTTTTAATAAAAAATTTTACTATTGTCTTTTTCCTTCTTTTAAAGACTCATCTATTTTTTTGAGAGCTTTTTCTCTTAATACTGTTTATGTTTTAATTTAACCTGCATTTTCTTCATTTTTTTGGTATTCAGCGTCATTTATTATTTTCTTTTTTTTCATTCTGTCTTCTATATTTTTTAACCTAACGAATTAATGACTAAATTTCTGTGATGAACTTGAGCCACATTGTTTCACTTTAACGTAAATGCCACACAGATTTTAAACACGATGCAAAACAACAAATTAGTCTCAAAGAGAGACCCAAGGGCAAGGAGGGGGGATAAACAAGAAACGTATTGCAAAAATATTACTCAAAACTGAAAAAAAATGTTAAGAGGAAAAGGAAGGAAGTTGGAACAGGATATACAACATCATTTTTATATCCTTCGTTGTTCAAACATTGCGAGACTCTTGAATGTTGAAATGACACAAGTGAATGACTGAATTGGTCACTGTGAGTTGTGTGTTTTTTGTTGTTTTTGCTTACACCAAATAAATGCAAAACGTGTGGACAAGTGTCAGGGAATGATGGAGTAAACTGGCTCTGCTGACTGTTGCCTTCACTGTTTGTTGTTTGGCTGCATAACAAATGTGACTCTATGTCCACTCGTCTGTTTGTATATTTAGCAGTTTGTCGTTCTGGTGGAGTAATTTTCTGGTTGTGTATTTTTACTCTACCGAGAGGTTGGCGTACTGTGCATTATTGCCGATATTTGTAACGTCGGTTCAAGGAAAATATCAATAATTTAAAACTTTAGTCAAGAAAAATTTCGATTATAATCGAGAGTTGTATAAGCTTTGTACATTCAAAAACGTGATGTTGGGTCTCAAATGAATTAATATTTCAAGATAATTAAAAACAATTAAGTTGTTTATCAAAAAATGAAGCCATAATTTTCCGATTCGCATTGATCAAATTCAGATCAATAATTCTCATCCGAGTCTAGGACCTTTCCGAAAACTGGGTATTTAGTTCAGTTCTTTATATAACCATCTATATGCCCATATTCCAATTACATGTGCTAATATTTAAGATATATACAAGCAGAAAACACTTTCCGGGATCAGTTCATAATTTTCCCTATAATAACCCCCCTTTTTAAAATAATAAGTGTGTTCAGTAGAAATCATAAAGTCTAATTCCAAAGTGGTAGGTCCATATTATAGCATGCCTGCATCATGTTGTAGACTATTGCCAAGTCGGCCACCACCTACTAGTTCATTGCATATTTTCCAACATAATCATTTTTGTTGTTTTTGTTGAATTTTATTTTTTTTTATAAATCTTGTCGTTTTATTTTTTCATCAGATTTTTGTTTTGTCTCTCTACTTCTGACGATGACTGTGATGAAGGTTATTTAGTGTTTTTGTAGTTGTTGCCTTTATTGTCGTTGTTGCTGTTTAAATTGTGAGGTGTTAAATTATTTGCCATGAGTGTTTTTGGCTCGCTTTTTGGTCCTGTTGACTGAATTTTATTTATTATGATGATGCTTCAGTTGCCCTGGCCATCATAAGGACGATGATGATCATAATAATGATGACGTTAACAATAATTATAACGACTGGAACGGGGATACTGATGATGGGTTTGTCCAACTTGTTCTAGCAGTTAATCATCATAAGTGTTTTGTTTATGTTTAAATTCTCTCTTTTTTTGTAATTTTTTTTTTGGATTTTTTATTTAAAAAATATTTTGTTTAAAAATATGTTTGCTCTACTTAAGCCAACAAGAAGAAGAAGATGAAGCGCAGATACTAATTTTTACCTGCTGACTGACAAAAGCATTTTTATTCATTTATTTCTTTATTTTTTTTCTATCTCATTTTTTATTTTCCTTGTTTTTGTTGTTGTTTTTTTCGAGTTCTTCTCTTTTTTCGCTATTTGTTGTTGTTTTTTGTTAATTCTATTAAATACAAACAATAAAATATTGTTGACATTAATAACTTTAGAAAGCAGCTAACAAAAACAGAAGGTTGACAAAAAGTATATATTTTTTGTTTTTAATTTTTCTCTTTCTCTTTAAGAGAGTTTTCCTTAATTCTTAAATTGTATAAATGAAATTAGAACTTTTTTCGTGAATAAAAAAAAAATTCGTTAAATTTAAATTAGATTATTTTATTTTTGTAATAAAATTAGGAAAATATTTTAGATTTAAAATGTTTAATTTTAAAATAAATTGAATACGAAATGTTTGTATCTTCACTAAATTAATTAAAATTCTTAATCTCTAAAGTTGTAGAAATGTTGCTTATTCTACCTCTTTACGTTTATAACAATCAGTCTTAAGTCCACCGCTTAATGCGTGTAAATCATTTTTTATTATTTCCTTTTAAATAGTTTTGAAAGTTTTGAACTGTTAATAAAATTTCACATAATTTGCAGTGAGGTGTACTCGATACTGGAACTTTGTCTCTCCCAGACTCGAGTGATGAGGTGATGAGTGTTATAAACTGTGTCACACCCCTCAAAAGGAATCATCTCAGACCCCAAAAACTGAGTCGATTGGCGCGTCTGTCACTAAAAAATTCAATTTTAATTCAATGTTTTACTAAAATTCAATTAAAAAAAAAAAAATACTAAAAGAATTTTTTACTAAAAAAATTTTTCACTAAAAATTTAATTTTTCACTAAAAAATCAATTTTTCACTAAAAATTTAATTTTTCACTAAAATATTCTATTTTTCACTAAAAATTTAATTTTTCACTAAAATATTCTATTTTTCACTAAAAATTCAATTTTTCACTAAAAATTCAATTTTTCACTAAAAATTCAATTTTTCACTAAAATTTAAATTTTTTCAATTTTTCACTAAAAATTCAATTTTTTCAATTTTTCACTAAAAATTCAATTTTTTCAATTTTTCACTTAAAATTCAATTTTTTCAATTTTTCACTTAAAATTCAATTTTTTCAATTTTTCACTAAAAAATTCAATTTTTCACTCACCAAAAATTTCAATTTTTCACAGAAAATTCAATTTTCACAAAAATAATTTCAAAATTTTTTCACAAAAAAAATTCAATGTTTCTCACAAAAAATCAATTTTTCACAAAAAATTTCAATTTTTCACAAAAAATTCAATTTTTCACAAAAAAATCAATTTTTCACAAAAATTCAATTTTTCACAAGAAAAAATGTCAATTTTTCACAAATAGATTCAATTTTTCATAAAAAAATTTCACATTTTTCACAAAAAATTCAAATTTTTCACAAAAAAATAATTTTCAAATTATTTTTCACAAAAAATTCAATTTTTTCACAAAATTTTCAAAAAATTCAATTTTTCACAAAAAATTCAATTTTTCACAAAAAAATTCAATTTTTCACAAAAAAATTCAATTTTTCACAAAAAATTCAATTTTTCACAAAAAATTCAATTTTTCACAAAAAAATTCAATTTTTCACAAAAAAATTCAATTTTTCACAAAAAATTCAATTTTCACAAAAAATTCAATTTTTCACAAAAAAATTCAATTTCACAAAAATTCATTTTTCACAAAAAATTCAATTTTTCACAAAAATTCAATTTTTCACAAAAAATTCAATTTTTCACAAAAAATTCAATTTTTCACAAAAAAATTTCAATTTTTCACAAAAAATTCAATTTTTCACAAAAAATTCAATTTTTCACAAAAAATTCAAGTTTTTCACAAAAAATTCAATTTTCACAAAAAATCAATTTTTTCACAAAAAATTCAATTTTTCACAAAAAAATTCAATTTTTCACTAAAAATTCAATTTTTCACTAAAAATTCAATTTTTCACTAAAAATTCAATTTTTCACTAAAAATTCAATTTTTCACTAAAAATTCAATTTTTCACTAAAAATTCAAAAATTCGAAAAAAATTTGAAAATTCGATTTTTCACTGAAAATTCAATTTTTCACTAAAAATTCAATTTTTCGCTAAAAATTTAATTTTTGACTAAAAATTAAATTTTTTACTAAAAAAATCTATTTTTCAATGAAAATTAAATTTTTCACTACAAAATTCAATTTTTCACTAAAAATTTAATTTTTCACTAAAAATTCAATTTTTCACTAAAAATTTAATTTTTGACTAAAAATTTAATTTTTGACTAAAAATTTAATTTTTGACTAAAAATTAAATGTTTTACTAAAATTTCTATTTTTCAATGAAAATTAAATTTTTCACTATAAAATTCAATTTTTTACTAAAAAATTAAATTAAAAAAAATGATTTTTTCACTAAAAAATTTAGTTTTTTTTTTTAAAAAGTTTCATTTTTCATAAAAATTATATTTTTCATAAAAAATTCCCAAAAATTTAATTTTTCAAAAAAAAAAAAAAAAAAAAAAAACAGTTTTCAAATTAAATTAATTTTTTCAATTCAAATTCAATTTTCTTTTTATTTCTTAATTTTCAGTTAATTTCACTATATTTTCAAATCAAACATTTATAACATAAAATCTATTATCCTTTAAATGTCCTTTGATTTTAATCTTAAAGCTTTTTTTCGAAATTGCTCCTGCAAATTGTCTTCCATAATTTTTTTTTTTAATTTAATTCACTTTTCGTCTTCATAAATCTCTTTAGTCATAAATCTTTAATCAAAGTCAATGTCACTACAAATCCAAAGTAATTTTTCCTTTAACTAAAACTCTTTTTCCTCAATTTTAGTATTATATTTTTTTGCCTTCAAAACAACTGGCTAATTTTGATTTTGCTATCTTCAACTACAAAAATGCAATATTTACTTAGTTCTTGGAAAGCATCAAGAAAAAAATGCAAAAGAAGTAAAAAAATTGAGACTGTGATTGACATTCATGGTTAATGCAGTATAGTGTAATTAAACTGCAGTCTGACTAGTGATGACCAAACCAACCACTTATGTTTTACAGTTATGGGCAGATTTTCCTTCTTTTTGTTACATTCTGATACTTCCAACACTTTACAATGTCTCATGTTGGTGATTGTTTTTTGTTTTTTTGTTGAAGTACTGGGTCAAGCTGCTGTCAATCAAATTGACAGTCAAGAGTCAAGTTTACCATAAAGTGGAAAAAATATATTTTTTTTTTTGAGAATTTAAAGAGAAGACAAAATAAAGAAAGTCATGATTTTTTGTCTATAAATATAATCAACTGCTGATATTTGATAGCGGCAACCATATTACTGATTTTTGGTCCGATTTCTTTATTATTATTTTATTTTGTGGCTGACGCTGTGACATTAATTGGGTGTGGTCCTTAGGGATTTTTTCCAAAGTTACATGTCAAATCAAACATCTTGCGGTGATTTTAATGAATTTTTTATTAATTTCCAAAGACAATTATTGACTGGTGAACGGATTGCATGCTTTTTGTAAATGTTAGTGTTTGTTAGGGAATTAAATTAAGAAGAGTAAGAAAAAGTAACGAAAGTTGAAAATCTTTAAACTTTTTGATGAGTTTGAGTAATTTGCCTTTCTAAGTACAATACCACATTGTTCTTGTACCATTCAAGAGATTGTTTACCATAGTGACAGGATGTCTATTCATGCAAAAATAAGTGAACGCATTTTGATGTCCTATCAATGGCAGCAGCCTTTTAACATTTTGATAATTCGGTTTAAACGATTGCTTCTTTGGCCCAACTGCATGTTGCTGGCCATACCAACATCTTGCATGGTTTTAAACCTGCATTATCCTTAACTCTTCGTAATAATCAGAGCGCTAAACTAACCAGACTGCTTTTCTCCTGGATGTTTAATATCGCCAACAAAAATGACAACGCAATGTTGAAGAAGGCGGTTTCTAATTAGAACTAAGAAGGCCAAAAGGGTGCACATGCTTTCTGCAAATATTTGTCATCATCTACTTCGAATCTATAGTCCTGCGATAACTAACAAAAAATATTGTATGGCCAATCCACACTAAAACTTTGACATTATCAACAGCTCCTCCTAGAGTTATGGCTTAGAGCACATTAAATTTTAGTACACAATCACGCCTGATACTTTTACAGTTTTCAAATTTCAACTTTACGATTAGTTTTATACAAAAAGTACGAATTGTGGTGGATATATATCACCTTGTGACGACGTCACTCTACAGATAGTTCAATAAGAAGGCTTTTTATGTGGTCTTACATGATGAATTCTAATAAATTGTTTTGGAGTTTCCAATGATTTCAATTTTATATTTAAAAAATGTCCAGCTCAGTTTTTGAAAATGTCAAATCTGCTTTAAAATTAGTTTACGCCAGAAATTCATTAACGGATCCATAAAGATATTTCGAAAAATTGTTTTCGATATTTTGATTCACAAAAGGGCTTTAACATCTTCGAAGAGTTTACGACAACTCTTGATCTTCATCTTCATATCACACTTTAATGGTGTTAAAAATAATTCATATTGTGACTAATATTATCTTGGTATGGGATGGTACCTTAATAATTATATTCATATCCCATGGGCCTTCAAGTTTTACATTATGTTCTCACTCTTATTATATTAAAAATAATAATTAAAGTGCAAAATATTTGTAAACTTAATTAAACTCAACAAAAAACATGTAACTTTAATTGAAATTATCCTGATAGCAAATTTATGGTTTTTTACATAATCTAATTGATGATGTCTGTGTGTGTGTGAGGGATTATTTATAAATTTACGTATTTTTGGTCATCACAATATCCAGTTAGTCAGTCACTTGGATGGATGGACAGACAAACAAACCAACAGACTACTACAACCATGGTGATGATGATGCGATCATTATCGCTATTATCGCCTTCATCGTTTAACCACAAATTGACCTCATGTTGCACGCAACATGTTTATGCAATTGCACAATATGCATTAATTGAATATCAAACACAAGCACGAAAAGCTACCAACAACATAAAATGAAATGAAAAAAAAAAAAATGAAAAAAAGTGCGCCACACAATTCCAATGAATTAAATCCTTTTACTAGCAAAACTGTCTCCATAATCAACATTAAATAAACACACACACATACGCACATTTGTACACATATCTAGAAAGAAAGCAAAAAGTTCTTAAACTCTGTTGCACCTACACTACATACTACTACATGGAGGCACACATATTTATAGACACATAATGTGGGCTTTAGCTGCAATATGTTTAACATCTGTGTGGCAAGGAAATATGAGATGGAGCAAAAAAGTCATAACAAAAAACGGAAACAAACTCATTCCCAACATTTATTGAAAGCAATCACAGGAACACAAGTTGAGCTCAAGTATATTTAATGTCTTTAGTTGCAGCATTTAAAAAAATTGCAACAAAAAGTTTGCAAAAAACGTAGAAAGAAAATGAAAATGAGAACCACTTCATAGTTATGTTTTGCATTAATAACGTGGTTTGTATACAAGTCCATGTATGTATGCATGTATGTATGTATGTATGTATGTATGTATGTATGTATGTATGTATGTATGGGTGTGTTAATGTTTGTATGCTTTAATCATGATATCGTCAACGTTAACTAAGAACACAATGCTGTGACGATGATGGCCTTGTTAAGGCGGCGTCATCACAAAAATATTTGAAATAAAAAAATGCTGCAGATCATTCTCTAGTGAGAAGTGTTGTTCTTAAATGCCTCTAGGAACATAGTTATAAGATTTTGAATCCAAAAAATTTTGGGAATATATCTGATTTTTAAAGGTTATTATAGGTTTCGTTAAAGTCAAATTAGGATGACTGTGATGTGGAAAATACATTGAAATAAACTGGATCTATATTCCGAAATTAACCTTAAAAACTCGTGAGAGTTCAAAATATATTTAACATATTAAAGATAAATTTTAAATAAAAACTTTCCTTTTTTAAATTAAAAAAAAATAGAAGAGAGTCTTTACAATATTCCAATAAGCTATCATCCATACATCCTCCTGGAATAAAGTTTTAACTTCATTCAAATCACAGATATGAAGATGTTTAATTAAATGTAAACATTTCTATCAGTCAAAATTGGCATAACAAATTCCTCATTATTTTCTATATCCCACATATAAATTCCACATCGGAAAATCATCTTGAATAGTATAATTCTCTAATATAACTTATACATATAGTGAAAGTCAACAAATCTATATAATTTTTCAAGATCTTTGGCAGGAAATAGAATAAATTCTGAGCACTTTTTATGAATTTTTGGGGAAAATGGAATATTCAAAAATTCAAAATAATATAGAAGAAGGACTTTCTTGAATTCAAAAAGTGGAAAGAAAAATTCCAAATCGAGTCGAAACTAAATTATAAACTAAAGTTATATGCCACACTTCTTTGTTACCAATCAAAAATTACAGATTTATTTAAAAATATCGAATCTGCTCCACTTTCTACTCTTCAAAATGAATTTCAGCAAAAATTAAAAAAAAAAAAAAAACTTCATAAAACCGTTTTAAATCCTCTTTAAGACTTCTAGATCATTCGATGCTTCACAAGTAGTTGTTGAGATTCAAGCAAGATTCTTATAAAGTTTATAACATTTAAATGGTTCCGAAATTAATCAGTACACTTCTCCTGAAATTGTCCTCGGACAGTCATAGTATTTACGTGCAAGGTTATGAAATGGAACAGATTACGAAGACAGAAATTACCCTTTAAAAATAGACTTAATTCCAGCTGATGCTCGATGCTCACCAAAGATGATCAGTAAAACTTCAGGCGAGCGTTAGGGCTTCTTAAGTTCAGAACCTTACGATGCCAAATCGTGCATAAAGTATGTGATCATGTTGAGAACATACAGTGCAGAATTCAAAATTTGCAAACCGATATCTCCGAAAATTGCAAATTTTATTAAAGAACTTATGTTGAATTAAAGTTAACCCGTTCAATTATTTAGGTTTTTTTATAGTTTTCGGAAAATTCTGACATTTCTACTAATATAACAAAATTTCCTTTATTGTATTATAACAATTCCTTTTTTCTTACAACAAAATGAAATTAAAATGTATTATTAACCCCACATAACTATTGACCCATTCATTATCTCCGGACAATGCTCTATTAGTGTAATGACTTCTAATAAAATGATCTGTATAAACAATTCCATTGTTAAGATACAATTTCCAGTTGACATCGGAAAAGAAAAAATAGCATGCACTTAAATAGATGCATATATGCATGTATGTATATATGTATGTATATATGTATGTATGTATGTATGTATGTATGTATGTATGTATGTATGTATGTATGTATGTATGTATATATATATGTTATATGATTAAAAGTATGTGTATGAATATATGTTTATAAATGTAACAAACATATTAATTCATATATAAAACAACATAGATTCGTGCTTGGAGGCCTTTAAAGCACTAACTATTACATCTACTACTGCTATTATCGCTAGTAGTACTACTACAACCACAGCAACATAGTCGTTGCCACAAAATAATGAAGGAAATTTTTGTGTCGCATAATTTCCGTTGCAGCTGTCGTCAGTCGTTGAGAGTATTACAACAAAAACAACAATATTAACACAAAAAAGTCATCATAATCATCATCAAGCTCATATAAATTGCATTCGAGATGAAAACCCAGTAAGCAATTTTGATTAAAGTTGGTGAAATTGGGAAATATCACACAATTGTATACATATAAATATTTAATAAATAAAATATGGTGTATAATATATATCAATAATGTCGATTTGAAAAATATATGACATGTGATTAAATATTATTGCGCAATATTAAAATGTCCGCTTTTCTGTTCGTTTGTCTGTTCTTGAGGGATTTATTGTGCTACATAAGTAGATGAAAATTATGCATTTATCAGTGTCCTGAAGTTTCCTATTTAAATCCAGTAAAATCTAATCAGTAGATTATAAATTACACACTTTTCTCTTTCTCACAATTCAAGTTCAAATATGAACGAGAAATATCTAGTCAAAATAACATTAACGAACCTCGTATAATATCATTTTCTGATTTATGCTTAAGTGCGCCGTAAATTATTGTCCTCAGGTGAAAGTAATGACAAATGCTAAATTTTATCATTATGTTATATCCAGGCACCCAGACGGATGGACGGTTATATTTATTAAAACTATTTACAGGTAATTTTAATCAAGTCATAAAGGACAATTTTAAAGTTTAAGTACTCAAGGTGACGAAATTTGGGAGTCTACCCCGTCTTCTAAATTTCCCATATTCGGTCTTTCAAATTGATGGAAAAGCACCTCAAAAATGTCCACGAACAATTTCAATAAAACAAATTGGAATGAAATATGGACTGTAGGAAATAATCCAATTCTTGAAAATTTGGTTTAACTTTTTCTAATTGTAAATATCTTAAGCATATGAAATATTATTTTAAGTAGGGTATCAGGGCATTAAAATTTGTTATTTCCAAGATTACGGAATAAAAAGCTTGTGAACCACTTATTTGGCTTAAAATGTTTCATGTCAGAAGTTATGTCTGAGAATGTTTAACGATCCAGGAGTACTTCTTCGGCATAATTTAAATTATATCAAGATCAATTAGAAGGATATTTCACTCGATTCATAAAGATGACTAATGGCTGAGAGATTTAAGCATTAGAAAATTATGACTCATCCTTGTTAAAGTGGCAAATAATTTCCTTCTAAATTGATATATCAAACATCGGTCATTGTTTTTAAAACCGCTTTCATAGATTCTGTGTTTTCTCTTTCTCGTATGATCTTTATAACTGAATTTAAAAATGTTTATTGGGTTATTAGTTTATATATACCTAAAGGATTCTTCTGTTTTTGTGTATAATTTCAAGTGCAATACCAGAGCAACGAACCACAAACACATAAGCCTCATATGACTTCCTCACTCTTGATATATAAAACATAAACTAATATAACTATGTAAATGTTTATATGCATACATAAAATGCAAATACACGCATAATACCTCACATACAAACACTAACACTGAGAAACGTGTAAAATTGTGTAAAAATATTTTCAACGTTGATAAATAAACAGATCAGCAGCAGCTTTTGAAATGAGTTAAGTGTAAAGGCCTACTTACTTAAGAGAGGTACACATACATATTTCATATATGTGTGAGTATTTGCGAATGTATGTGTTTGTGTACCTTTTTATGTGTCAGGAGATATGAGTTCTTGTGACGTTGCATAAATACCAGCCCTAAATGTGTATTTATGCATGCGTTTGTGTTAGTTGTATGTAAAATATTTCATTGGTGGAAATACAAACAACAAGAACAAAAAAAGTAACTAAAAATATATAAAATTGACCCAGTTCTTTTAAGCCGACACGAATTATTTTCTTTGAAATTGAGGTTTTCTTTATAAAAAAAAAACAATTTTAGTGATTTTGATTTTTTTCACTTTTTTGTAAATTAAAAAAGAAATAGTTTTTGTGAAAACAAATATTTTTTGTGTATCGCAAAATTTCTTTACAATCGCGTTCTTAGCAGATTTGTTCACTATTAAAAGGTTATTGAGCTTGACTTTGACTTTTGTAATCATGTTTGTGATGAAAGGAATTTTATTTTGATCGGTTTTATGTTGCTTTTCACTAACAAAAAATATGAAGGTGAAACTTTAACATGACTAAATTTTAGTAATAATTCAATTACTTGTTGTTGTGGAGTAATAGTCTTTCTCCATAGAGACAAATTAATTATTCAAATGGTTTTTATTTAAGTTTTCTCTTTTTTGCATTCATTTCAAAATCCAATCATTTATCGTTTAGAATAAATTTTTCCAATATTTTTTTTTAAAATAAAAATTTTATTAAAATTCACAAAAAAAATGTTTGTATTCAAAAATAAAGTAGAAAGTATATTTTACATCAAGATGATAATGAATATATTTTTTATGAATGAATTCAGTTGTATAAATGATTTACTGGTAAATACACTTATTCTGTACATCAAATGCTGATAATGATTTATACACAAAATTTGACGATATTTCACAAGCATAAAATCAATCGCCAAAGCTGTGAATATATCAATTTTCCTGCCACCTATAAAAATTAGGTAAAATATACAAAAGATCATTTTTGCGTCAATAAGTCATTTATGTTGACGATTTCGAATAGAAAATTTTACACAAATTTGAAAATGAATGTACAATTTTCTGATTATTAATTATATTTCAATCTGGGTTTAATATTACTTTTTAAACTATAATGTTATATCTTAAAAGAAAATTATGAACATTTCTCACATACACTAACACATAATGATAGAAATCCTCTCTTCCGAAGTCCTCTCTTCCGACCTTCGTTCTAAATATACATTTTGTAATTTGTATACAATTATTTTTTTTGAGTATAAGTTTCAAATACGAATTTAGAAATATGTTTTTCATATAATCGATTGAAATGGAACACAACAGCAATAAAGTTGTTTAATATTAAAACAAAAACTTATATAACAGGGCAAAGTTAACTTAAATACGAATTTTTACCACTCTATACCATCATGCGACATTATGCGTTTGTGTAAATGTTTATAAGGGGCAGAAAAAGCTGATCTACAACAACTCTTAAGTATACGTTTCGACTCAAAAATCCTTTCTGAGACGATGTAGCGATATCCGTCCATTTGGCTGGCTGTCCATGTTAACTATATAAACAATGTCCTTAATATAAAATGATTTTAAACCGAATTTGTTACAAATAAGTATTATGGTATTATAAATTGACGTAATAAATTATATGAGGTTTATATGAGTTCTTTTTCGTAGTTGTAATTTATAACCAACAATGTGGTTTAAGTTATTAATAGTCGGACTATATTGATTTAAACATTCTCACCTAGTTATCATTCTGTTCTTTCTTACCTATTTGTCTTTCAGAAGAAAGAAATTAATTTTAATTAAAATTTTGATTTTTTGTGAATTTTTGGATGAAAGATTGAAAATTTGAATTTTTAGTAAAAATTTTAAATTTTTAGTGAAAATTTTGAATTTTTAGCGAAGATTTGAATTTTTAGCGAAAATTTGAATTTTAAGTGAAAATTTAAATTTTTAGTGAAAATTTGAATTTTTAGAGAAAAATTTGAATTTTTAGTGAAAATTTGAATTTTTAGTGAAAATTTGAATTTTTAGTGAAAATTGGAATTTTTAGTGAAAATTGGAATTTTTAGTGAAAATTGGAATTTTTAGTAAAATTTGAATTTTTAGTGAAAATTGGAATTTTTAGTGAAAATTTGAATTTTTAGTGAAAATTGGAATTTTTAGTGAAAATTTGAATTTTTAGTGAAAATTGGAATTTTTAGTGAAAATTTGAATTTTTAGTGAAAATTTGAATTTTTAGTGAAAATTTGAATTTTTAGTGAAAATTTGAATTTTTAGTGAAAATTTGAATTTTTAGTGAAAATTTGAATTTTTAGTGAAAATTTGAATTTTTAGTGAAAATTTGAATTTTTAGTGAAAATTTGAATTTTTAGTGAAAATTTGAATTTTTAGTGAAAATTTGAATTTAAGTGAAAATTTGAATTTTTAGTGAAAATTGAATTTTTAGTGAAAATTTGAATTTTTTGTGAAAATTTGAATTTTTAGTGAAAATTAGAATTTTTAGTGAAAATTAGAATTTTAGTGAAAATTTGAATTTTTAGTGAAAATTTGAATTTTTAGTGAAAATTTGAATTTTTAGTGAAAATTTGAATTTTTAGTGAAAATTTGAATTTTTAGTGAAAATTTGAATTTTTAGTGAAAATTTGAATTTTTAGTGAAAATTTGAATTTTTAGTGAAAATTTGAATTTTTAGTGAAAATTTGAATTTTTAGTGAAAATTTGAATTTTTAGTGAAAATTTGAATTTTTAGTGAAAATTTGAATTTTTAGTGAAAATTGAATTTTTAGTGAAAATTTGAATTTTAGTGAAAATTTGAATTTTAGTGAAAATTTGTATTTTTAATGAAAATTTGAGTTTTTACTGAAAATTCGAATTTTATGTGAAAAGCTTAATTTTAAAATTAAATTTTTGGTAAAAATTTAAATTATTTATATTTAATATAAAATATTTTTGTGTCAAAATTTTAATTTCTAGCGAAAAAGTTTATTTCAAGTGAATTTGAAAAAAGCTGATAACTTTTCCGATAACTTTTCTAACATGTTCTCATTTTGTAATTATCAGTCCCTCCCCAGTATTCCACTTTGCACTTATTCAGTTACATAATATTGATAAAATAATTGACATTCATTTAGGGCATAAATGAAACCGTAATAAATTTATTTGTAATTCTAAATGACAGCAACAACAAAAAACTATATAATAAAATTATATAAAAATAGCTTAGAGCGATTAGAAATAATACGAAAATTTATCATAAATAAAAAAGGATTTAATACTTAAATATAATAGAAATAATGAAAATCATTACCGGATTAAATAAGTGAAAAAATAATAAAATTCTGATAAAAAAGAAAGAAAAAAAATAAAATAAAATAAAACATTTTTACAGCAATAATTTTTTAGAAGTTTAGAAAATAATCTAAACATTATTTTTTTTACTTTTATGCCACCAACAGTTGTTGTTGTTTTCTTTCACATTTTTTACTAACATTTTTTATTGCTTTCTGTTCAAGTTTATGGAATATTGGCTCTAAAGAAAGAAGAAGCAATTTCGACAAGAAACTCCTCTAGAAGTTTTACGAGCTTTTTCTTTTGTTTTTTCTTGAGTTGAGCGTTGAGTTATTTAATTTGAAAATAATTAGAAAAAAAGAAAATATTGGAACTCCTACAAGAGAAGTTCCACTTTTACAACATACGAGGGAGTGATAATTGCAGTCAGTTTTGTTTAATTCATGAAATTGAAATCAGTACAAAGCAAGCAAGAATGTTATATTCGGCCATGACGAATCTTCAAAACCCTCCACCATAAGTGTGTGTGAAGTAAATATGTTATGTTTGGTATATACACTCTCATACGTACACTCACATACTTATACAATATATAAACGTTTTTCTTTTGAAATATAATATGGAACACTTAATGAGTTATAAAATTAGTTAAATTTTTTGGCGTAAACTTTTTAAGGTTTAATAAAACTAAACCGATTTTGATAATTTTTGGGAAGGTAATGAAGTACACATGAAATACATGCAACTTAATATTGCGCCAAAATTTCGTTCTAAGTTTTCGATTTATAACTGAATATTTCACGAAAGTTTTTGCTTGAACTAAGAGGTTGCCTCAGATATCGTACCATATCTTTTAAGATACTGAGCCGATTTTGATGCTTTTAAATAGGAATTTTTTGAAGGCTCCAATAAATTCTCAGACCAAATTTCATTCAACTCTGTTAATTATTGTGAATGTGAGCGTGTCAACAACAGACAAACGGACACAGCTAAATCGATTTAGATTTTCATTACGCAAGAATGCGTATTTAAAATTCCGTTTAGTTCATAAAATCTTAAACTCATCTACACTTCTATTATGTCTTTATGGCGAATTAATTCCAAAATTTTTTTCGTCAGACCTCGTACAATAAACTTTATCGGATAAAAAACATCAACGCTGAAGAAAAAAACTCACACAAAATGAACTTTTGAATTGAGTTAAAACAATAATTTCTTCGTAGAACAAATAAAAAAAAAAACAAAAAAAATCTAAAAACACAACAACACAAAAAAATAAAAATGAAAATAAAAACAACAAAACAACAACTATAAAAATATTCCTAAGAGAAAACAGGACAAGATCGTAAAGCAATACATGGTTCAAGGGATATTAAACAAAAACTTTCTAATAAGAAACATATAACGAAAAAACACACACATACAAAAGTACACATATATTTACACACTCTCATACAAACAACAATTACACACACATCTAAAAACAAACAACGTTTAAGGAAGTAAGAGGTAAATAAAATCAAAAGAGAAAAGAGAGTGAGAGATTATAACAACAACAAAAGTACACTCACAATAACACTATAAAGTTGCACTTAAAGCCAAAATTGATTTGACTCTAGGGAGTGCTGCCAACTTGAATACAAATTTTTTTTTATTACTTCAATGGTTTAGTAGTAAATGTTGTTGTATAAACGTCCCACACATCAAACAAACCTCTTAGACTCAGCTGCCGAAAACATACTCACTCCCAGACCCTCAAAGGCATTAGACAATCCCTCACGAATAAAAACAATAAAACAAAAATAACAAAAAATACACGAAATTCCAAGATATTTTGTAATGAATACTTTAAACATAAAATGTACTTTAATATTTGAAGGCAAACAAAGTGATTTATAAAAATATTAAAGTTATTGTCTGAGTCAGTCTATAAATAGAATAAGATATATAAATATCTGTATAAATGTAATGAAATCAGTGATTCCTTAATTAGACATGCAACTTCAAATAAATGAAATAAACTTAAATCAACAGCAATAACAACCGTTAAACAAGCAACAAAATGGTGAATATTTAATGAGGAGTGTTTGTTGCAACTATGCTAATTTGTGGCAGACTAAAGAAGAGGAAGGAGAATATAGTGTTTGTTACATGTTTTTTCTTTAATGTGTTTTAATTGTGGCTCATTTAAATTTAAGGATTTATTTTGAATGAATCAAATAGATTAACGTGTAATTTTATTAAGTCCCTGTAATTAGTGAAAACTTTCACTTTTTAAGTGTAACAATGTAAGAGAAGTGGCATGAACTTATTGTGATTTCAAAAAGAAAAGTTAAGGGAAATTAAGAAGAAAGTCCTTTAACTCTATAAAATAACATTAAAAAAACATATGATAAGGAATACTTAGGTGGAAAATCATTAAGGTCAGGTACAGATACACAGTCAGACCTTAAATGGGTTAACATAAACAACTGGGTAATAAATGTAACAAAAAAAGAAAACCAATGCCTACATCGTTTCACCAGAGCAGAAGAGAAGCAAAAGTAACAGCAGAGTGTTCAGGCAGCAGATGTAGCACCAGAAAGAAGTCTACATTGTTGGTTATAAATAACTGGCTCTTATGGTGCGCATAAAAGGTCTACTCAATCCTTTATTCCAAGAAAAGTAAAAAATTGCGACATGTACTAAAACAATCCATGCGACGGAGATTTTGCCAAATTGGAAGTTCATCAAACATTCGATTTCCAATGTTTTCTTTGAATAGAATGTTCATCTTCTACAGTCCCGTAATATTTTTTTTTCAGTGAAACCGTTTCATAGAAAATGACAGAATTTGGAAACAATAGATGACCTTGTTTTATCTGGATGTTTTATAATAATAAAAATTAAGGCAACTTTTACATTTTTCTTTGAATGGCAGGTATTTTCTATTCATTTCCATCATCCCTTTTCTCATGTAAGGCAAATCTGTTTGGTGCTAAATTTAAAAATTATGGTTACGTAGGCTAAGAAAGCTATTCTGAGTCAATTGATGTATATATAGCATCCCTTATGTCAGTTAAATGCAACCCATGGTGGTTCATATTAATATTTCAAAATTTTTAAAGATGCCAAATACTTTTTCAAAATGTATCCTTGCTAAAATTTCAACAGTAATTTTATTTTAGCAATGTAACGCATTTATTCTTTATGTAAATATATTGATCAATTATAGTATATTTGTCAGCAGAAAAGTCTATAAAATAGCTAAATTTACAAAGAATATTTATTTTGTTTAATAGGAATTTCACCCAATACAGCCTCTAGCTGGGGCCGATAATTTTCCAAATCAACTTAGCTATTGTTATATCACCATGTCAAATATTGTTTAGATATATCCAAAATTACAGAATTATTATATAAAATTGTTTTGAAATAAGTGAACGTATGAGTAATATTTTTTATAGATTATGTATAAAGTATACGCAGCGTAAAATTTAAAAAAAAACATTAACATTATGTTAAACTATATTTTTTTAATATATTAAATATTTATTTCTCATATTGAAAAATGGGACAGAATTGTTTTTGTCTATAATTTTGAAAATTATTATTTTTGTGGATATAAAATGTTGTAAAAATGTTTTAATTTTAAATATAATTTTTATCATAAAATTCTTATTATGTTCTTAACATTTTGCGAATTCACATAATTTCTTTCACTTAAAAATATCATTTGTTTCGTTAACCACAACAAAATATTTATTTAATTTTGTTACTGAACGTATGAGTTACATTCAAATAATTATTCATTAAGTATACGTCATACTTGTAAAGATCTAAAATGTTATTAAAGTGAGCAAGAATGTTTTTTTTTTTCGTACTTAGTATACTTTAAACATTAATTCTTCATATTGTACAATGGGACAGAATAATTTAAGTAAAACTATATAATTTGCACTTTATGCATCCAAATTAATAAGATCACAATTATGTTCTTCTACGAAAACTTTTGCCTTACAAGTTTAAATGAGAAAAAAATATTCATAGTAATTTAAATATAAATTGTTCTTAATTTTAGGCACTTTTCTTAAAACTTGCCTTAAGTTTTTCAAAATAAGTTTTTCTTTTTTCCCAAATTTTAGCTCAAAGAACCCTTTTTTTCCTAAAAAAAACTTTTAGACGTAATTCAATTTTAGTGACACCAACAGGCTGCATAACTAAACACTTTTTCCTAGTTTTTTTCCCTCGTCCTTATATTTTTCTTAACTTTTTTCCTTATTTCCTTCAAAGCTTTCATATAATTTTCTTCTTTTATTCTCATTTTTTTTCAGAATTTTAACTGTTTTCATGTCTGTACAGGTGAGTTCAATTATTCAAACACTTTGGGTTTTATCTTTTTTTATTCAACTTTTCTCTCAAAAATGTTTCTATAGATTTTTTCTCTAGTTCCTTTAACTATTTGAAATTTTGTCTTTACAAAATGTTAGAAAAAAGTTTTTTTAGTACCAAAAACAAAAAACTAAAAGAAATAAAAATTTGCTAAAAAAAGTTATGTCGTAAATTTACGCAATTAAGGCTAAAGAAAAAGAAGAAGAATTAACATCATCTGAATAAAAAAATAAAAGCAGGAAATAAAAAATAGTTTTTAATGGCCGCGGGCATATTTATGTACAACTACATTTACTTCTACATGGACATAGACATGTACGATACGAGTATATCAAGAAGTATTTTACACGGAATATGAGGCTACATGACCATTTTTATTTAGTTCAGTTTTTTTCTATTTTTTTAGTTTTTATAAGGTTTCCTGTGTATAAGGATTCTTCTTCTCTTTTTTTTAAATACTGCTGCTGTGATGTTGATGCTTTTGTAGTTGTTGTAAGTTACTTTAGCTATAAAAATTGCTTTGCATTGAAGTTGTATAAACAAACAGGATATAAAACAGGAATTTTATTGAAAAGAGACCAATTAAGTCGACTAAATATAGTCCAGTTATCAATGGATCCATAATTAATACAAATATTTAATTCAAGATAATTTATATTAACAACTAACAAATGTCCGTTATGCTTCGCAGTTTCTACTTTTACGATATAAATAGAAAGAAATAATTTAAATTATTATAATTCCTTGAGGAACACGATTACATTTTTATAAATTTTTTTCCACTTTTTAAAAATGAAGTTTTGACCACTTTTTCTAACTTTATCGAAATTTACAAAAATCGAATTGCAAAAAAATATAAGAAATAAATATAAAAAAATAAATATAAATAAATAAAATATAAGAAAAAATATAAGTCTGTCTGAAATTTCAGCAAATTTTAATGAGATTTTCTTAAAATTCCAAAAATCTAAGGAGAAGTATGGAAAATGGATTACCTGGTTTATAAAGTCCCTTTACCAATTATTAAAAATTTGAGGTTAGCTAAGCAATAATCTGCTTTAAAATCAAATGGAATCGCTAAAATAACGCCCGCAATGTGTGATCTTTAATATCCTGTATTTTCTAACTGTTCTCTAGTATTCGTTATTTAAAAAACTCCGTATTAACTCAAAGTCAGTTTTGTCAGCAGACTTTACCTTTGAATAGGACATGATTAAAACACATTTTCATATCCTACATCTCATCAAGTGACTGGGGTGTTAGGAATTGCACCTTTTTCTGTATATAATAAACAACTCTTAGGTATACCGTTCGATTCAAAAGCACTTTCTGAGTCGATTTAATGATGTCCGTCTGTCTGTCCATCTGTAAGTCTAGGTAGAGGTTTTAAACATTTTACAGGTCAAAATTTAGCCATGTTTTGTATAATATTTCAGATAGCTCCCATACAAATATGTTTCTGGAAAAGGAGACAAAGCTCATAAAACTCACAGGAATAAAGATATTTTAATTCAATTTGGCGAAAGTAAATAAATTTAAATCTATATGCCAATTTAAAAAAGATCAATCCCCAAAAGACCTTAGATCCCATAGAGCTCCACTTTAAAAAATCACTTTAAAGAGCGTAGAAATAAAAATTTGTAAGTATTATGCTGACATTTCGTATTCATAAGACTTGCACAACCAGTAACAACCAAACCAAAATTTGAAAGGATCGTTCTATGATTTTCCATAGTTCTTCATTGATAAGTTGGAGCAGATAACTAAACCGACTTTACAGATTAATTTTACCATCGATCTGCAACGTTTAAAAGTCTATAACAGACAGAAGGACAAATATAAATTGCCTTAGATTTGATGCAAGAGGATGTATAATTTATGTTGCCTTAAATGACTTCATCTAAATGATGCACAAAAAATGACTCAGTTAATATAAAAAAATCTTGCTACATTAAATTTGATGTAGTTTTTGTCCCAACGAGCTTTGTTTTATGAAAAAAAAAATAAATAAATAAATTTTTGATGTTAAAAAAAAAGAATTTTGAGATATATTGGTCCATACTTGACCCATTGTCCCAATAATTATCTCCCATATTAATCTCAGCTCAAATCACATAACCATCACACTTGAGTCTATTAAATATTAATATTTAGCAATTGAAAAAATCATTATTTAAATTATTCGTTAGTGATTTTTGGCCAAATGAAAGGCGATTCTAAATGTCTTATTCAAAATTGCAAGGACTAATTATTGTCATTGAGAATATATTACGGTTATGTTATTAAAATATTTGTATTAAACCCTGAAGTAGGATACATAAAATTCCTCATAACCGACTTTCTTTTTCATTTTTTTGCTACTGAAGTTTCAAATTATTGCCAGTAACATGCAAAATATGTTTGTTAAAGTATTTTACCAAAAAAAATGAACAAATAAAACTGAAAACCAAAAAAATAAGCAAAATTCTACAAAATTCGGGGGGATAAAATTAAAAACACACAAAACATTTTTCACACCAACTATAATTTTGGTTTTTTCTCTAATTGAGAACTTTTTAGATTTCAATTACAAATTCCTTTTTTTTTTTCTCTCTCTCTCTCTCTCTGTGTTTGTCAGATTGCTTTACTCTCGACTAAAATATATTTATAATAATTTTTACATAAACAAAAGTTTTTGTGAAAAAAAGTTTCACTAAAAACTCTTTATGCCACTAAAAAAAACAACAACCATAAATTTATATAAACAGATTTTAAAACATTTTTCATGAATAAATGGTTTTTGCCAAAAAAAAAAAAAAAAAAAAAATAAAATAAATAAATAAAATAAAAAATTGGAAATAAATATTATGAATTTTAAAATCAAAACGATTAGTAAATATTATTAAATAAAAAAATATTAAATATTCATAATGGTGATCAGTAGTTTTAATTTGGCAAAAAAAATAAAGTTTTTTTTGTATTTTATAGTTTCTTTTTTTCATTTCCCTAAACGTGAGTTACACATTTGATTTCCTGTGAAAAGGACACTTTATTAGTTTAAAATTATTTTAAATTAAATGTTTCAATTTTTGGATAAAATTTAATAAAAAATACAAAGTGAGACTACGATGTACAGTATTGCAGGGCAGTAGTGCCAACTTGTCCGTTTTAATGTTTAATTTTGTTAAGGAAATCGAACATAAAAATATTAAATGTTTTGTTATTGATTCAAATGTTTACTCAAATTGATCTTTCAAAGAAATAGGTCCGGCCATTATAGCAATGGATTTGAATAATATTAAAATATTTCTGGCAGTTTTGATCTTTAATAGGAAATCTGATCTGTTCTGAACAGTTTCGCAGTCAATATCTTGGAATTTTTATTTGTTAGAGAAAATATTAGATATAAATCTAGAACGTCAGATAATACAGACTTTCTGACCCTTATACGGTGCTACTAAAGGAAGACTATTTAAATTACAGTTACAACCAAAACTACGAAAATTATGAAAACAAATGTTTGAAAAAAACTCTCCCTCTCATTATTTAATGATCATCGTAAATAAAAAATTAATATGAAGATAATTCGAAAATAAAGATACTAAGAAACGTTCAGGTTCTGTAATGCAAACGAGTCTCGACTCTGAATTTCAAACGGATCCAGATTCAAGACTTCAAACTATTCCAGAATCTAGTCTATAGAATAGTTCAAAGACTGCAATTTACAGTAGTTCAGAAACAGAATTTCAGAGTATTGACAGTAATTAAGAATCTGTTCTGGTGCTCAATGAATGTGAACGGGACTTGAATTATAATTTTCATTTTATTTGACCCCCAAACCGTCCTTAAATATCAGTTTTGGTTCGGGTGACTTGAGAGTGAGTTCTTAAAGTGTACGACTTCAAAACATAACATGAATTTTTTTTGTGGGTGTGATCATTTTAATTAAATATTCTGTTACTGTTCCAAAAATGTGCGATATTGCGTACTTCGTTTTTTATATCACTCCCCCATTCCTTATCCAAAAATGTTGTAGTCCTCAATAATATATTATTATAATTTTTTCCATGATCATATTTAGTATATTATTTCAGAGATATGCCATATTAGATATTTTATTTGTAATGTCAATATTGTGTGTATGTGTGAAAATTTTACGCATGCTAAATTTCATGTAAATGGAATGAGCCTCTTAATCATAATTCATATTAAAATTTTTCAATTTTAAGAGCTTGTTTCAAATATCGGCCTTTAACTTTCTTAAATATTAAACTTTTCAGGATAAATTTCATTAGGTTTCGTCAATTGTTGTGGATTAGAGCATATCAACAAGAGGCAGATAGATAGACGGCGATAGCTAAATCCACTCAGATTTTGATTTTATTCAAGAAAATAATACGTAATATAAAGGAGGCATTAATGTGGTCTTAGAAAAGGCCTTCTTGGTGTTAAATATGGAATGACCAATTAATATACTTTCATTACCATTTACGGCGTTTAAGAGTATAAAGAGATAGATATCTTTAGATTAGTTAGATTGATATTGATACAAATATTGTATGGACCCATGGAATAGTATTACAGTTATCTTTTAATATACCGATCAATTTAAGAAGCACTTACTGTGTCAATTTCTCGCTATCTGAACATCATATAAACATATGTTTTTAATCCAAATAGAAGTTAAAGTGTTAAATCTTAATGAAAACGGTCACAATTTTTTAACTCTGAGGAAACATTTGTGTTGATCGGTGCACTAAATAACTAAGTCTTCGAAAGATTGTAATAGATTTTTAAATTAATAAAAGTTTTAAATATAAAATTAAAAAAGGACTGCGTGCAAACAAAACTTTAGTATTCCTAAACTAATGCTTGAGTTTGCAAATATCAGTCCATAATTTATCATCGCTTCCACAATATTATCACTTTCTAGTAACTTCTAGACTCTATCTATAACATTATTTACTAATACATATATACATGTATATTGCGTGCGTAAAAATTGGTAGATGCTTTCAAAACTGGTTTTATTTATTGTGCATCGATATTGATAAAAATGTCTGAGATATCTAAAACTAGAACCCTGAGTTTTTTTCCTGTTTTCTATTAAAGGTCACTTTCATTTATTAAATTTTAAGTTTGTTTTCGTACTGATTTGGAAATTTATTAATTCTGTTCAGAATTTTTTAAATCCTTTAAGTTTAAATAATTCAACTCCCACATACGTATGCAAATGTATGTGAGCACAAAGAGAAATTCATTTATATTTCTTTCCTTATTTAGTTGTTTCTTTGTCCTTCTTTTCTTATGTTATTATGGTTTTAGCGATAAAACCTTAATTTTTCGCCTTTGAGCGTTTTAAAACAACGAAAACAAAAATACTCAAAAATAATAAGGAAAAAGAACAGCAGCAGCAACTAAAATTAGAGAAACAAAAAAACAAATGTGATTTTATCACAGGCATAAGGCGAATTTTAAGCACCCTCTACCACAAGTTGAAAGAGTATGAGGAAATATAATAAACTTAACTGTTATACTGTCATATAAAGAGAATAATATATTTCTGTCATACAATTGTATCTATTTTTTGCAATAACTTGGTATTTAATTTTAAAGTCTTATGATTTTTTTAATCTTTGTTTGAATTATGATGTTATCTCGAAAAAGTCATAACCTTTTGATTATGAAAAAATTACAACCTTTTGATTATCAAATCAATTTCCTATACATTACTGTTTTCGGTTACCTAGAGACTTAGTACACAATATGAGAAAATCTTATTTAATTTGGAAATTAATTGTTGCTGGCAGATGGATAGAAGGACAGACGGACAAATCTTAGTTAACTAAAAATTTTATTTAAGAAGTGTTGCATATTCGATGAAAAATTTTATATTCTCACATTAAACATTTGTGTTGGTGTAGGGTATTAAAACATTAACAAGCTTCTAACCAAAAACAACTGACATTAAACGCAACAACAGAAAAGAAGCACTAACAGCTACAGTAGCAGCAGCAACAACAGCAGCTAAAATGCAACTAATCAAAAAAAAAATGGCACTACGTGCCACATTAAGAGCCAAGGTCGTTGTAGTTACGCCAAAAATAAATATAAAATATAAAATAATAAAAAAACAACAACAACTAAACCACGAAATAAAATGGCAACAATAACAATGACATAAAGAAACAACTAAAACAACAACAAGCAAAAAATTTTATATATATAAAATATGTATACTTTTAGTTTAGTTTATATAACAACAAAAACAACTTATGTTGGTCGTTATAACTACAACAACTACAATAACAATAATAATAATAATAAAAAAGTAGCAAAAGCAACAACAACAAATACACAAAATGTACTTATAACTCGTAGTGTCAGTTAAAGTAGACAGCTGTGGCCTCCGTTTAATGTAAAATTCAGCTGGTGCATTTTTGCATTTTACTGCTGCAGCACTGACTGCCATTGCATTTTGGTGGTTTATTTTCATGTCATAATAATGAGGTGCAACATAACTGTTTATTATTATTTTTTCTTTTTTTTATTTATATTTCTATTATATTTTTTTTCTTAACAATTTGTTGGTGTTTTTACTTACACAGATTCATGCAACAGGGATTCATTTATATAACTTTTAAAAAAAAAAACTCAAATTCTTGAGAAAAATGTTGGAAAAATTTTTTGCTGCTGCAGTTGCTTTTTAACCATAAACATTTTAATTAAAATGAATGTCAAAATGTTTCTTTGTTAAGGTTAAAAAAAGGAACTTTTTTGGTTTTTAGGGCATTTAAAAAATTCGTTTTTGCGTAGTTTTTTCTTACAAAATTGTTACATATTTTGTTATTTTTTATTTTTAATATAATTTTATTATTATTGTCATTTTATATATTTTATTTATTATATTTTTTAGTGAACTCTGTTGTATTTCATTTAAAAATGGGGTGTTTGTATCTTGTGTGGTTTTAAAGCTTCAATGCGAACAACATTTATCACTGTCTAACCAATCTATAGATGTATTAAATGTATGTGTAGGAATTTAAAATTAACTAAAGAAAATTTTGAACTAAAAATTCAGTTTCAAGTTTAGTCAAAATCATTTTATGAAAGGAAATTCGTAAATTTTTGAAGCGTTGGAGATGTATAAAACACTGATTAATTTGTCAAGAAGTCTAGTTTTGGTCGCATTTTCAGATAAGTTCACTGATACAATTTCACTAAATGCACGTACTTTGATTCTCTATTTGTGTTTTAACTTTGTTGTTCTCATCTAAAAGCAAAAATGAGAGGCAACTTAACAGTACTTTTTAAGGTTTTTTCTCAGTTTGTTTATTTGCCTTATTATGAATTCGGAAATCTAAATTATGGAATTCGGAAATCTAAAATCAAAAATCGTCTAAATAACGTATGAAAACACATATAATGAGCAGAGGCGCAAAAAAAGTAAATTTCTCTCATTAATAGAAATTTAATTTAGACGGTCCTGACTCATACTCATGCACCCTATGATATTTGGATGTCAAAACGTAATTTTAGCGGTGATAATGTTATGGTTTGGGTAGAATTTTCAGCTGTTTGTAAATTTAAAAATTTATTTTGTTCCAACGAAACTGAAGAGTACAATTTATAAAGAATTGCTGGAAGATTCTCCTTTCTCTTTTATGGCCTAAAAAAATATGAATATTTAATATTCCAGCAAAAAAAAAATGCGGTACATTTTTCAAGGCGGTCTTAGTGATTGCTTAACGAACACAGTCCTCCCTTGACTTGATGTCCTGCAATCTTAACTTAAGCCCAATAGAAAACTTGTGTAAATACATGGATAGAAAAGTTTATTCAAATAACGCCCAAAATGAAAGAATAATGACTTTAACAGAGCTAAAATTAAAATTAATAAAGTTATGAAATTGATTCCGATCTTCTTAAGTAATTTGTGGAATTAATTCCAGACCTTAGGCTTTGAGGTAACGCTAGAATGCATGATAATGCTGTGGTACATGTTCAAAGCGGTCCAAATCATGGCTTACAGTGCGGTCTTTTTACAGTGCGGTCTTAAAGAAAGTTATTCTAATCTTCTAAAGCATCAATCAACCATATTTTGAGTCTTGTTATTTGATTCATAATATCTCCAGTATTCTTCAACGATTTCGAAACTTTTTTGGTATATTTTTTTTCTGAAATTAATTAATTAATTAATTAATTATAATCTATTTTAAAATACTTATAAATTCAACTAAATTATTTCACATACATTTACAACTACCACAATCTGTTATTAAATATTTGTTTGAGTGTATGTATTGAAGTGTATGTGTTTAGTTCATATGTGTGTGTGTGTATATGATGTATATGTGATGTTTTCTATATGAATAAATAAATTGAGCAGCTGTTGCATGTTTAAATGTTTGAGGTTGTACATTTGATATAAAATTATTTTATATTATTTTATGTTAAAGTTTTAGTAACAACAACTACAACTACAGCAACAATAAAAACAAAAAATATATATATATAAATAAAATTATACAATATTTACGCGCACAATTTTCCAAACAAAATGTATATGTATGTTTTAGTTTGAGTATGAGAATAACAGAGGAAAAAAAGGACGAACCACATTGTTGGGAAAATCGATGTCGATGGCATTAAAGTCATTGTTTTCATTTCTTTTTTTTTCGTTATAGAGAATTTTATTCTGAATGTGTTCTGTGCATTATTGACAACTATTTATTCAATGCACGTCGTCATTCCTGTGAATTGTTTTTTCTTTGTATTTGTTACAAGTTTTACTCTCTTTACGTATCATTTTCTGGGCCTACGTTTTGTTTGTGTTATTGGCCTATTTTTCTACACTCATCTGAACATGATGTTGTTGTATATAAATTTTAAGTACATATGTAATACATTTTACATACAAACATTTGACTCACAGTTGCCTTTGATTTGTTATTCCCACTAACCTAAAGCGGAAAATCAATATTATTTATATTCTTCTTCTACTTTTATTTTGCAACTTGTATTTGTACACACACACACACACATTCGCACAGATGTTCTAAATTTTAAACTACTAAACACTATCTAACATTAATAATGCGTCGCTTAGTCGCAGTCATCTGACATTATAAATATTTTTACTTTTACTTGTCATAAATAAATAACCGTTAAAAATACTAAGAATGATATATTCAGCTGTATCGAATCTTAAATACCCTTCACCACTAACATTGTGTAAAAATTACCAAGATTTGAAGATAATAAACTAAAAAACGTATTCGTCAATTGCAGATATTGACAAATATTTAAATTACCTACAAATATTGCTACCGACCTATAGATTTCAATGGTCTATATTATTAAAAAATGTTAAGGAAAATAAGTTCAGAAGAGCGAGTGAGAAAATTAATTGCATCAAATTTTAATATGATTTTCCTTATTTAATAGTTTTATAAGATCAAACCCGTTTTGCTGGAAAAGAGGTTATATGGGAGCTATAGTAAAATATGAACCGATGTTAATAACATATATTCAAAACGGTAAGAAAATTAATTGTGCTAAATTGAATCGGTTTATATTTTAAAGTTTTATAAGTTATAAGCCATACTACGGGATGGGGTCTAATATGACCCCAGAACAATATAGCTTTTTTGGGTTTATTATTGTGTCAAAATAAATATAAGTGACAAATTTCAAAAAGTTATTTTAAAAATTGCAAACCGTACAGCACACAGATTTTGGATTGTATCAAAAATCTTGCATGTTTTACTCAATATCTTTTATTCTAAAGATCCGATTTTGATGGTTTTTTTTACGATGATAAAAAATATATAACTGTAATTATTTTTATGGTAAAAGTTATAAAAGTTCTTTTGCAAAATTTAGAGGTTGTCTCAGATATCGGTCTAAATATTTTTTACCAATGAACCTGGTTTGGACAATAAGAAATAATGTTGCCAAGTTTTCTTGAATATTTTAACATACAGACAGGCGGACTGACGGACATGGCCAAATCGACTCAGATTTTAATTTGATACAAGAATATATATACTTTATGGGATCTAAGATGATGTCTTTTTGGCGTTACATACGGAAAGACAAAGTTAATATACCCTCATCACCACTTGTGCTGGTGGAGTTAAATGAATGACTATAAGAACCATATAAAAGAAGGATAAATAAAAGTGAAATATATGTAAATTGTGGTTTTGAAGGATTTAAGTTCATATATTTCATTGAACAATTGTTGCTGTGTTGTTATTTTCTTCTATTTGTTTTTTGTTTGTTATTCATATTTGTTATTGTTGCATTACTTGTTGCAATAGAAAGAAACACACAAAAGTTTGCAACATTGTCATTACTGTCATATTAGTATAATATAACTATAATCTTATCCTAATCATCCTTGTGGATTGTTATGAAAGGAATATGAATGTTTTTATTGTTAAAGTATCTTATAAATTGCCGCAGTAGCAGATTGTACTTTTTTGGTAAATATAGGATTAGTCTGTTTTGAACCGATCAGAAATGTGGAAAGTGGACTTGAACTGATACAAATTATATTTGTACCAATTTTATATAAAATATAAAATTTGATCAGATTATTTTTATAAGTTTCACTCAGCTTAGTTTTTGGTTTATTATAAGAAAAAGTTTTAAACCGATATCTGAGTCTAAATTAAATGCCTCTTCATGGGAGTCAGTTTCAGAGTATCTTTATGATGATTTTTTTTAGCTCATCCCCACAACAGGTGTCATTATTCTCTGCACGTTGTTCTCTTTGGAGAGACTTCATCGATTAGGGACATGTCATATCATTCATATCTGCTTAGAATTGCACTGTTCTTGGTAAATAATCTCCATCAAGAGTTGGTCATTAGTCAAATAAACTCAGTGATATAAATCTGCCATTTACCATTTCTTTTGGGTCTTCGAAGCCGATGGAGCATAATCTTTTGAGGGCAATTTAATAGCATTATTCCAGCGAGTTATATTCTGTAGTTCGTTCTTGTAAGCAAGTAAAATCAAAGTAATGTAATAGATGAAGAACTACACCGGTCATACTTACCCTCCCTAGAGACCTTTGATATCTTCTCCTCATCACAAATTTTTTTTGAGCTGGTGACTTTTAAGATTACAGCATCTGCCTCGAGAATATTGTGTTTTTTTCAATCCAAATATCACGTGTGTACTGAATTGATTAGATATTCATGATTTCGAAAAAGTTAAACTTTGAATGTACGTGAAGACCTTAAAAGCTTGACTCTAGTGTAGACAATTAATAAAAATATCTTTGACAGAGTATCGTAATTACAGCGAAATAAAGTCAAATTTTCCAGATTATCTCGAAGTGTTTGTGTGAGTGATATGTGTCGATAGATTAGTGTAAGGCAAATCTATTGTCTGATCGACAGAATCAGATAGAATCATAAGATTAGCCTTCGGTTTGATGAATGGACCGACCTATAGTCTTACTAATGAGATAAAGTTTTTTCTAATTGAAGTGTTAGAGAGTAATAGGACAAAGTATGATAAATATATCGTTAGTAATTTAAAATGTCTAACAGAGCAGCGTCCAGTTACCAATTTTACTCAAATTTGATGAACTTCTGGACTTGATATTTGGATGTGTTGTCAATAACAACAGAGGGAATGCGATTGGGGCATAACTAACGGGATAATATTAGAATATGATGTTGGAATAAGGCCTCTAATTGTAATAAAAATACAAGCTTCCTTCCAAAATGTATCCTTACCAAATCTTATTTGTATTCAGGTTAAAGAAAATAACCCTTCGATTAAAATAAGTAATACAGTTGAAATTCCTACAATTGCCACAGGGAGGAAGATCAATAGAAAAATCCTACTTTAATAAAACTCTTGAATCCACATCAAATTTTACCAACATATTTTACTCTACAAAAATCGATTCCGTTGAATACAGGTTTATTCACAAGGGTTATTTTAACCCTGACCTGTTAACCAATAAAAATGATATTCCTAAATATTTAAGTTTCAACAAATTCCTTTAGCTATAAAAGCTCATTATCCCTTTTCCAAATTACAACATAAACTCTTTACTTATAATTTTGCTCACATACATTTATGATGAATTTCTCTTTTCTTATATTCATACCCATTCCTATATGCATTTATATATGTATGTATGTATGAGTGTGTGTGTGTAAACACACCTACATCTTAAATGCCATTGTATGGCTACTGGTTCTGGTTTTCCATTGTTATGTCTATATTCATGAGTTTGCATTTGATTTTAGATCTTTTTTTATATGCAATCATGGTGCTTCTTAAGCTTCGTTTCTTTCTTTCCATTCTTATGCTACTGTACGTTTAGATACTGTTCTATTTTCTATTCAGATATCCTGGCCATATTGCCTGCTTTCCTCACAGAATAAGTTGAAATATTTAACAAAGTACGTCTAAGCATAGAAGCAAATAACACTTCGTTCGCACTGACTAATGCTGCTATTGCAGCAGCACGTACTTACACTCAGATACATTTAGTCTATTTAAAAACTTTCAATTGCATTGTCAGCTGCTGTGAAATGTGTCTAACTTAGTGTGTTTGCATGTGTAGGTTTATATATGAAAGGATATTTCTTTCTTTGATTTTTCTATTTGAAAAATACTGAAATGATGGCATTGAAGTTTTATTTCTCGTTTTATAGTCGTTCATACTTTGGTGGTTGTGAAACAATGATGTCAAATTGAAAGTGAAGTGTTGGCCAGGTATTTATAGGATTTTAAGAAAAAATAGTTAAAGGAAATTTAAGATTTTCTGAGAGAGATGGAAAAGGAAATTAAAATACGTGTTACGCTTTAAAGAGTTTCGAACAAATATACATTGAAAAGTTTCTTTCGTATATTCATAGAATTCAAATGAGATTTAAAATAAAATTCTTTAAATATTTTTTCATTATAATAACTTGGATTAGCGCACAGTATTATTAGAAGTGAAATGGAAATTGACAATAACTTCACAATTCAGGAAATTATTTTTTTATCCAAAAAAAAAAAGTTGTATTGATTTTTATGTTAAAAGTAGAATTTAATCAAAGCAGAACTGAACTAAAACTGAAGTAGAAACTGAATTAGAATTGAACTAGAACTGAACAACAACTGAACTAGATCTGAACTAGAACTGGAGTAGAACTAAAATAGAATCGAACTGGAACTGAAGTAGAAACTGAACTTAAAACTTAAACTAGAAACTGAGTGAAAGTGAAATAAAACTGAACTGAAATTTAAGCAAATAAGAATGCTGTATTCAGCTATGTCAAATTTTCAATACCCCTACCACTAAAGCGTATTAGTTAAATGCGTTATGTTTTGTACTTACACACTTATACATACACCCACAGACGTATACAATGTAGAAAAGTTTTTTTTTTCAATATAACACGGAATAATGAGTCATAATCTTAATTATATATTTGGTTTTTACTTTCTCTCTACTGAACCGATTTTTGGAATGGGAATAAAGTACACATAACTTAATATTATGGCAAAATTGCACACAAACTTGCCGATTTATAATTCATAATTTGACAAAACTTTTATAATTTAATTTTGCGTTTACTTCAGATGTCGGTCTATATCATTTAACATACTAAACCGATTTTGATGGTTTTAAATATGAAAATTTTCAGGACAATTGCAAATTCTAAGGCAAATTTCATTGCGCTCTGTTGAATATTGTGAGATTAAGATTATTAGTTCTTAGCGTTACACACGAATTGACAAAGTAAATATACCCTCCTCACTTCTTGTGTTAGTGGAGGATATAAAGATAGTTTGCACAATGTACTTATCCTTTATTCTACCTCATGATGCTCCAAATAAAAACTCTTAATGCTGAATATTTTTTAACTAATTTTTATTTCAATTCAATTGTTTTTTTTTATTTAAAATTTTTCTTTTTTATTATTTAGATTCAATATTTGAATTCGTATTATTTTTTTAACTGTTTTTTGGTTGTTGTTGTTGTTTTTATTACTGTTTACAATATTAACTTAAATAATTATTATCCCTAATTTATATATAAATACAAATACATTTTCAATTTTAGTTGAGAGTCATCAATATCATTCATTTATTACAATTATTATTTTTTTGTTTATTTAATAATTAAATTTAAATTTAAATATTAATTTTGTTACTTTTAAAGGATCTTTTCTCTTTTTGTCATGTGAATAACACTAAAAACTAAAACTATTTAGGACCAGTTTAACTATACAACTACAGAATTAAGGATATGAATATACAAAAGATATGTTTTAGATTAAATAATAATAAAGAACAAAATGGATATGTTAGTGTGTGTATGTATATAGGACTTCTAAGTAAATAACATTTTCTTTGGATTGTGTAAGTAGTTCTCTGCTAAGAGAAATGTGAGTGTAACGGAAATAAAATTGTGTACACTAGAGCCTCGATTTGTGTAGTTAATGGGGGCCGGAAAAAAACATGAAATTGGAAATCGAATAACCTTTTTTTACCAATAATATCTGATTTATATTAGGGTGTTGTGATAATTTCGGCTAACTGATTTATTTTATCGCTGTATCTGTTACAAATTTTTCTAACTGCTATACTTGCTAGTCCAAGAATTCTTGTTATATTAAAAGCCTATTCTCCCGATTTAAAACGTTTATTGCTTCTAGCGGCACAAAACGGAATCCAAATGATTGCCTCATTTGGATTCCATTCAGGATCAGACTAAAGCAACTTGAAATTGCAATGATGCAAATCGAATTTTCAGTTCTTTAAAAACAACTCAAATCGAACCGACACAAATCAGGATGACGCAAGTCGGGGATCTAGTGTATTTGTTTAAGTGTGTATGAGTGTGAGTGTATTTTAAATAAATAAAATGTTCATATTTTACAATATTTTTCTGCCTGTGTAAATGTATTATGTTTACATGTATACAATTTTAATATATAAATAATAAACAAATACATACAAACAACGATATGTTTAAACTACAAATACAATATGAATTTTATTTTTTTAATACATTTTTGTTTATTTATTTCATATTTGTATTTCTTTTGTTGTTCTTGTTTTTATTTAGAGTAGAAAAATAAAAAAATTAAGAATCGAAAATCTATAACTTCTACATTTATTTGGATTTCTTTTTTGTTTTGTTTTTGCTTTTTGTTGGATTTTTATAAATATACATTTACATATATATTTTTTAAATATATATTTTACAAACAATAGATCTGCTTAAAATTTAGCTTAAATATTTAATATCATGTTTTTATATTCTTTTTTTTTCTGTTGTATTTTTAATTTACTAAAAAGAGAGAAGAGATTTTATTTATATGTTTTGGATTTATTTTTAAGATAAAGAGAAAATTGTTCATTTAATTTTGTTGCTATGATACATTTTAAGATACTATTTATACCCTACACCACCATATGTGTTCGAGATATTATGCGTTCGTGCAGAAGTTTGAGCGGACAGAAAAAATTGTGCAACCACCAGTTTAAAGTAAACCGTTCAACTCAACATTACTTTTTGAGTCGATCTATGTCCGATGTCCGTTCGTTCGTCTGGCCATATGATTGTCCACGTAAACCTCGTGTACTAAATGCAGTCTGCAATTTTATTGATATCTTAATAGAATTTGGCAAATGTTATGGATGACGCCTTTTGCAATCTCCCATACAAATGTTACTCCCGAAATTGGGATATGAGTCCTGAATATTTTTTATGATTTATGATTTTAATAAAATATGGCACAATAATTAGATTCTAATGAAGGCAAAATACAAGGTCCCATATGAACCCAATTATAATTTCACCTTGAAGGTCTTAAATTACACATATACGTGGACCACGTATCAAGTTTACGAGGATCGGACCCACAAAAATACTCTTAGAACGCACTAATCCCACATGGATGTATAACACACTCTTAAGCATAAATTAAAAAATAATTCATACGAGGAAGGTTCATTAATTTTGGTAACTTCCTCTTACAACCAATAATGTGGTGTAGGTAATTAAAGGGTCGGGCTTGGCCGACTACAATTTCTTACTTGATTTTATTAAATTTCTTTTAATTATTTCTTTTTCCTTTTCATATGTATAGTTGAGTATGTTAAGTATATTCGTCCTGTATATTTGATTTAAAGTAAATCTGTATGTTTGTATGTATATGTATGTTGTAAGTATAATTGATATGTTGTTTTTGTTTATATGTTTGTGTTTTTTTTCATATGTTTTCCGAAGCTTAACTGTATAAATGCGAGTTTATTTGAATTTTTGGTTTTTAACTTGAATACAAAATATCTATTTCCGTGGTTTATGTCTTTGCTAGATTTTTTGTTTTATATAATTTTAGTTTTATTAAAAAAATTTTTCTTTGGATAAAGGAACTAAGAGTTTATGAAAAAAATATATTTTTTAATTACTATTTTTTATTTTGGAAAAGTTGTGAATTAAGGGATCAGAGGGGAATTACATTTTAAAATTAAAATTAAAATTTTATTTTAAAAAAAATTATTTCAGTTATTTCGCACAAGTGAATTTATTGCAATTTTCAGAATTATTTCTTGGAAATATAAAGGTCATATGTCACATGTCGTTTTTTAGGGAATGAAAAGCTTGTGGAACACTGAGCACAAAGGCACTGAAAAATATATTAATTTAGTGAAAAAATTGTTGCGCATTCCCAAAATAAGTAGTTAAAATTGAAATTTTTATTAAAATGGGGATGAATTCTCAAGGGCGTTTGATAAGTTTTGTGGAAATTTTTTGATAAGAAATAAAGATAACATGAATTTAAGGGAAAATACTTTATATTAAGACGATTTTAGACACTTTCCCAATACTTCATTATTGGAAAAAATAACCTAAACAGAATAATTTCTATTTTGTTTACAAACAATGTCGTGTGTCTCCAAACTCATATTTATATTATTTTAAAAAGAAATAATTATCATTTAGTTCATAAAAATGTTTAAATAAGTACTGTAATTTTAATTGTTGGAGATGGAATTTATATTCTGGTCTAAACTTTAAACTAAGATAACTTGACTGACAATATTAGGAATGCACCTATACTTCTCTGAGATCGGTTGACCTTTTTGGATTCAGTGGTTTTCGCTGTCTATTTCAATATAACGACATTTACTGGTAATTTCATTCCTTTTGATGCAAATCTATGTTGAGATGGAACTAGAACTGAATTAGAACTGTACTAGAACTGTCTTAAAACAGAACTAAAACTTAAATAGAACTAAACGAGAAATTATACCAAAACTGAATTAGAACTACCTCTCCGATATGGTACATTTTGAATGGTTCAGCATACAGTCTCCTCCGATTATTTATATTTACTTATATTACAGTCTTCTTAACCATTTTCTCGCAATTGAGATCACATATCTTCTTCCAAAATTAGACTCAATTTATATTATTGAAGGTTTTAAAAAGCAACAAAAATACAATCCAATCAACAAATCTCTGCCCGAGAAAAGGAGATCAAAAAACATCAAACATTTTTTAAGTATTCAAAAATTATTGTTTTCCTATTTTCCCTTCTGTCCCCTTTAATCCATAACTCCACAATACATATATAACTACTTATACCAAAAAGTTTACATAATTATAATAATTTTTCATTAATTTAATTAACTTTGATTTTCTTTACATAATAAATTTTCCTTCTTCTTCCACTTTTTCTCTATGTTCTTAACTTAAAACCAACAACTTTTTTGAGATCGTAAATTAAATTGACTTAATTGTATTTGCAACTGTACACAGATTCATTAGCTTTTGAATATATCATTTTGTGGTTCATTTAGACGTTTCAGCATGGCATTACGATGCAACCAATACGGCGGAGGATCTGGTGGTTGCCCCGGTAGTGTGGCTTTCGATTTTAAAGTCATTTTTGGATTACTAGTAGGACTGCTGGCCGCAGCCAAGGCAGCATTATACATCACAGGATCGGCGGCATGGGCTGAATGGGCCATGCCTACTCTTAGGGGTACTTCTTTTTTGCGTATAGTCTCACAAGTCTCTTTCATTTTACACAATTGGTCTTGTAAATTGCGATATTCTTCAAGAAAACGTTCCAGCTGGGCGGCATGATAGTCATAGGCTGTTACCGGAGTGGTGGTAGTATTGGTGCCACCACAATGCATGGAGGTACTTAAACCACTAGGTGTAACCGCTGAACTTCCTGTGGTAGCCGTTGATCGATTTGTTAATGAGCTAAAGTCCAACAGGGGAGTGGCCGCCGAACTAAAAGATCTTTGGTGTTGTTGATACTCGTGCACAGGAGAAGAGGGTAAAGAGGGATTTCTACGTGTCGCTGAACTATTTGTTACCGTTACTTTACTATTACCCGAAGTGGCCAACGTATTTTTACTTGAACTATGCACCAGATTCAAGAAGCTATTTGATCTTTGACCCTTAGTATAAGTAACTGTACTGCCATAACTGGAGTAAGATGATTCTGCTGAAAATCTTCTACCCAAGGCCACCTCATTTAGATAACCAGCATCTCCCAAAGTACTGCTCCCATACTTACTCGAATTATCCGCCAGTAAAGGAGACTGACTATCCGAAGAATTTTTAAAATATTTACCCGTATTCTTGAGTTTACGGGGCAGAGTGCAGAGAGCACCATTTGTTTGATTTGTACTGGTAGCTTGAGCTACAGCATATTTGGCTATATCTAATAGATCAGGATAATTACTATCGAAAAGATCATTATCCGATGAATCTTTGCCACTAAATATCGAAGAATTAACTTCATCCTTTTGGCTATAGTAATCGATAGGTTGATGATTATTATTTAGATTGCTGTGGGGTGAAGTTATTTTCGTTGTTGCTATAGAGGTGGTTACCCAATTGGCCACATGATTATAGGTGGAGGCTTGACGAGAGGCAGCATCAACTTTACTGGATATTGAGACAGAAGCCGAATCGGGATTGGAGCTGAAATGATGAGGATGAAAAAATATCTTGAAGATTAGTAAAATTTCGTAAAAGCTTTTGCTAAAGCATGCCAACATTTAATAGCTTTTTAAGTGCAATTTAAGGTGCAAAGAAAAAAATCATGGTATTGACTTGAAAGAAACAAATGAAGAGTGAAATAAAAAATTTTATAAAAATGACATGAATTTAGATTTAAGCTTTTTTGTGTCAAAAAGAGTCTAAAAAATTTGATCTAAAATTTAGAGATCAGTTCTCTGGGTCTTCTTGGAAACCGAAACCTACAAATATATTAACTATAGAAATGAAATAAAAATTAACCCTTAGGAATCCGTATTACAAGACATTCTTATATATGCGATTAAATGCTTCATAAAGAAAATATATTTTAAAATTTTATAACCGAAAATGTATTGTAGTTGACCTTATGAAAAATCTTCCTATTTATTGGCTTAAAAAAGTAATTGTTGTAGGCTGCAAAATTTGTGGAGGAGTGTTATCCCCTTATAAATAAAATTCTTATATAGAATATCTCCGAATTGTAAGATAATATTTAAGAAATTTGGTACATGGAAAAACCTCCAAATAGGGCGCGGAGGACCGATATCAATCTTAAAACGAATATCATATATTTCTGAAACTGTTACCGGAAATTTTGTGAAATATGGCCCAATATAAGAGGAATAATATAGATTAGACTGTCCGAGTTAGTCTACTTGGAACTTCTATTTCTCATATCCTTGCAGTATTTTGTTGCAATCTCATAATACAATTTCTTGCTGTTACTTTAGGTAAACTAAACAAGCCGACCGATAAACAAATATAATAACATAATTATAAGGCAAACAACAATTTAGCACTTGATTAAAAAATCTTAATTCTGAACATTCCCCTGTTTGGACCACCTACGAATCTTAATCGCTTATGTTATTATTTTCAAAGCTTTTAATGTCGAGCTTCTCTGTTATCGTTTTATGTAAATTGGATTAAAATAGATAGCATAGTTGTGACCTCTCAAGCTTCAACTTTAGATCTCCGTTTTCCAAAAAATTCTAAGTTCTTTGGCTTACGTTTGGCTTACAAATATATTTCCATAATAACTTTTCCACATTAACAGATTTTAGAGTCCATTTTGTAGTATTCATCACAAACAGAAGATTAAAAAGGAAATGAGGAATTAATTCAGAATAATTTATCCTTGGAAAATACAATTTTTAAAAGATTTTTCAATTAAAATATTTTACAGCTCAAGTTCTAAATTTAATGTTAGAAAAATTTAAAAAGCTTTAAATTTTTCAAACTTCTAATTATATCTCAGACAACTTGAAACTATTTCCGTTTACAACCACTAACAAAAAGATATTTTTTTTAATTTCCGCTAACTCATCTCTTCCAAACAACTATTAATATTAAACCTAAGAAAAACTCGCTGGAAAAAAACGTTGTAATTATTACAAGAAATAAAGCTTATTGTGTAGAGAAAAGGAAAAACTACTGTTTATCTAAGAATTTATGAAGCATGATAGTGTCAAATTATCAACTCGTACAGAAAATCAGCTTCATTTCTTCTTAGCAAATCTTAAGAATTAAACAGACAAAAATAATATAAGAAGGCAAAAGCATTATCTGACATATACACGCATACACACACACTTACACTCACACATATATAAACATAAAACTAGAGCATATAAATTAAATGGATTAAACAAATTAGCAAAGTTTCATTTTTACCACAACACGCATACACACACGTACACATACATACATAGATATACTGCTACTTACAAGAGAATAAACGCACAACAAAAATCAAGAAAAATTAAGAATCAGAAGAAGAAATAAAGAAAATGAATATAAATACGAGAATAACATTAAGAAAATCCTTTAAAATGAATTGTTTTGGCAAACGAACGGAAGGATCTTAAAACAAAAGAAAAAACTAACTAAAAGTTATAAAATGGAAATTAAAGCGAAATACTAACGGAAGGATACACAAACTCACTCAAAGACAAAAACCAACCAAAATAGTCCCTACAAAATTTAGTCATAAAAAGATCCGAAGAAATTATAGCACAAGACTTATGATGACTAAATAAATGAATGATGGAATGTTTTAAGTAGAAAGATGGATAGATAAATGGATGAATGGATGGTTGGTTGTTTGTTTGGATATGCTTACCAACATGATTATGATAAATATTTGCCAGAATTTGAAATGTTCTGCATTCGTAAAGTGGTTATGGTCATAAATACGAACTTCGTTGTTTCCAAATGTATAAACACACACACACACGTAAGTATATACTCAAAAAAGGATATAAATCTGAAAAATCCTTGAAACATGCCACTCTAACAAAAATATAGTTTTATTAAGAGAAAAACGCAAAAATACGAGAACAACTAAAGTACTTGAAATGTGAAGGAGATTCTGTTTTTTTCCCTAAATAGAGAACAACACACAGTTCCATATATTCTAGTATTTTGCACATCATTAGCAATAGAACAGTGTTTGTGTAGTATTTTAAATTTAACCCTCCTGTTTACACTGGTTCCGTTTTCAGTTCAGTTTTTTTTCGCAATACAAGAGAACTAAAGAATCTTTAGTGGAAATATAGTTATGTGTCTTAAAACAACACGAGTTGAGTTGTTGGTTTATTAAACTAAAAAAAAGGAAAAAAATTGCAAAAAAAAAAGAAAAAACTAACTAAAGGAGTGTGCGACAGGCGGAAACGGAAGGTAAAGAAACACTTGTTCTCTTAGTACACTCAAACATAACGAAAACAAATATAAGACAGAAAAAAAGTGTCAAGTATAAGCCATAATAATCTCAACAAGGGTAAAAGAAGAAGAAGAAAAAACTATATTATAGAACAAGTATTTATGGTGTTTTTTGTTTGTGGCTGTTATTGCTAGAGAACTGCCACTATAGTTGTTTTTTGTTATTGTTGCAGTTACAAGTGATGTGTAAGAGATGACAACAATCAGACACTAAAATAAAGAAGAATCGCATGCATTATTACACAAAAACACTCTTTTTCACACAGACATTTCATAGATAAACATATTCATATATACATAGTCAATATCACATATACGTATTGATACATACATATATAAATATGTAATTAGTCAGGCTGCTGAAAATTAGGGGAGGTTATTGAAGTAAAAAGTTTAAAGATGAAAATTACTGAATTCATTTTTGACAAATTAAATTTTATACGATTTTTTTTAATTTTCAAATAGATATGGATTTTAATATAAATAATTAAAAAACTTTCAAAAACAAAAGCTTTTCAAGGCCATTAAAAACTTTATCAAACGTCTGTTTAGTGACATTTTGAAAATTTTAATATTTTGGTGAACTTTTTTAATAAATACAATTTTGTTTCTAACGGATTTCAAATTTTGTATAATGAATTTTACATTTTTAAAATTTTGATCAATTTAAGTTTTTTTTTCAATTAAATGTTTATTTCACTCAAAAGTTTAGTTTTTATATTTAATTAAAAAATCTAATTTTAGTGAATTTAAATTTAAATAATTTGACCTTAAAAAAAATCAATTTTGGGAAAATTTTTCAGAATAAATTTAATTTTAAGATAAAATTTTAATTTAAGGAAAAAAGTTAAACTGCAACCAAAGCTCGGCGCACATATATACTGTTATCTTTACCTATTAACACATACATGCTCTTAAATTTTTTAAAATTCATTCGGTCTGGCTTAAGCCGTCATTAAAAGTGATGCATAATTTTGAAAATATGAATTTTAAAACCATAAAATTAAAACCAAGAAATTATTTTATAACATTAACTTTGTTTTTACTTTTCACCTTGAGTAAAATACAATTTTGTACTAAATGACTTAACAATTTTTCTATGTACTGTAAGAGAAAATTATAAACACTTCTCTCATACACAAGCACAAAATTATGAAATTATTCTCTGCCGGATCCTAAATTGCAACAGACAAAAATGAAAAGAAAACATGTTTTTAACAAAGAAACTATTTATAAAAAATATTAAAATTTAAAGAAAAAATAAAAAAGCTTTGTAAAACTAAAACTTTTAGGAAAGATTAAATTTTATGGCAAAATTAAAGACTTTTACGAAATTTTAAAAGAAAATTTCAATTTTGAGAAATTATAGTTTTGCGAGAAAGTTTTTATTTTACGAGAACATTTCAATTTATAGAAAGAATTTGAAATTTAATTTTAAAAGAATTTAAATTTTAACGAAATTAAAATTTAAATTTAAAGAGACACTTTTAAGAGTAAATTCCGATTTTAAGAAAAATTTTAAATGAAAGTTTTAATTTTTAAGAAACAAAAATTAATATGAAGAGAAGACTTTAAGAGAAATTTTAAGAAAAATTTACAATTTTAAGACAAAACTTCAGTTTTAAGAAAAATGTTAAATTTTAATGAAAAACTTTCAAGTATAAGAGAAAATATCAATTTCAACAGAAAATTTTAATTCTTTAATTAAGAGAAGATTTCATTTTTAATAGAAATTATTAGTTTTAAAAAAATTTAAGATTGACATTTTAATCTTGTAATGAAAACAAATTTTATGAGAAAATATTATTTAAAAATAATTTAAGAAAAAATTCTAATATTAAAAAATGTTTATTTTAACAAAAAAAAAAAAAAATCAATTCAACACAAATTTTCGATTCTATGACAAAATTTTAATTTGAAGAGAAAGTCATAATTTTAAGAAAAATATCAATTTAAAGAAGAATTTTCAATTTTTTTTAATAAAATTTAAATTAAGTTTTACAAACAACTTTAAATCCTGAGAGAAAATATTATTAACAGTTTGTTTGAGAAAACTAAAAAAATTTAGTTAAAACTAAATTTTAAAAAAATGATTTCGATCTTCTGAAATCTCTTAAATGAATAAATTCTTAAACTTAAAGAAAAAAATGAATTGTCCATAAACATTTTCAACTTTTTTAGAAAATTCCAATAGTAATGGAAATTTTTAATTCTAAAAGAAAATTTAAGTTTCAAGAGAAAATTTTATTTATTGATTCATTAAATCGAATGGAAGTCAACATTTTCACCTGCTCGAAATTAATTTAATACAATCGAAAAAACGACTCTTAATTTTGGCTTGTACCCAGACAAACTTGACAACGATCGAGTTCCAATTTATACTTAACCATATCTTACCGTTATCATAAATCAGTAAATTTTTTACGTGAATCCCGTTGTACTTCAAATCAATACTTCTCTTCTGTACTTTAAGTCAATACTTCTCTGTGCGAAAAAAAACTATTTAAATAATTGATCATTTGATTTTCGGAAAATGAATTTGGAATTGCATTTCCTTATCAAACTCTGAACTGGTCTAATGCTCAGCCACAACAATAGACATTTAAAGTGTTCAAAAATTTACAGTGAAGTGAGTGAGTGAGTGACTTTGTGTTAGAAAAGAGTGTTGTTGTGTTGGAAAAAATAAGCAAGAAAAAATGAAAATGACATACACACTCACAATTAGAGACATAGAGAATATAGGCGCACACATACACACACACATTCACACAGACAGATACTTAGATACACAGACTTACAAGTGAAAACACACATATTACACATTTAGCAAAGCAAGAAATGAAAGAAAACCAAAAGGAAACTAAAAACAACATAAAGAAAAAACAGTACAAAACAGAAGATTTTGTAGTAGAAACACAACAAAAAGGCAACTTACATACGACTCTTCTTAAATTTTTATCATCTTGTTGTTATTGTTTCTTTTCATATGAAAGACACTACTCTCACTCTCTGTGTGTGTCTCTCACTCTATATGAAGGAACGAAGAAACGTTAGAACGAACGGATTTTGAAAAAAAAATAAACTAAAAGTTTATTATTTTTTTTATTCTTTTTGGTTTTATTTTTTATTTCTTTTTGTTTAGTTTATTTTCTTATTTTTTTTTTTCTTAGAACACAGTGTGACAACAGACTTGACACATACCCCTTGGATTTAGTGATTGTGATAGTGATTAGTAGTACCATGATTTTTCGAGTAATCTACAAAAACACAAAATAAAAATGTGAAAAGAAAACAAACAAAACTAACAAAAACAACAACAACATTGTGCAATAATAATAAACTATTTTAAATTAAACTAAATCACAGTGGCACGAATAATATTTTTAAATCCTTGTTTTTTTTCTCCTTGTTTATTTTTCTGAAAAGGAGTAGACTGTTGAAATGGGATTGAGTAAATCAAATGGGTGCACAGTGATTTAATTAGTTTATCTTAATGGAAGGATTTAAGAAAAACACATCAGTGAACAAGTGGCACTTTCAACATTTATTCGGAAAATGCTGCGAAATCGTTTCTGGTTATCGGTTAATTGTAGGATCAAAGATAATAATTTATGAAGTATAAGAAAACTTTGACATGGCATGACTTTGATATGGTATAAATTTCTTCTGTATTATACAACTTGTATACAGACTTAATATAACGAAATTTGATCTTTAGAAGTTTGATATCAGAATATAAGCATTAGAGACAATAGATAAAAGGACACCAAATATGTTTTTTGGTGTCGTGAAGGAAAATTGATTGAATTTCTTCTCACTTTAAACGATAACGTTATATTCTGAGTTATATTATCGCCATACTCTGCTGGAGTTTGTATAAAGTTCTGACAAGAATTTCCATAAATATTGGCCAGTAAAAATGATGATATTGTATGTTGTTGAAATAGACTGCTCTTAAATGAGCTAAGTAAAAGTGAGGTCCCATCAATTTCACCGGTAATGAGAATGATTGACGAATATTCATAATCGTGCTGAAGGAATGGAAGTAGTCAATTACCATAAAATCTTACATATAATGGAGGGTATTTAAAATTCAACACCGCCCAAATATCTTATTCATAACTTATTTAATCTCAAAATTCAATTAAATTAATGTTATTTAAACTCCTTCGTTTAATACTCCTTTTAGTAGCCTCAATTATTATGCTTGATGATTGTAATATAAGTCTAAAAGCCAACGGATTATTGAAATTCAATGTAGAGCAAATGAATAAACCTAAATTCCGTCAACTTGACGACAATGTGGCTTATTGCAAATACCCAACCGAAAAGCCAACTTAAATAGCCTCAGGTTTGTTATCCATATGCAAAACTGCAGCGAAGAAAATCACGAAATGAAGAAAAAAGTAAAATCAGTTTGTAAATTGCAAAACCCAAATGTATTTGAAATTTGTATAGTTGTGTATGTTTACTCACTCACATACATACACACACTTACAAATGAAAACGATATTATCCGCTACCACTGTGATATATTTATTTTTCTTTTCTGCCAGTTAGTGTGATTGTTAATAAGCAACAGGGTTTAAGAGAGAGAAAGGAAGGTAAATTATTAAATTCAAATAAAGGATTGCTGGATAAGAGGGGGAACTTAGGACAGTAGAGAGGTTTTAAATAAAAGAAGAAGAAAAATAGAAACTTTCAAACTCTACATTTTACATATATAAATCATACCTACCCAATATCAATAAGACGTGGTATATGTAAATCTGTGTCGTCCTTTAAACCATTTGTTTGTGTCACAACCCCATCCAAATGTATTGCCGTATCCTGAGGTGTTGGTGATTGAAATGCAGAACCTGTTTTCCAGCGTGGCGCTGTCAGAGATGTTGTTGTAGTCGTTAAAGTGCCATTGTGTGTTGTGGTTGAAGCTAACAATAGACTGCGTTGGTAAGTATTATGACTAACACTACCAAAGCCTTTATGATGTTGCTGCTGTTGCTGTTGCAAATGATCGTTATCGTCATCATCACAGTGTGTGGGTATGTTACGATAATCACCATTACGTTTGGCACTACCACCACTGGGATTGACTATAGCACCACCCGTATCACCACCATCATCAGAGCCACAGTTTAAGGGTGTAGTGGCAGAGCACAAATATCCATTTTCATTCTCATGAAATATTTGGCCCTGTGTATTGCCATTTTTGCCAGTTTCCTGCATACCAGTTTTACCACCTAAATCCGGTTTATTTGTGGATCCTCCAACACCACTACCTCCCAAAGCACCACCCGCTCCTGCCATGCGAGAAGTCATTTCAATTTTTTCATAACTTTCTGTACGACCCTGCGGCATTGTATTCCACAAACGCATTTTCCTTTTGCGGCGCAATGAACAAAAACAGATGGCAGCAAAGGATGAACCGGCCACAAATAGCAAAGCAATAAATATGCACAACAGTATAACTTTAAAGCCTAAAGGAGCCTCTGGGGGTCGTCTAGATACGGCCAGTGTAACGGAAGCTTCTACCTTTCCGGCTTTATTTTCGGCAGCACAAGTATAAATGCCAGCATCTTGCATATCAGCAGTGAGTATGGTGAGATTTGAGGCATTGCGTAACATATTGACTACATAAGTTTTTCGTCCTTGTATGGCTGCTGCTGTGCGGGGACTACTTGAGGGAGAGTCACCATTGGTGGCAGTTAGATTGGCTATAACACGGTTTTTCACCATCCATTTGACGGAAGGTTCTGGTACACCCTCCACATAACAACTCATGGTAACATTTCTCCCCTCCACTCCATGTGCGGTGGTGTCAGTTGCTATAATTTGTGGCACACAGGCGAAATCATCCAAATCAATTTTATCCCATGATTTACCCGCCAATCTAGGAGGATTTTGACACACTGGAGGTATGCCACAGGGTATATTTTCCCTTAACATCCAGGAGCGTAGAGGACGCAAAGCACAGGAACAATTCCATTGGTTGCGAGACAGCGTTATGCCATGCAGATTTGTAAGAGATGTAATAGTACCCGATCTTACTTCTGATAATTTATTGCCATCTAATTTTAAATATTCCAAACTGGATTCTAAACCAGCAAAGGCCTTAACCTCCACTCGCTCCACACGACAATCACTCAGTTCCAGTCTCACCAAGTGTTGCATTCTCTTAAAGGCATCATTGCCCACTATCATTATAGGATTACCATTCATTTTCAATTCTCTCAGCTCGGTAACACTCTCCAAAGCATCTGAAGGTATGTGGGCTAAAGCATTAAAGCTTAGATCCAATTCCACCAGATTAATGAGTCCCCGAAATGCATAACGCTCTATGAGCCTTAAACGACACTTTGCTAAATAAACTTTTTGCAAATTCAATAAATTCACTTCAGCAAATGTGTCATCGGGTATAGTGGCGATTTCATTACCGGTTAGATCCAAAGCTTGCGTACCAGCATCCAGGGGCGCTGGGATATGTGTTAAATTAGCGTTAAGGCACAAAACAGACTCCTTGCCACTCTTCCACTTACATTCACAAACACTAGGGCACTCGGCCATCGATTTGTGAAATATATTGCTAAGACAGCACAGCAGCCATAGTAACTGTATCAGGGGTATGCTGCGGAATCGTTTCAGGGTGTCGAACAGAGGTGAACTTAAAGACGATTTGGGAGAGTTTGAGTAATCTTTTGATTTTCTTCTCACTTTAAACGATAACGTTATACTTTGAGCGGTATTATCGCCATGCAAACAATACTCGGCAGGAGTTTCCATAAAGTTCTGATAACAATTTCCATAAATGCATTGCTGTTGTTGTTCTTCTACGTCTTCTCCTTTCTCTTGAGCAGATGTTGAACGACAATGATGATGAAGATGATGGAGAGGATGGCGATGATGTTCGTGCTGTTGATGGAAATTGTTGCAGTTTTGATGTAAACGTGTTTGTGTGTAATCTGGTTCTTGTTCCAAAGCACTCAATTTCATAGATGTTTGCTGTAGTGATGTTGATGCTGCTGTTGTTGTTGTTGTCGTATCTATTAATGGTGCTATGGATGTAGCTACTACTGTCGCTGTTGTAGTAATTTTTGTTGTTGTTGTTGTTTTTGTATTGGTTTTTATTATTTTGATAAGTTTGTTTCGGGCCATGGCACATCAGGCTATTGTTATATATCTCTATAGATTGTAAATGTGTGTAAAAGTGCATAATCCACATTTGTGTATATACGTGTAAGTGTATTTGTAATATATTTCTTTATATGTAGTATAGGTGTATGTGTGTGTATATTTATAAAGGGATGTATTTTTATATGTATAGGCTGTATATAAAGTATGGTAGGCCTATTGTATTAGGCCTTCTCAAATACCCAGAATAAGCCAATGTTACAATGATTCTGTTGTTGTTTTTTCTTCTTCTTCTTTCCTTCTCAATATGCAGTTTCCTTTCAGCTTTTGTTGTTATTATTAGTGTTATATTCCCATAAATTGTTGTTGATTTTTTTTCTATTTTTACTTTAAACTCAATGATTCACTATTATGGTTTTTTTTGCCAATTTTAATCATCATAGAGGATACTTTTCATTGGAGTTTTTATTAGATTTTATATACATATGAATGCAAGTATGTTTGCTTGTTTGTTTGTATGTGTGTGTTTTGTATAGCAGCCACTTGCGTTCATTTCAGTTCACTGCAACACAATGGGAAATTGCAATCGGTTATGATTATTCAGAAATTCCTGTTGTTATTCTCGTTGTTCTTGTTGTGAAAAATCTAAAATTAGAAATTAGAGAGAGAGAGAAAGAAAATCGTAAAAACAACAAGTGAAATGATGTATATTGTAGATTAATAAAGTTAAAATGAATATTATTGTTTTGTTTAACAGGAAAAATGATAATAAATCTGTTGAATTTTTTAAGTGTTTTTAATCATTGGAAAAACGTTTACTAATTGCACATAACTTTTCCATGATTTTTTATTTTAATTAGTACACAAAATAGCGTAGATTTCAATAAAGTACATAGTTATTTATATTTCTATTATAATTAAAAAGTATTTCAGAGATTAGCGTTATTTATATGGGATTTTGAAAAAATATTTATATTGAATGATTAGTGTTCTACTATTGATGGAATGATGCTTTCAAATAAATATTAAAATAAAAGGAAAATATTTATAATGGATTTGTTAAAAGATTAATATTTTACAGTTTCACACATGTACAAGTAAGAATATAATAGTCGATTAAGCACGATTATATGAAACCCTACACCAAGATGAAAAAAATAAAAATTGTGGATCGACCCTTGTAGAATTTAATTTTGTAAAGTGTGCTTTATACAGCATATACCTATTTAAAATATTTTCATGATGCTAATTTATATAAGAGAATTGTACAATTCATGGTAATTTTCGGAAGAGGACGGTAGGACATAATGCGTCTCGTAAAATTTGGTTTTATCGTTTCTGATTGTATAAAACCTAAACATACGAAATATGATCGCAATACTAATATGTGTTTATGAGATTTAAGAAATGAGATCGAGAAATTTTTAACACACATATGCATTTACTAAACTTGCATTTTGCTCCAACAGATAGTCCATTTCTATTTAAAATTATACCCTCTTTTGGCTCTTCAATTTACTTTTAACAAGAGGGCAATATCTCTAGACTGATCTTAGCTCCGGGCACTTTGGAGAGTTTGCCTCTTTCGGTACAAAAAACTACATAATTGTTCTAGTACCCCTAAAGGGCTAGTTTGCCACAGTGGCAGGATGCCATGTTAGGCCAATTATAAATGGACACATTATCAAATCTTATAAACGGAAGCAGACTTTTTTGAAAACATTCCTCGATGTAAATTTCGGTATCTTTTGTGTAACTGCATATTGCTTGCCATACCAAGTACTTTTTGAAAACCCAACAAATTTTTTTTTACAAGGAAATTGAGGAAAATCTTCCAGACCATATGTTTCGTCATCCATTATGCAGAATATTTTTTAGAGAACTTGACTTCAATTTTCATGCTCTGTTTTTTGCCTCTAACTTTTTAGCAGCGTTTCTGCAGCAACTTTTTTAGGCCTGTATATTTTTAAACCTGCACTAGTTTTAATTTTAACCAAAAAGTCCAGCATCAAAAAGGTCTGCTTTCTTACCGGATGTGATATAACTCTTTTAGAAATGCTATTCTAGTTATGGACCAATTTTTGTTCTTACTTATCTTAATATTTTTTCAATGCCAATGTATCTGTAAAATTAATGCCCTTCAAAGAAATAATGGATCGGGGACGGTCAGTTTCAATAGGTTTGGTCCTTCCATAAAAATAATAATATGCACCAAATTTCATTCAGATATCTCAATAATTGCGACCTTTAGAGTGTTCACAACGTTAACATCAACAGATAAATGGACGGACAATGTTTAATCTACTCAGAAATTGATTCTGAGTCTAAACATGGATGTAACACCAGTTTTTCTATATGTTGTAGGCATTATCGAAAACTTATAATACCCCAACCCCTCCATGGTGGTGTAGTGTATAAAAGGAGACCATAATAACATTATTGAAAAAAAAATCCTTAATGCCACTTCTCAAGGACATTTGGTTATTAAAACTAATTATGAATTTTATTGCCATCAACTCTAATAGCTTTTTCGCTCTAAATCTTCTAAATATTCATAATAAATTTTAAAAATATTAACAAAAAATTCTCTACAAAAAAAAGGTTGAATTAACTCAAATGTACACCTTTTTTCTAGGTCAAATAATATTTGTAAAAAAAAAACATTCATTTTAATCCTTTATACTCTAATACATTGACAAATATGTGAAATAAACTAACACTAACTTAAATGAATATGGAAAGAGCCAAAAATTTTATACAAATCTGGGTTATAAATTATAAAACCCAAATAAATCATTTTCATTTGCCATAATATAAGTTTTTCTTCATTTGATTTTAATCAAATATCTAGATTTTTTAACTTTATCATCATCTACTAAACACAACAACGACAACGACAGCGACTACAGAATATATGAAATTTCGTTTCGTTTTCTATAAAAATAATTAAAATTTTATGGCGAAAATATTTATATCGAATTTTATACAACACCAAGAATGAATCACCTCAGCCTCCACGAAGTATATATATTTTTGATCAAATCAAAATCTGAGTCGATTTATATATGTCTGTCTGTCTGTCTGTTTGTCTGTTCGTAAAAATTCGGCCACATTATTCAAACCAACTATGTCGGTTTATCAACAAAAAAGTTATATATCTATATCTCAGATAATCTCAAAATTCTGAAAAGGAACCTTTTTAATTTTTCCAAAACAAGATAAATGGATTATATAATAATTTAATTATAACATACTCTTAAATATTCTTCATCCTCGTTAAAAAGATCACCAAAATCGATTCAATAAGTTATAGACTGAAATATTCAAGATTTTGAAACACTTCAAAATATTTTTGTTATATTGGTCGCAATATTAAAAATTATTTAATGATATTTGTCATATTCGTTTATTTTGATACAATAATACAACCAAAGAAACAAGATTGAGCTGGGGTCTTTATTTGGCCCAGCTCCTATATAACGCCTCTTCCCGGAATATGGGTTAAACCTTATAAAACTCTTAAATATAAACCAATTCTATTGAATTTGGTACAATTGATTTTCTCATGTCTTAAATATATGTTATTAATTTTATTACTATCGGTATATATTTGATATAGGTCCCATAAAACGCCCCTTCCCGGAGAGGGGATTCGAGCTTATAAAACACTTAAATAAAATTAAAAAAACCGAGTTCGGCACGAAGATTTATCTAAATATTTTTAACATTTTGCTGTAGTTCCTATAGCAGGCCCCTTCCCGGAAAAAATTTTGATCTTATAAACTTGTAAATAATGGCCAATTCTATTGAAATTGAGTGCAGTTATTTTATAAGTGTCTCAAATATATGTTATTAATCTGGCCCATATCGGTCATTAATTTGCTATAGCTTCCACATAACGCGTCTTTCCGGAAAACAGGTTTAAGCTGATATATAAATGAAACATTTTTAAACAGTCTTTATTTTTATGAAACTAGTTGGGCAATCTTCAGTCTAATTTGGTTACAACTCCTTTATAATCCCACTTCCCGAAATAAAATATGAACCAATTCTATCGAAATTCAAACAATTAGATAATTGTCTTCAATATAGTGGTGGAGGGTATTTAAGATTTGCCACAGCCGAGTATGGCATTCTCACTTGTTTTGTTGTACTATTATTTCTCTATACCATATATGGGTTAAAGTATATAAAATTATACAAACATTTGTTTTATACATACATACATACATACATACATACATACATACATACATACATACATACATACATGTATATAAGGAAAAAAACATAATTCATATCTCATGTTAAATGGTCGTTCTCATGTTGAAAGTTCTTTAAATTTGTTGCTGTTTTTTTTTTGTTTTTCAAACTTTTAGTTTTTGTGTTTTATAAATTTTCATAGATACAGAAATAATAAATATGTATTTGTCGTTATTGTTGTTGCTGTTTCTGTAAATATATAGTAGAAATATTAAAAGGTTTACTAACATGTTAATGGTAGTAAATAAAAACACATATTAGTTAGTAGCAGTCCCGACTTAAATACTGAGTAATAAATTTTCATTTAGATTTTTACCAGGCTGATATTTTAGTTTTACACACATACAAACACACATTTATTATATAAGTTACATAAGCTATTATATATAGCGATATATATGTATAGGTGTTTGTGTATGTGTTTAAGGTTGTATGTGTTTATATGTAGAATATTATAAATTATATTCTGGTTGATATTAAAATGCTGTACGAAAATTTTGTATATGTCAAATATACAATATTTAAGGTAACCCAGTGAATGTTATAGAGTTCTATGGAGAACGATGTCTTACATTTAAGTGCTTTAAGGGAATCCAATTTTCATTTTTTTGTGTACAAGTATGGGAGGTATTAGAATGAACTACCGCAATCACTTAAACTGCTTCTTGTTATCCCAAACACTTCCTGTTTTAACTAAGTAAATCATGTTAGAAGACAAAGAAATTAAAGGCCGATATCTTGATAATTTTAAAACCCAGCAAAACGTTTTTTAATATGTTCTTCATTTTTATATAAATATAAATTTTTATTAAAATTTCAAGTTTTTATTAAACTTTCAAATTTTTTAAAATTTAAAATTTTATAAAAATTCGAATTTTTTATTCAAATTTCAAACTTTATTTAAATTTTTATTAAATTTGCAATCTTTGTCATTTTATTGAAATTTCAAATAAAATTTTCTTAATTAAAATTTTTCAATAAAAAAATTTTTGTTACAAATACAAATTTTCTAAATTTTTTTAAAAGTTTAAAATTTTGTGTTAAATTCAATTTCAGTTAGAATTTCAATTTTTTATTAAAATTTTAAATTTTCCAAATTTATATTTAATTTGCTTATTTTTGTATAATTTTTTATTTATATTGAAAATGTTCACATTTTTGAAATTTTCAACTATCTTGTTTTTATTTTAAGCTTTGGATTTTTAATACATAATTTAGTTTTCATCTCTTTTATCAAATTACTACACTAAAAATAAAATTTTGGCTAATAGCAAATTAAAAAAACAATAATAAAGTTTTCAGTTAAAGTTGATTTTTCGACTTTTCACTAAAAATATAAAATCTTAGGTGAAAGTAATAAACTCAAAATTCCGATAACAAATCACATTCTCCTTTCGCTAAAAATTAAAAGTTTTCTGTAAGAAATTTTAAAATTTTATTAAAAAAGTTGGACTCTCAATTTGAAAATTTTTAAACAAATGCTGGGTAAATAATCTACTTAATATGTATTTAATTAAAGCACTAATGCAAAAAAGGAGAAAATTCTCAACATTATTGCATAAATACTTACACATGAGGCAAAAATAATATTAAAATCTCAGTTTGTTACACACAAAAAGAAATAAAGACTAAAATTAAGTCAGATTCTGAATACTAAAATTATTCCACAAAATACATTTGTATGTTTTCCTAAAAACTATTTGCATAAAAATTCAACTAAATAAATACAATTTACTATTTTTTTATTTAATTTACTTTAACAAATAATTGAATTTTCATCTTATTAATAGGAAAAAACCATTAATACACAAGACACCATTCAATTATTTGTATTAAATGAAGAAAAACAGAAAAATACAATAAAAACAACAACAAACATAGAACTTCTTTAATAAACTAATAAAAAGGACCGGCATCATTATCATCATTCTCATGATATCCCAAATGAAAATGCAAATTTATTTTAATAACAAAATTATGCACAGGCAAATACAGCTCCTTTGCCCTCTGCTCCTCGTTCTCTGCTCACAGTTTAATATTATTTCGGTGTTAACGACCAAACAAATACATATACTGAACTACTAGAAAAAACTATAGCAGCCAGACAGACATATCATTTTATATTCTTTATTTTTACCAAAATTGTATTTAAAGCAAGCGAGAATGTATGAATGTAATAGCGAATACGTATAGCAGCAGCAGCTACAACTAGAACAAAAACATCAACAGCAACAACATGGGTATAGAAAGCAATTGTTGGGTATAAACTATTATTAACACGGAAATAGATGAGAAAAAAGGTTAAGCATACGCCTTATTGTATGCATTTTAATTTAGAATATTGTTGTTATTGTCGCTGTTGTTGTATGGTTATTATAGCTTTAATAATATTTGAAAAGCAGCAGAAAAGCATAAGGTACTATGGGATGGAAGTATAAAATTTCTGTACGATTTCTTATAGGAAAAATAGTAAAACAGGAATAAGCTTTCCAAAATTCCATTAATTTACTACAGTTTTTATGCACTACACCAAAAAAGTTGCTGGGGTATAGTGTTTTTATTCTGATAGTTCTGAGTCTATTTTACGTATCTGTCTGTCTGTCTGTCTGTCTGTACGGCTCGCAGTTTGTTCATAAAATTTAGTACTTGTTTATTTTAGCACAAGAATAAAGGTTGAAATTGGTCTTTTTTGGTCTAATATTTCAGGTAGTTACCATACAATTGTCCTTTGGGAACGGGGTTTATATAAGTCACAGCTATAAAGATTTTTTAATTAATTCGAAAATCACTTTAAAGTGCAAAGTCCCAAAAAATTTAGTATTGCGATGATATTCTTATTTTATACAATCAGAAAACATCAAAAAAACGCGTCACTCCAGAAAGGCATTTGTATGAGAGCTACCAGAAATATTGTCCCGAATATGGTTATATATGTAAAATTTTCAAAATTACTTAAAAATTGCGATATGTAGGGTGTTCTTAATATTTACAAGGACAACCAGCCCGATGGACAGACTGAAAAACATAAATGCGAGACATCGCTAAACTAACATAGAAGGTGATTCTTAGTTAAACGGTATACTTTAAGGTGATTTTTTGTATGTTATAAACATCAGCTCAAACGCACAAATTTTGAGAGTTCTGAATCATTTTCAATAATGTTTATACATTTAAAAATTACTAAAATCGGGTCAGTAGAAAAAGGTTATATTCCTGATGCATTAAGCGTTTCTGTGTTGTATTAACACTGGTGCTGAAAATGTATATGTGAGTTTGTACATATGTTTGTTAATTTATTTCAATTGAATTTGTGGTGGAGGGTATTTAAGATTCATTTTATCTGATTATTGCATTTTTAATTGTTTGTGTTTATTTTTTTATTTTTTAATTAAAATTAATGACAAAATTTATTAAAATATTAATTATTTTCTTTGTTGACACAAATAGAACAAGTAAAATTCAATTCAAATATTTAGTTGTAAACTGAAAATAATATTTTGTCCTAATAATAATAGTTCTTTTTATAGCGGGATTTTAAATAACAAACATATTGCGATCACAAAATGTTTTTATTTAATGAAAATTAAATGAAAAATAATTCAAATGTTGGCGATAACAATATTAATATTACGACATACATATTGGGAAAAAATATTTTTCTCTGCGTACAGAGAAGAGTTCATGTATGAGCTGATAACTCCGAATTTTAAGTTATTACATTTTTAACTGATGGGTTCATTACATAAATGCTTTCTAAATATTACAAAATTGTTCACACTTTACAGCATTAAAAAGGGAATTATGTTTTTTTAAGGAACAATTAAATCCCGAGAAAGTTCCACTTTTCATTTCCAACATCAATTTCATATTACACTCTAAAAAAATTCATGCAAATTTACTCTATTTATAGTAGGTAATTGTACTCCTGATAAAAATAGGTTAAAATTACACATTGATTTTTGTTGCAATTTTTTACGCATTATTTTATGTAAAAAAAATCTCCATTATTCAATGTTATTCAAAATTAAAAAAAAAATTACATACAATATAAGTAACTTTAAGTGAAAATGCTCCTAAATACTACTACGGCATTCATACTACTATATTTTGTGTGTATTTTTGTAAACTAAAAAATATATCAAACATTTTATGTTATTTTCTACGAACATTAAGTAATTTTACATTAAATCTTATTCATTGCATTAGAGTAATTTTACATTCATTTTTTAGATTGTATATTAAATTTATAATTTACATACCAGTACTTTCACGAGGCTCACTTTTCCATTCACAAAGATTTTTTATTATTTCTATAATGAAATACTTGAATACAAAGATCGAACTGTGAGATCACGAAAATATTAAAATTAAATGCTCAATTTGCAAATACTGAAAGCAGACAAACAAGTCTTAAATATTAGACATTGACGACTGCATTTCCCATTTTTGTCGGCGGCTTTAAAACTTTGTGAATAAGCAGGCGGTTGGATTACACGTTATTTATTGTTCTTCAGTCAATATTTTATGTTCTTAATAAAATAATAAATATACATTTTTTTCATTTAAACAGATTTCTTTAGCATTTAAACATAAAAGTAAAAATATTTAAAAGTTTATGTTTGACAGATAAGAATATAAACAAAACCAAGCAAATGACATTTATTGTAAGTGATTCAAATTTTGATTTAGTTTTATTCTGTGTCCAATTTTATTTTTATTTTAAACTAAACATTTTATTCTAGGATCAAATATTACCAGTTTAATTAACTGCATATAAAACATTTAGTTTTAATTAAAAAATCTTGAAATAAGTTCTTAGAGAAAAGATAACCAAATTATGAATCATTTTCAATAAATGTCATTAGCGTGGTTGTGTTTATGTTCTTATCTAACAAATTAACGCTTTTTTATATTGTGAAAAAATATCAGCTTTATTTTTTCAATTAATAGTGAATTATATTTTGACTTATATTTTTGTAAAAATATATTTTTAAAAAATTAGTTTCACACAATTTTTTTGCAAAGTGTAGAAAATGTAACAAACAAACAAACAAATAGTGCAATGTTATTGGGCGGCGGTGAGTTGATCGACTAGTATTTCCAATGCAGCTGATCAACATGTTTACTCATCAGCTGTTTTTCATGCTGCATCTTCTACATAAATAAAAGTCGTTAATTTGAATTTAACTTTAATTTGTATTTATTTAATAACTTTTTTCATTAAATTTCAATGAACGCCATTTGTTTTATTACAGAGCCATATTTACACATATTTTCGTTTTTACTTTTTAATAACTGTACAATTTTTTAAGTCATCTTCAAAGCTTCCAATGGTTATCATTTAAACCTCAGCCGATTCGAACAAATTTAAGATTTAATTTTAAAACTTTCAACACAAGTTCAGCTGTTTGAAACCGTTAAACTTTAATTCAAATTTAAATGTTCGCAGATAGTGGCTTTAAAGCGAACATTAATAAAAATAATTTGGTAGGTTGGGACTAAAAAAGTTATCGCAAAGATACCATGGAAAATTGAAAATAAATTTGATGTCAGAATTTTATGTAACAATTAGAATTTCGACTTCATTTTCTTTAAAAATAAAATCTCTTTAACTTTAAAAAATTAAGCAGATAAAGATAATAAGTATTAATAATTTATATATGATAAATTTGTTTTTTTAAGTGTAATTTTTTGCAGAAAATACCTCATGGGGGTTTAACTTACATACGTAGCTATATAACTAAATTAGGCTAAGAATGATTCCAGTTTTGTGATTTGAGTTCATAACAAACATTTTTTTTCAAATCTGTAAATATTTAGAGAGGATTATAGCGCTGCAAATTATGGTCCCAGTGTGAACAATAGAAAATAATCCCATATATTTGAGACAGAGAGAATTTTGAAGAATTGTTGCATTAGCATTGGAGCATTGTTTCGGAATAAAACTGCCCAAAATGTATTAATGTAATGTGAACAAAACACTTTTCCAGCCAGACAAAATGTATTTTTCCTCTGTGGCAATTTAAATACCGGCCTTTTAATAACTACAAAAGACAAAATATCTTAGTCCTGCCAAATCGGTGACGCAGCGAAAGTTTACTTAGCGAGGGTTGATATGTGGAATCCTATAATGGCAGCTTATTTATTTTTTTATTCAATTAACAATTTTTTTTAGAATAATAATATTTATTTAGAATAACAATAATTTTAGTGATGGTAACAATATTTTTAGTTGCGATAACAATAATTTTAGTGTCGATAACACTTTTTTAGTGACTATAACAATATTTTAGTGGTGATAACAATAACTATTTTTATTAATGCAAAAACGTAAAGCGAATAAACAAAATTTTTAGTTACGGTAACAATATCTTATAACAACTGAATATTGCTTCTTGTTTATGGTTACCGCAAACATATTAAAACTCCATATAATATAATTGGTATTTTTGGAAACTCCTTTATTATATTTGAGGTTGTTTACGTCTCGAAATCACCAGAATTTACTTTACAGGTTTTCCATTGAGATTATTTACTTATAAAAATAAAGGTTAACGCAATTTTACCACTTTGAAAAAAAAGCTTTGAGGTTTCGTTTAGTAAAAAACAAGAAACAAAATAGGCTAAAATGAGTTAGATATTTATATCGATTTAAATATCTGTGAACTTTTGAACTCGGAACCGTTGTTCCTTTAACTAGCTGAGCGTTCAATCCTCTTAATCACATCGAAAACAAACTTGCTGTACACATCTTTTAGAAAATATCTTTTCTGTATACATAAAATGTATTTTACCAAATGGGAATTTGTTGTCCTCTTAATAAACTAAGAAATACCTCAACTTTCATGAACTTTATTCATCGGCCTAAAAGTAAAAGTGCATTGAAAAGGAAAATGGAAGAAGAACTTGCAAAGTCTATAGGTACAGTCCGAATTTCTTTATATTAAAGGTTAAAATTTACAGAATGTCTCTGGTCTCTAATATACTACATTTTCATTTTAAACGTTTACATTTTTCCCATAGTGCATTAAACGTATTAGCTGTTATATAATGTTTGTTGCATGTTTTGGCCATTATCATAACCATATAATACCACACGGATATAAACAAAATACAAATAAAATTAAAAAAAACAAACGAAAATTTCCCAAGTCGCAGCAAATACACTGATGAGAATCTAGCTTAAACATACAGACACATAAACACACTATGTCTGTATGTTTGTGATGTACACAAAATTAGCGTTTTGTGAATGGTATAAATATTACAAGCATCATAAAAACACCAACTAAAAATAGCTAATACACTCATAGACAAAGAAACTAATACACACAACACCACTAACATATTGACTATTAACTTTGGAGTTATAAAACTCAGGCTTAGAGAATCTGCATATAAATGATTTTGGCATTTTCCAAAAAAAAAAAAAAAGAGAAAAATCCAGGAAAAACTAAAACATAATTTGCAGCTGGTTGTTGTTATTAAAATACATAATGATTTTTTCATTTATTTTTGTGGCAAATATTTTTCTATTGCATAAACAACACATTGTTCAGGTTCATGCAACACATAACTGTGTATTAGTGTCGTATAGAACACAATACTACTACAACTACCACTATGCAATACAACACTTACTGACATGAGAGAAATGTCATGTCCTTGTAGTTGTTTTTTTTACTCATTTTTTGTTGTTTTTTTTTTTTTTTTTTTTTTTTTTTTGCTGCAGGCTGCCAGTAAAGCAAATAAAAACAAATCTAAATATCATATTTAGTAGTAAATTTTGCTGTTGATGTTTATACCCTGCACCAACATAGGTGGTTGAGGTTTGTGCTTAAGTTTGTAACGCACATAAACAATATTATTACCACCACTTTGTAGTATGCCGTGCGAATCAGAATCACTTTCTGAGTGGAGATTTAACGTCTGAATGCACATATCATTGCTTTAGCCCAAAAACGGAGCCTAAAGATATTGGTGATGATGGGTCCAATATTTCACCTTGCCCCCATACAAATGTTCCTCCCGTAATGTGGTTGATAAGTCACAAAATTTCTTAATATTAAGCAATCTTAATAAAATTTGGCGCAAATAAGTTCCATAATATTCTAAAATGATGTGTCAAATTATAAGAGCATCGGACGATTATTTCTTATTGGTCCATACAACCTTCTTAAAGTATTTTATTTTAATGGACTTTAATCTAATATATACGTTGGTATTGTGATTATAATTTGGTCAAATTAAAATAAATATAAGCAAAGAATTGATGTATAGAATTTTACGAGGGTCATTAATTCCCTCATTATCCCCTCAGAAAAAGTCCTTTTAAAGCCCATAAATCATATATTAATACCATAACAAAATGCGCCCTTAATCACAATTAGAAACAATATTTATACGAGGACCGATCATTATTTTTGATACCCACCGTTAATAACTAACAATATGGCGTAGGGTACTAAATAGTTAGGCAAGACCGACTATAGCTTCAACTTGTGTTTTGTTAGTTTTGTTTCTACATTGTTGGTTGTATTTAGTGGCCATCACTGTCATCATCATCATGACAAACTACGCAACTACTAACAAACAACCAAAACAACTTGATATTAAACAAGAGAATAGTAACTAACAGCAGCAGCAAAAAAAGGACAATATAAACATTGGAATTAGCAAAGAACAGAAATAGAATTACTGGTGACATTCATGATTTGAGTCACTATCATTACATTTACAAACACACTCACATATATATAAAGAAAACATTTTACTATGAAGACTATTTAGTCATGCAATTTAGTCAGCATTTGAATTATTTTAAACTGGCGTTTGAATACAGAAAATAGCAAATAGCAAGAAAGCCTAAACAGCAGAAAAGGAAATGGAGAAGCAAAAAACTACTGTATTTAACATGTTGTATTGTGGTAAATAAGTATTTAGCTTTGTTTCCTTTTTTCCATTTAGTTATTTTGTTTTGTTGTTTTCCTTATGTAGGATAGTTTTAATTCAAAGTTTGATGACTTTGATTAAAACACAATTCTTTAATAAATTTAGTTTATTATATATTATGTATATTAGGCTTAAGTCTAGGGGGTATTTATAGTTTAATTAAATAATCAAATATATTTATTCACTTTGATTTTAAGACACTTTCACAACTTAAATTTACAACTTGACTTTTAACAACTTTACAACTTAACAACTTAACTCTTTCAACTTTAGACTACGACTGCCCTGGACCAGTGCTCAAACTCAACTATAGACGGAATTGACCGTCTATTGAGATCTAATCGTTACTCGTCAGTTTTTGTCGATTCTAGAATATTCTTGTCATATACAGTCATCTCTCTTCGTCCTATTCAGTCAAATACAACGGTCGTTTCAATATTAGTTTTAACTGCCATCAGTCTTAACCCTTAGTGGGGTCTACCCGATCGTGTGCGACCAGGCTCAAATCCCACATTCGGCCCTCCTGACGAGGTATTCGACTCGAATACTGGCGTCCACCGTTTCATATACTCAGCCACTGTAAATGTTCTACGTGGGCCCTCGACTTCGCCTACTTTTTCGACTTCATATCGGCCATGATTCATTTTTCTTATCACCTTGTAAGAACCGTAATATTTTCCCTTTAATTTCAAACCGACTCCGTATTGGGTGCGTCTTATAGCGACTAAATCGTTAATCTCATTCTTCTCCTCATCTCTGCGGTTTGCGTTGAAATGCTTCTCTATCTCTTTCTCTTTCCGTTTGCATTTCCCGTAGAATTTGTTCCTCCATAATTTCCTTAATATTAGGAAAGTCTTCGAGTATTCTCTAAAAGCGTTAGAAGTGAATGCAGACCCTCTATCAGAAATTATTCTCTTCGGGTTACCAAATACAGCAGCCTGACGTTCTAACCGATCTATAACAGCATCTGTCCCAGTATCCTTGGTGGGATACAACCAAACAAATTTTGAAAATCCATCTACGACTACAGGTATGTGATTATGTTGTTTGTCTGTCAATGCCATGGGTCCTACGTGATCCTCGGAATCTTCCTGCAACAGGACTGCACCATATCCAAATTTACTAGCGTCTGTATGGACCTCAGTCAAAGCATTTGGATTATATAGTTAAGTACCGGATTCTTCGTCAATGCTATTTTCAGTTGCTCAAATGAAGAAATCACTTCATCATCTACCTTGAACTCATTGCCTTTTCGCAACAAATTAGTCATCGGTTTCGACAATACAGCATAACCATCAACAAATCTACGAAAATATGACGTTAAACCTAGGAATCGTTGTAAACTCTTCCTATCGTTGGGCAGTGGAAAATTCTCGATCGCCAAAGTTTTTTCTTCCGAGGGTCGAATCGTTCCGTGTTCTTTATCAGCTACTGTTTTTTCATCATTTTCTATATTCAAACATAGATCTTGGAAATTGCTAATACGTTCCAACGAATCATTCCTCTTGAAAGTCTCACCTGTCTTATGTTCAATACTCATGGTTGATTTAGGAAGAAATTTCACCTCATCTTCGCTGAACATTAAATCGACAAATTGTAACAAATTACTACCCAAAATTGCCGGATAGTCAATATCCTCCGCTCGCACCACATAAAATCTTAATTGCAGCTGAATATTTTCAACAATAATCGGAGCATCAATGTAACCCTGGGTATAGAATACTCCAGCACCAGCACCTTTTAATCTTTTATGTTCCGTTGTCAGCTTAAATACGTCACGTAACTTTTCATAAACATCGCTCCTTATCATGCAAATACTGCAACCGGTATCAATAAGCCCATAAATATTGATGTCACTGATTCGAAATTTCTTGAATATCATTCCTGGCTCAAAAAGTTCCTTATTATAGCTCAAAATGTTCATATTGCTGCGCGGCTCCAGTTTGACTTTCTTTTTATTCTCATTACAGTCGGCTGCACGGTGTCCAGGAGTATTACACTTGAAACACTTGAATTGAGTTTCCCTACAATCCTTGGCCAAATGTTCGGTATTTCCGCATTTAAAACATCTTCTATTCTTGTCTGTCTTCTCTATCTTGGTCGTAATTTTCACGTCATTTGAAGAATAATTGTTCCTGTTACCCCTATCGAGTGGAGTACGAACCTTCTCGTAAATCTTAATTTGTTCCTTCATCTGTTCAACAGTTTTTGCCTGGTACAAAATACTCTTATTAAATCGTGAATCTGGAATACCTTCGACGAAATAATCAAGCAAACTTGGAACGTCCAAATTTATTGGCTTGCCTATCTCCATTAAAGCATATAAGTATTCGCGATAGCTCTCACCTGGATGTTTGCGACGGTTTCTCAAAACTCTGTGTATCTCCGACGACGGTAATGTTTCACCGAATTCTTCAATCAAAGCATTTTTCAATGCCGACCAATTCTTCAATCCGGACTGACTTGCAACAAATAATTTGGCCGCACCCTTTAATAATTGTTTTCCATAAATAAATTTCTGCACAGAATTCCATCCTACTATTTCGGCGTTCTCTTCAAAATCTTGTACCCAATTTCTAACTTCCAAAGAATCAGTCCCACTGAATGATGACAGACTATCTGCAATGTCCTTCAAAGTGAAGACAGGACCACTAAGGCAAAACTCCGGATGTGTTCTAGCACTTACATCCTGATACTCAGAATTTAAAGATTCAGAGTCATCCCCATCGATTTGGTGACCGAAATATTGGAGTAGCCTGTCGCGTAACACTGCCTTCAAACCTGTATTGTCCAATCCTAACTCAGTCAATTTTCTCCGTAAAGCGTCACAATTCATTGCCATAATGCTGTTAACGTCCATGATTAAAATAGTCCAGAAACACTCTTACAAAATGAAATATTCTCGAATATCCTACTATAATAATTAATTATATAATAAATTATACAATAATCAATATATTTATAACAAAATCTTAATGATACACTTGAAAAAGAAAAACAAAATGTAACAAATTCCAAAGAGAAAAAAAATAGGGTAATTAATTCATCGACAGAAACTTCAAATTCAATTTAACATAATGTAAACATAAGAATATTATCATTAAGCTCTAAAATTAACATTGAATTAAACAGAACCGAACAAAACATAAAATATGAATTAAAGAAAATAAGTTACATTCATATCATTAAAATTAAAAGCTTACAAATTAACATACAAAAATGTTAAAACTACTTATCTTATTGTAATACTCGTTCAATCTCTCTCCGAGAACATCAGCTGCTCAGTCACTCCTTCTTAAAGCTCTTCAGTAACCAACTTCTACATAAGATAACTAGCACAACTTTTACTCGTCGTTTTCCTCTCTTGAATTATATGATCAAGTTCCCCACTGCACTCGCTTTATCTTATCATTCTTTTGTATAAGCTTTTACTAGTTTTATTTAACGGTCGTTTTCAGCGATTAAACACTTTTCTCTGAAAACACTTATGCTCTAAAAGCACTTATGCTCTGAAAACACTTACGCTGTTCTATATTATTTGTGTGCATAAAAGTTTTTTCTCTTAATTTTGAACTTATATGTTAAAGTTTATATTCTTTTAAACGCACAATTACTTTACTTTAACTTCTAAGTACTCTTTTTCTGTTCTCTTATAATTTTATTAAACTTGTGTTTTTTAATTTATTAACTTCAACACAGTTCACCAAATTTAAATATTGTCTTTTCAACTAATTTTTTTTTACACTTTTCACTGGCACAATCCCGGACGAGCCCCCAATTTGTAGGATAGTTTTAATTCAAAGTTTGATGACTTTGATTAAAACACAATTCTTTAATAAATTTAGTTTATTATATATTATGTATATTAGGCTTAAGTCTAGGGGGTATTTATAGTTTAATCAAATAATCAAATATATTTATTCACTTTGATTTTAAGACACTTTCACAACTTAAATTTACAACTTGACTTTTAACAACTTTACAACTTAACAACTTAACTCTTTCAACTTTAGACTACGACTGCCCTGGACCAGTGCTCAAACTCAACTATAGACGGAATTGACCGTCTATTGAGATCTAATCGTTACTCGTCAGTTTTTGTCGATTCTAGAATATTCTTGTCATATACAGTCATCTCTCTTCGTCCTATTCAGTCAAATACAACGGTCGTTTCAATATTAGTTTTAACTGCCATCAGTCTTAACCCTTAGTGGGGTCTACCCGATCGTGTGCGACCAGGCTCAAATCCCACACTTATGCTTTGCATATCCTAGACAGGTTAGTATTTCATTGCAATTTCTTCTTTCTCTCTCTGTCTTTTTTCTAAATTTGTTGGAATTGTAGTTTATTTTCTAGTATTATGCCTTCTTTCTTATAATTTATTTGTTCCTGTTGTTCTTAGTATTTGCAGGGATTTGTTTAGTTATACTTGTTTCCAATGTTTATATATATATGTGTTTGTATAAGGCTAATATTTACAATTTATTATTGCAGTAGTATTTAAATTATGTTAAATATGACAGCTTGTAATAATGAGTACTACACTAATGTTAAATAATAAATACTGGTTAACGGTGAAAAAAGAACTAAAATTAAATGAGTAGAAAAAATTATTATTTATATTCTGCATTGAAAAATTATAATAAATATTGAAAACTCCATAAATTCAAAGAAGAGAAACATGAAAGTAGTTTAAAGGTTTTTAAGTTTTTAAATATTATAATTTAATGACAGCGGTTTAATACTGTAAGTTATCAAGTCCCCAACTTCCACTTTGATGGCCAAAATAATTAGAGATATAAAAAATCCTATAGACGCTTTTGGTTAAGGAAGTCAATTCATTAATCAGTTCCCAGTTATGAATCACATCAATCATGTGTATGAAAATCTATAAAATTGAAACAAAGTTCCCATATTTTATTAGAGGATTTCATGAAGTATTTCTTCAGTTTTTCTGTCTGATAAATACACGAAAGTCAAACTGATGCATAAGATTAGAAGAGATATCTCAATAAGAATCTCCTGGACCATCTATGCTTTTGTACAATAAATTCGGATATGCCGCATACATAATAAATTCCTTTACATCATATGAATTATGTAACAAGTAGGAGTTTAATATAGTGTAGAGTTCGACTATATAAGACGTAAGTATGAAAAAATATAGACCGACCCTCGTAGAATTTAATTTTATGATTTGTTCTTTATATAACATTTTTTTATACTCTATTACATCTTATACAGGGCGTACGTGATTGTTTCAAATATAAAGCAAAATTTTATATAAACCTGCTTATCCAACTTTAATGATTATTGGAAAAGAGATGAGTGTTTTTAACTTTAGGTTTTAGTTAAATTTCAATCCGATAAATAGTTTTTGAAAAATTGACAAAAGTTTTTCGTCTGAATTTCCAAGTAGTTTTAGATATCGGTCTATACCTTATTTGTTATTGGACCAATATTGCTGTTTTTAAACAGCAAACTGCCTAGGATACTAAAAAATCATTATTTTTTTATTGAGACCGTGAGATAAACAGCTTAAATTGACTCAAATTTCGATATGATGCAAAAATGTACACTTCAAGAGGTCTTGGATGATTCTTACCTGGCATTTGACACATGACAACCTTAACCACCACAAGAGCGATGCTTTTGTAATTGTAATTAATTATTTCACTTAAAAATGTTCCTATCGAAATGAGTTTTAAATTCATGAAAATCATAAATATGAAACACATTTTGGAAAGAAGAAAATTTTTTTATTATTTTTTAAAGATGAACCAAATTGTACGATGATCGTTCTATTTTTTCTCATAAAACCCTCAATTTGGAATATCATATTGGTATCATAATAATATTTGATTAAATAAAAAGAGAAGAAATCAAAGTTTTAAATTCCACAAATGTCAGTCCATAATTTTCTAAAGCCTTCATATAACCCACCAAATCCGGTGTTATAATTTTCTTACTTGTTTCTTTTGAAAGTTCAATTTGTGCAGATATTTATAACAGGCAAAAAACAATGCTATCAAAACTTTTAAGTATTTGTACTATTCAACTTAGGTTCATTTCTTAAGTCGATTTAACCATGTCTGTCTTTCTGGCTGTAAAGTACAGTTAAATTTGTTTTAAGATATCTTAATAAAATTTGTCACGGATTGTTATGTTAGCCCAAGAACGATGCCTATTGGTTATGATCGGTTCATTATTTCCTGTAGGCCGCACAAAATGTTTCACAATCAAAGGTCGGTATATTATTTATATTATAGCTCCCATACACCTCCTCTTCTTAAAAATTGGTATTGCATTAATATTTGGTTAAATAAGATAAACAGAAATCGATGTTGAAAATTTCACATGGGTCGGTCTATAATTTCCAATAGCTCTCATATGACAATCCCAAAAAACCAAAACCTCCGAAAGAAACGCATCTCATATAAATTTTAATGACACTCTTTGGAAGAAATTCGAAAAACTACACTATACGAGGGTTGTTCCAGATACTCTAATAACCAATAAAGCTATAAAGTGGATTTCACTTACTTGTATTTTTATATATTTTTACTACATTCATTCTAGTACTTCGATATCTGTATAGTAACGAAAAATTAGTGTTTTTTCGCTAACACTTTTTTATCAGTCAAAAAAATCCTTTCAATAGAGTTATAGCCCAACTACCCAGTTATATTAGTGCGGGGTATAAAGAGTCTTAAAAATTGGCAGATACTTTTTGATAAAAAAGTTAAACTGATAATAGAACTTAGATATTGGTGAACTTCATATTTTATATAGACATCATGTGATTGCTTCAAAATATTGAACAAAATGATTTGTACCAACACAATCGGTTAGAAATTCAATATTTTCCTTATATCATTTTTAGTAGATATATGAATAAAAAAATAATAATTTTTGTTATTTGTGTTCTTAAGTTTTACCTTTAACAAACAAATTATTTCCCGAAATTCATTTTTTAAATAATTTTAAAGATTTTATTACTTCGACCTCATTTTACTGTAGTTCAGTTATTTAGATCCTTTATGATAAAATATATTTTTGTATGTTATAAATTTCCCTCTTGCCAAAGCATTTACAAAATCATAAACTATATTCTTTAAGTCCTTTTTTTTTTTTTGAAATGCAAAAAAAGGAAGTAGAAGATACGATTTGTGTGCAAGTGAATGAATTTTAACCACAATAATAAAGTAGACAACTTAGTGTTTTTGAAGTTAAGAATAAAATGTTAACAGTAATCTGCATCTGGATGTTCATTTGCATTAGTGTAACACACAAACACACAAGTATACATAAAACATATACAAACAAATGGAATATCAACCTTTGTACCGCAACAACTTTCCATTTAAATATATTTCATCTTTAACAGAAGCAGCTGCCGTTGGTTTTGCTACAAAGTACAGTGTGTTCAATTAATATTTTTTAGCAATAATTTTTACCTTAAGAAATTTTATATTTTTTTAAGTTTTGCCTTTTTGTAGAAAAATCTTTTAAAAGTTTTTGGGATCTCATATTTTAAAAATTGTTTTTTTGGACCCACGGGAAGTCCGCTATCTTAACAAAACTAAAAGCAAGCAGAGTTACAAATGGGCTAAAAATTTATTTAGAATTAAACATGTTAGCATTCTAATATACAAAACTTCTTTTCTCTCAATTCAACATAACGGAGGTGGTCTACTATAGAAGGTCACTGACTAACCCCCTGATCATATAGGAGCTTGTGTTCCTCTAAATTCAACTCAAAGACACCTCAGCTCTGACTTTGATAAATTTAAAAGAATTTTGTTAAATTTAAATCAAAAGAATCGAATTGGACACACTGTGCAACGACTATAACCACAAAATATAGTATTTATGCATTTATTCCCTTTTCGTAGCGAAGTTTTGGATTTTAATACAAATACAAGGAAGCAGGAAAAAAATTAACTTAATCCTATTTATATAATTTTTAGTATTTTTCACGTTTCTTCTCTCCCAACTCTTTATTTGCATTTTTGTTTTCCTTCTTTTTTGTAGAGGTCAATAAATTTTTTATCTCTTCTTTAGATTTTACTCTTTTTTATTATTTATTCTAATATTTTCACAACAAATAAATTTTATACTTTTATTTGAGGAATTATTATTTGTGGCTTTGTGGATTGTGAATATGTGTGAGTGTATATTGTGTTGGTAACTTAGTTTTCATATTTCCACTTTATTGTTACTTTTGTATTTGTATGATAAAACCATAAAGTTATGAAATGCAATATCCTTTGTATTTTCCCTCTCTCTCTCTCTCTCTCTCTCTCTCTCTTTTATCTCTCCTGTGATTTTTGCAACAAATTTCAGCTTTTTCAAAATATTGTATATTGTCTTGTGTGGCATTAAAGCGATTTAGTTGCAACAGAGAAAAAGGAGAGAGAGACAAAAAATTGCACAAACAAAACAAAATGAAACGCTATTATTGGTTTTGATTCTGTTGCTTATTTTTCTCTTTTTTTCGAAGCAAATTGTATTGTGTTTTGCACAGTGTAGTGTTGATTGTATGTGTTTTTTTTTTTTTTTTTGAGTTAGTGTTGTGTAACTTAAGCTTTGGAAAATAAGCTGATTTCTTCATTAAGTTGAAAAAAAAATGATTTAAGTTTGTTACGTTCGAAGGGATTTGTATCGCTTTGTGTCTGTGAAGTGTATTTATTTATTATTTTTTATGATTCTTTTTTCTCTTTTTCTATTCTTCTTTGCTAAAATTTTAAAATTTGTTCATGTCTGCAGAGCTTAAGACAATTTGTTGCAACATTTTATAGTTTAATGCAAAAAAGGTTTTCAATTTATATTTGAAATGAAATATAAGTGAATTTATTACTAAAAAGGATATTAAGTGAAAACTATTTTGCTGAAAAGGATTTTGAAGAGATTTCTTTAAAGTATAATTCTGTGGAACTTATAATTTGCTTTGATTGAGGTAAAATGAAAAATTTTATTTATTTGTTCATATTGAGAAATCAAAACATTTATAATTTTCCAAAATAAAATGAAATAAAATTCTTAAACCAGAAGACTAAATAAAATTTATTTTGATAAATTAATAATAATATGTTTTAATTAAAGTCCGATTAAATTTGAACTCTATTTGGTTATTTTTGATAAAGTTAAATAGAGACATACAGAATTGAGCATCGCATTGAAATTGATCGCAATCATAATCGAAATTTTCCGAAAATTTCAGTAAAATGTGACAGCGTTCAATGTTTCAATATATACGCAATGCTGATGCCTTGAGTTCTTCGAAAATGTTGATATTGTTGGCAGTAGACAACTATTATTAGAATTAATCTGGAAGTTTTAAGAATTATGACCATTCAGATGCACAACAATTAAATTTCATGTAAAAAAATCAGCAAATCAGCTTAGTATTTTGGCCTCCTGAAATTTGTCAGAAATTGAATAAATATTTTGGATGATTAATTTTTTAAAAAATCTGCCAACAATTAAGCTAAAATCAAATTACATATTTCTGGTATATAATAAAGGATATTGACTTGTCATATATCCTTTTAATAAGATAATGCCCCTTTTAAAAAAGCTTTCGGTAAACTATTTTAACAGCTTCTTAAGACGCAATGCAAAATCCAAATAATATCATCCAAATTAATTATTATGGAAAACCAAAAGCATCCAAAATTACAGAAGATTAAAAAATGACTCTAATTATTTTTATCCATATGAGTTTATGTATACTTTATTTCAAGTCTTTAGGTTACAAAAAAATCCAAAAGTACCATCAGATAATTTAAAATGTCCTCAAACAATTTCTTTTTATCATTAAATACTTATTTTTATTTGTTACAAATAACTTTTTTTTACAAATATATAAAGACAAGGACAAATGTAAAACGTTTTCGCTTAAGTTGATTCTCTATGCGTATACTTAATAATGATTAATATAACTCATACGCACCGATTTTATTGGTTTATGTGAAAATGACTAAATAATTAACAAAAATATAAGATAGGATCGGTGTGTATATATGAATGTATGTATGTATGTATGTATGTATGTATGTATGTATGTATGTATGTAACGTATAGACTCCAAAATGGCTGGGCCTATTTTGATGATATGTTCAATGAATGATAATAGCTAGAGATTTCAAATTTGGTCGCAATAACTTTCTCAAAGAACTGTACTGTACAAAACGTTGGACGGGTAGGTCAAGGGGGCAGGAGTACACCCATACAAAGCAAATATTGATTATTGAATATATAAAGAACTATAACAGCGAGTCTTAGAAATTGGCAGAAATTTGCAACGCCCTAAAATTTTCTTTTAACAGAACGAAGTTTGATGGGTCTGCTAGTAATAGAAATTTGAAAAATACTTAAAAATTTTTAAATTTCCAAATACTTTGTAAACACACAGTATTGTTCGTAACAAAAGCTACTTTTCTCATAGACTTATATACAGTCTTTCATATATCCTGAAAAAAATTGAATAAATTTTCTTTATATTTACTTGCTGATGAAAAAGTAAAAAAAAAACATTTAACTATTTTTTGCTTTTGTCACTGTTTTCGAATTTCATAACTGTCAAATTAATATTAAAACTTAAAATGTTTTTTTAAATGTCTCTTAACAACTTTTGACAGCTTTCCTTTGGTAGTTTAGCATTAACATGCTAACATAATATTAGCTACTGATTAATAATAGATTTTAATATATTTTCACACATACTAACCCACATATATTTTTAATAAAATATATTAAAGTTTACATACAATGACAGTTTATCTAAAAGACATTTTAAGCCTACACCCAAGTGCCATTGTGCATCCACTTACTTATTTAATATTCCTTTTAGTAACATTTCCCAAAAGATATAATACAACAGCCTTTATACACACATATATATATGTACATCATATTGTAAATGTGTATACAAGGACGTAATACAACAAAACAGCATGTGATATTTTAATACATGTATAGGTTCATACATATATATAAATATGTCTTCGTATAAGTGCCAGAATGAATACCTGTCTGTATTTTTCGAATAACTTTGTTGGCATGAAGTTGTTGGCAGTCGTTGTTGTTATTATTGTTATGGTTGTTGTTGTAATATTGCTGTTAAACTAAAATACTAGACAGACAACTAAAGTCAGTTCATATTGTTAAGAATATTGTTGTTGTTATTATTATTATCGTTGCTGGCATTACTGTCAGAGTTACTGCATTTTCTGTTGTTGCTGCTGTTGTTATTTGTTGTTATTTTTTGCTGTGATAACAACACATGTAAAACATTTTAAACAAAAACAAAAAAAGGGAGGAAAGATAATAAGAAATGCAAGAAAGAGAAAGCAAAATAAAATAAACTTTTCATAAGTTATTACTTGTGTTTTTCTTAAAAATATTTATATTATACAATGTCAGATGACAAATCGGTAATATGGACTTGATTAGATATTTGGCACATAAGCGCTAAACCAGCTTTTTAATTATATTTCTGTTACAAATTAAAATTTTTAGTAAAATTTTTTTCTTTTCACGAAAAATGTAAGTTTTCACTAAAAATGAAAATTTTATAAAAAAAATTAAATTTTCAGTAAAAATTCAAAATTTCATTAAAACTAAAAACAAAATTCAAAAACTTCAAAAAAAAAAATTCAGTAAAAAATTTTTAATTTTAGAGTCGGTCAAGCCTGATGTAATACCCTACACCACATTGTTGTATAATAGGTAATGCTAATGTGTGGAATGAATTATTAAGACACTAAAATTTAAGTGAAATTTATGCGTTTTAAATGGATTTTTTTCGGGAGGGTTATATGGGATGAAAAAACTTTTGGACAAACCCTCCTACAATTTCGAACAGCAATTTTGGTTTATATTAATTTATGAGATTCATAACGGTATCTGATTTCTGATATTGTCCGATTCTCGTATATTTTGGCACGTCGATTTAAAATATTTTAGTCTTGCAAGAATTTCACTGCAAAACTGCGTTACAAATTCTAATGCAATTTTCTACTATGAAGTTAATTTCCAAAAAAAAAATCTATTTTTTTACCAAAATTTTATTAAAAAAATAATTTTTAAATAATAAATTAAATTTTTCTTTAAAAGTCAATTTTGCTTTAAAAAAGCATTACAAATTTTCACTAAAAATTAAATTTTCATTGAAAATTAAACATTTCATTAAAAATTCATTTCTTAATAAAAATTAATTTTTTCATTAAAAAATTAAATTTTCATTAGAAATTCAATTTCTCGCTAAAAACATTTTATTAAAAATTTAGTTTTTTTCTTAAGAAATTAATTTTTTATTAAAAATTTATTTTTTTATTAAACATCAAATTCTTGATTTAAAGTTAAATTTTCACTAAAAATTAATTATTTTACTAAAATTGCATTTTTAATCCCTTAACAAAATATTTAATTTTTCATTAAAAATAATTTTTTTCCATTAAAAATAAATTTTTTCCTTTAAAAAATCAATTTTAATTAAAATTAAAATTATTCTCAAAAAACTGCAAAAAAAAAAAAAACAAAATATTTAATTTTTAATTAAAATAAATTTTTTTCATTAAAAATAAATTTTTCCATTAAAAATTCAATTTTAATAAAAATTAAAATTATTCTCAAAAAACTGCAAAAAATAAAAAAAAATCTCCCGAAATTCAAAGTTGGAGTAAAAATTTTACTTTCACTAAAATTGAGTTTTTAATAAAATTAAATTTTTCAACAAAAAATTAATTTCCCACTTAAAGTTAAAATTTTCACAAAAATTTAAAGTATTCACTCTCAATTTAAATGTTGTAAAAATGTTTAATTTGCTGTAGAATGTTTATTACGCATTTCAAATTCAAATTATATTAGAACTGTGAGTAATTATTGAATGTATGTGTGCATCTCCATGTAATAGTGCAGGGTGTTTAAGATTAGATTATAACTGAATATAAAATTCTCATTCGTTTATCTCTATATGTCTGCAAATTTAACTCTCACAATTCCTTTACTTATCCATATGTAAATGCATATGTATATAAATCTTTGTATGTATGTATATATACAAATTATATGTAAATGTCTGCCGGCAGTAGTGAAATATCATTTTGTTTGTTTTTTAAAGAAAGTGAAGTAAAATTGTTTTGTGTTTGGTTGCAAAGAGTTAAAAAACAGCAAAAATAAAAATCACTCATACTTAAACACATACTCAACACATATACATAAACATGTATTTATATGCCATTACACAAATGCAAAATACAAGGTGCTTCAATGTCTATAAAACAAGAAAAAGAAAAACGTCTGCAGCTTCTGTATGCATACACATACACACAAATACTCTTACACATACATATATAAACTATATAAATTGCCAGAAGTGAATAAAAATTTAATTTAAAATGATTTATATTGCATTTGGAAATAAAAATAAATGAAATAAAATAAAACAAAATACAAAATAAACTTAAAGAAAATGAAGTCTCAAAAGCATAAAATTTAAACTTCAATCAACAACTAAAACAACAAGATGAACTGTGTAGTAAATGCTGGGAAATGATGTAAAAGAAAAGATAAAGTTGTTTTAATTGAATTGAAGAAACTTTTATTTATTTTCAATTTTACTTTTTAGTTTAACACACAAATTTGTTTTTTTTGAAAAATAAAACAATACAAAAATATTGTTAACGGAAGTTTAGTGTTAAATTAAATTATTTTCCAATGATTTCTGCAAAGATTTTGGACATATTTTTAATGAATTTTCATTATTTTATTACCTTTCACATCAACATTTCGAATTTTCTACAGGTCGCAATTTTTGAAATATCTTGATGAGCTTTGGTACATATTACTATTTTGGGGTCGGGTACCGAAGACTTTTTAAATTGGACCATATTCGGTCCATATATTACAGATGCCTCTCATACAAATATCCTCCCGGAATGAGGTTTTAAGCTCAAAAAAAGATCGATTTCAATGAAAAATGCCAGAAATGAATAGCTCTTGTAGCTCCATTTAATGCTCCACAAAAACGCCATGAATTTCACATAAGTGTTTAGTTTCACAATAATGTGCTGTTATAATTAAGATTAAATCAAAAAACTAAATTATACGAAATGTCGCGCATTACTATTTCATCAGCTACAATTTAAAACCAACATTGGTGGTGTAGGGTATTAGACAGACGGACTTGACTAATATAAACATTCTGACATATTTATTAAATATTTTCATTTATATCAGTAAATTATTTAACAAAAATTCTAATCAATTTCATAATCAAATTTAAAATGTTTTTATTAATAACTTTTTCTAAGCCAAATTCTTTAACATATTAAAATTTTGTAAATTTTTTTAGAATTTTTCATATAAAAATGTGACCTTTAGAAAGAAATTCCCTTAAACCTTCTTTTTAATCAAAATCTTTGGAATTTGGTCTGTCTTCTTTGTTTAAATAAGAAAAACCAACCCCCTTAGGACATTTTTTTAGATATTAAAAATAAAATGAACTCAAATATATTTCAAGGTCATTTCAGATTTTTTTTTTTTATTGTTTTTCTTTCATATAAAAGAAAAAAATATTTAAATTTTCTTTTATTATAAAAAGACGTTTCAAAGAAAAAATAAAATTTCAAGGTTTCATTTGTAGCAAAATTTTTATAATTATTATTTTGCAACTTTTTTATTTTGTAAATGCATATCGTCTGTGAGCCGACAAAAGTTCTCAAGTAAAGATTTTCAAATGCATTTATATAATTGCGGAGGCATTACTTAATACATTAATAGTTACTAATTCTTGGTTGAAGTATAAAGGTTATTGAGCTTAAATGTTAATAATTTTTTCAAGATCGTATATATTTGCATGTATATTAACACTAATAAAACTAAATGCAGGTTAACAAATATACAAGCCCAAAATTCCTGACAGGAATGCAGCTAAAAATTAAAAAAGGCCAAGAAAGAGCACGCAAATTCAAGTCAAGATGCATAATGGATGACGAAACGTACGTTTCTGAAGATTTTTCTCAACATACTGGTCAATAATGAAGAAAAATGTTGAAGAAAAGTTTAGAACTCAATAGAAGTCAAAATTTTTCCCAAAAAGTTCTGAAATTTACAAACGATGAAATTTTTGCAAAAAGGCTGCTTCATTCAAATGTATCCTTTTATATTTGGCCTGACTTGGCATCCTGTCACTCTGGTTAACAAGCCTTTGACTACAAGCCCCGGAGCTAAGGATAGACGAGATATATTGCACCACTTTTTTAAAAGAGAATTAAAGAGGCAAAAGTGTGATTGATTTTAAACGAAGATAGACTACCTGTTCGAATAAAAATGGAAGGGTTTCGAAAATGGTTCAAAATTCAATCACTAATAAAAAATAAAAATAAAAAATTGAACTGTAACTTTTGAGGTTTCGTTTTTATTAACATTAGGAATTGTTTGATCTTACTTCCTACTCGTTTAACCAACTCGAAAACTCTTATCATGTGAAATTTCATTAATCGCTTAAAGGTTACAGAATTATATTTAAAAAAATCCATAGCGTATGAGCAATAATACTCTCATGTGTTATATATCAATATTAATCATACGCAATACTCTTAAATACTCAGATTTATATTTAAAACTGAGTCATATCGTATTCTAGAGAGGATAATTGTTATTAAAGTATAAATAATATTAATAATAAATATCAAACCTAAAAATTGATCTAAAAATAGGCAACTTATTTTCTAATATAACTTAATTCTTCGTACATAGAATAATATACTTTGTTTTTTTAATAACTCTGTCTAAAGAATTTCTATATTTATTAATATTTTATATTAAAAACGTTTCGATTGAAAAAAAGAAGATTAAATTTTCTTGACCAGAAGCAACAAAAATTTTAGTAAACCATGACATAACTTGAATGCTACAGTTGGAAATATCAATAATTTATCTTAATAGAAGACTTTTCTATTACGACATATTCATAATTACAAATATTTAAATGGAAGTTATAGTATCCTTAATTGAACAAATATATTTCATTTAAAAATATTATACCATATGGACCATAAAAGAGCCAGACGGTAAAACTTACTACGTAATTATAAATTACGTCGGTAGATCTATTTCACCATAATTTTAAATAATAGAGAAAAATACTTCTGTACTAAATAATTTTAAGACCTAATGTAGGGTATAAAAAACCAAACTGAGAACCAATGGAAACTTTGTTTTATATATATTAAAAAAAAAACAACAACAAATTTATTGTGAAGCCCACATTTATTTCGTTTTATTTTATAGAATTTTTGTATCAAAAAAGTTACATAGATTTAAAGAATAGGAATGATATTGGTGATGATGATGCTGGTGAAGTGGAAACTAGAAGATTACAAAAATATGACCTTTTTTTAAATTTCTTGC